>JBBMJM010000008.1:158498-181611 GCA_037832705.1 Centriscus cristatus | reverse complement strand
GTGTGTGTGTGTGTGTGTGTGTGTGTGTGTGTGTGTGTGTGTGTGTGTGTGTGTGTGTGTGTGTGTGTGTAAAAGAAACGTCATTCAACTTCACTGCCAGTAGCACTCCCCTCGTGTTTCACCTCAGTGTCCTGACGTATCTGTCCAGCTGGGAGGATCCTGTATAATTATTACATACAGTAGTTCACCCTTCGCTCTGCAGCCAAAGTCCAGGGTCTGTAATGTGAAAGGACTTTGTCACACTCGTCTCAGTGGCGTCCACTGAAACGTGACAGGCTCTTTATCAGAGGGCCTTCCTATCAGATCCCCGGAGTTCATGCACAAACACGCCGAACACAACGTCCCCAGGAAGCCAGATCCCTTATTGCTGCCAGTAAGATAGCTGCACAAACTTTATTGTCATTCTAGGGCTACACATTAATCCAATCTGTTGAGTCTTCCAGAGCTCATCATGTGATTCATCATTACCAGCAGTACAGTGATAATGACTGAGGAATCCTTCAGGATGTGGTGGCAACTAGTTAAAACAAAAACCCCAAAAAACATGTTTGTGATGAATGAATGAATACTTTGTCCGCGTCACATGATTTCTGTAAAAAAAAAAAACCCGCTGAAGGTGAGTTTGAGTGTGTCTGTGTGCGTGCCATGTCCGTGAGGACACGTAAGTGTGTGTGTGATCACTGCATGATTCACAGTGTCACAACTGCGCAGAAACGACTGGACACATCCTGAACGGAAACCACAGCCGTCAAAGCTGCGCTTTCCTGCATCATAGAACCGAACACCCTCACAAAGAGTCACTTGACTGGACCCTCATATAGGAAGTGAAAGAGGAAGCCCCTCGTCCATCCTGTCCTCCATCCCAGTTTCTGCTCTGTGCTTCACGTGAAGCCTCTCTCACAGACTCTTGTCAGGTTTTTAACTGTTGCAAAACCACCTTGAGTGAACTGGCTGCAGCTGGAAATCTCCTGCTTTCTGGGGTCAAATGTCTGGTCAGTGGAGATTTAGTCACAAGAAGATTAGCGACAATCATCCCTGTGAGCACTGAATTCACTGATTGATCAGGAGGGTTTGTTCTAGGAGAATATTTACTCAGCTGATCAACATTTCCTATCTTATCTCTGCTTTCGTGACGGGAGCTCTTGATCGGAAAGACGCCGTCCAGAGAGGACGGGTCCGGTCTGCGGGTGCAGATGGAGGTGGTCGGGTGCTGGCCCAGCCTTCCCTTCCCTTCCCTTCCCTTCCCTTCCCTCGGCTCGAGGCCTCTGGCTGTGTTCATTGGTGTCAGTGTACGCAGCCTGGCAGCCTGCATTCCTCTGCCTCTGCACACACAATGGTGACTATCTGCAGCATTCCTCTGTCTGTGTCCTCTGTCTGAGACGTAAAACCCGACTCACAGCCAAGAGCCCGAGCGCCACGGACGCCCCGATAGCAGCGGCGTGACTTCACTGACATCCGTCGGCATTTCTTCCACCGTGTAACTGTGTGTCAAACCATTTTACCGGTGACTGTGTACTGACAGAGGCTTATGTGGGAGCGATTTTGAAACAATTGGAGACACGATGACGCTTCCTCTTTAACCAGCATCTTTTTTTTTTCTCGTGCAGTCGCTCCTTCTCCCCATTCTGATGCTACAGCCGCGCAGACACCTTTCCGTCCTGCTGACTCAGTACCCTGCCTCAGGCGCTGTGGGCTCGGGGTGTTGGTGGTGGGTAGGGGGAGGCGGGAGGGGGTTGCGAAGCGCTCACATCAGGTGCTCCAGCCTATCACATGCGAGGGAAAAAGAGCTGGCTAATCATTTCTACAATGGCACCCCGCACGCTGTCGCACAGTACCACAATCCACTCCCATCGTCGGCACGGCGATGGGGGTGGATTGTGGTACTGTGCCGTGCCTCACGCTTCCACCGATGGACGCAGAGAGACACCGGAAGAGACAGAGTGCAACATAAATTGAAGAGAAATAAGCATTTTGTCAGAAACAATTAGGCCACATTATTTCCTTTCATGTCACCGGGGCACCGCTCTGTGCGCACGCAAATATGTACATGCATGTTCAAGAACCCTCGCAGACATTCACATGTATGATTACGTTCATTGGAATGTTCAGCGGGTGTTGGAGCGTATCAGATGATTGTGTCATTTACAAATCACCACATTTAAAGTGGACACATGTCAAAGTTCTGTGACACAAACAAATATTTGAAGGAGATAATATCCACCGACGGGAGCTTGGAGGTAAATTCTCCTCTGAGCCGAGCAGCCGTCTGCGTTTGCGTCATCCACGTGCATTTATTAGGACGCTCTAAAAGTAAAACCGACAAAACCTTATTTCCAACTCAGTCTGTAAAAATAGCTTTGTGCAGTGTAAGAGTCACTGATTTATGGCGCCTTCCCCGTAACATTGAAATGTAGAGGAACGCTACTAATTGCCATATTAATCTTTTTTATTATTATTATTTTCAGCTTCCTCTTCAGTGTTCACCAACAGTGCCATGAATTCCCAGCGCAGCGGGGCAGGTCTTCAGGGAATTGGCCTGGTTTCAGAGGGAAAGCGCTTTTGCACCTGTGCTGTGATGATTTTAGAGCTGCTTTTCCTCAGCGGAGGGGTGAGGTCACAACTGCCAGGGGTCACACATGAAAAGAGGAGCACCACGTCCAGCGTAAAAGGAGGTGGCGCAATTAACAGAGCCACCTGCCAGCTAAACTCTCGCACGGGGAGGAATGACGAGAAAGTCCGACTGACAAACATTTCCTTCTCACAAGCCCTCGGTGAGGTCATAAACTCAATTTACAATGTGACCACTTATCACATATTATCACGCTGGCCTTGGATCTCCTACAGTCATCCAAATATTATTGTAGTCCTGAACCGAGAAGGATCCGTGTTCAGGAAGTTTGCTTGCGGATTACAAAGTAGCACACGGGACAAAAAACACAAGAAAACATATCAAGTGCAGAAATTCCTCCGGAGCCTGGAGCGGTGGGCCGAGGTTTTTGTTTCTCTCTTCCTCTGTCAGTGAATGCAGAAGTGATCTGTTGGTCTGAGGAAGACAGCAGAGGGGAAGCCTGATTTCCACTCCGTTTTATCTGTGGCCCGCAGCCCCTGCCAGTCAGCCTCCTGTGCTTTCACATGAGGGGATCCCACAGGAAGCAGCGCTCCTTGAAGGGCAAAGGTCAGAGGAGAGACAGACACTCGTCCCTTCATTCACCACCAGATCTACCGTCGTTTCATCTCCGCGACCAACACCATGTCTGCGTGGCCTTCATCTTTGTGTGAGCTTCCGCGTTGCGTACCACTCTTTTAAAGCACGCGCAGAATGAGGACACTGCGTGTTTTAGAGAAATGATGAGACGTGATGTTAAAAATTCACAATAGGTTTATTGATTCATAAATGAAAAAAGTAGAAGAAAAAACAATTTGCATCACTGTATATTGTTTTTTTTTTTTTATATATAAAGAAAGCCAAATAAAGAACACATCCGTCCAGCAGAATCAGCTCAGTAGAAATAATGGAAATGAAACATCTCACATTGTCGCTGCATGTTTTCTGCAGGAACACCAACTTATCATTTGAGCAAGAAGAAATAAAGTAAAACAAGAATCATCATGGTGAAGTAACTGGAGCAGAGAGACTGCCAAGAAAGAAGTAGTATATATATCTACGACAGGAAAGATTCTGATTTCAAGTATTTCATTGCAGACAAAATACAGATATGGCTGTAGAAAATAAAAAAAACCCATCAACAACAACATCTCACGCATGTCCCGCATGCATGGCTCATTGGAATTTTCCATTCAGAACGTGGTCGTAATTTGAATGAGTGAATTAAACCATGATGAATCCATGGGATTGTCTGACGGCGGCAGCCGCCGTCGGTCGCTGTCCATCTCGGGCCCAGTTCACATTAAATACTCTGGAGAAGACGGGCTGTCGCTGGTGGAGCCCGTCTCGTGGTAGCACACTTCACCGGACAGTTTCTCACACTTGAGTTTGTACGCGTCCCTCTCCCGCATGAGGCGGCTGAGTTCGTGTTTGAGCTGCTCCACCTGGGACACCAGGCTGGTCTTTTCGTGCTCCAGGATGTGCTTCTGCTGCACGCGCTTGAAGCGGCAGGACTGCGCGTACCCGCGGTTTTTCAGGGTCCGGCGCTTCTGCTTCAGACGCATCACCTCGTCCTTGCTGAGGCCTCTGAGGAGCCGGTTGAGCTCCCTGACGGACATGGACACCAGCTGGTCGTCCGAGAAGGGCAGATCGCCGGTGGTCCGCCTGTCGTGGTGGTGGCGGCCGTGCGGCCCCTGAAGATGCTGGTGCGCACCGATGACCTGCTGGGCGTCCGGGGACTGGGGGGACGCGCAGCCCATGTCATCCTTCAGGAAGGGGTCTTGGCAGGGGTTGCTCGTGATGCTCTGCATGTCCGGGTGCCCCGGGAGCTCCGGGTATTGGTGGACGGGGTCGCTGAGGTGGCCGTACCCTTCGTACTCGGCTTGGTACGGGGGTGGATGGTGGCCGTGGGGCACGGAGGGGGCTCCCGGCTGCTGTGCCGTGGCTCCGATCAGGGCCTCCACCGCGTCCTCGGGGGTCAGCGCAAACGCCTGGGGGTACATCTGGTTGGGGTAAATCCCGTTGTTGGGTATCCAGAAGGACTCACCGTCTGCGCTGGTTCTCTGCTCGTTGGGATGCAGGTTTGGCGATGAGGGGACCGAGTTGCAAGGCGTGCTGCCTGGGGTGGAGGACACAGAGTCCGGTCTCTGGAGCTGGCTGCACGGCCCGATGAAGGAGCGCTCCATCGCCTGCATCGACTCCTTCTTCACGCCGAACTTCATCAAATCAAAGTCGCTGACAAAATTCATGGAGGTTTTCTGCAGTCCCAGATGTGAGTGCGCCTCGGTCATGTTAAATGTCCACAGTTTTTACATGCAGTCAGGGAAACTGCACCCACTTCAGACAAAAAAATAATAATAATCCAAAACTTTGATTTCCGCTCAGGATGGTGGGGGGCGGCCTGTGCGTAAAAAAAAGAGGTTCCAGCCTTCTGAAACCCGTGTGCGAACCGGTGACGTTCCTGAGAAAGTCCAGAGGACCAGACGCACCTCTGCTGCTTGGGAGAGGCGCACTTTGTTCATAAAGCTGCATTCGGCTGATGTCACGCCTCCCAGACTACACCTCCACCCTGTTGTCCAATCACAGCCCGCACAGGAGGAACATTTGCATAACAGCGTTTGAGAGGGATCATCTGACCAACAGCTAGAACTTTGGTGAAAAACACTGAGCAGCCATGTCTCCTCTGGTGATTGTACAATACTGACCACATAAGGACCCAACAGCGCGCGCAGATCAAATTCAAATGAACATTAAACCGTTTGCGGGTTAAATGTGATAACGGTGACTTGTGTGAGGTGATTTCATTTCATATACTGCGATACCGACAGCTTGGTTTCACTTACTCAGCACAAAACGGAGCCTGCCTTCCGATTCATCTGCTGCTTGACGTGTGAAGCTCACAAGTCAGCAGCGACATCTAGTGTTCATATGTGAGTACTACAGGGTGATTCCTACAGATCCCGGATCAGGTGATCAGATTGGTTTATCTGTGAGATACAAGTCGACAGTCAACGACACACTGACATTTATTTTTCTTTCGTTCGTAAGTATTTCTGATCCTGGATCTGATTGAAATGCAGCGAATGCATTGAGTAACTCTGTCAAAAGATTTTTTTTTAAAGATATAAAAGGAAAAATAAATGTGATATATGAAAACAGCAACAGATAAAGAAAATAGTCAACGGAAAAATAAAATAGAATATTCTCAACATTTTTATCTGCAGTGCAAAAAGGGGCAGTGATATCAGTCCAAGAAAAGGGAGCTAAAAGCATCAGATGTACTTTTCTACTGATGCTCCACTTTTGACTTGTTGGTGCACTTTGTGACAATCATCCAAGTTTTGGGGGTTTAACCTGAAGAACACTGCAGGATTGTGCAGCTAATGAACCCTCAGAGACGTTGAATACACAGTCCGTCAGCCACCGGCGTTCTCGGGTTTGTTTGTCCACAGAGATGAGCAGTGAGGTTGACGCGTGAACCCAAAAGTGTTTTACCAACATCCCGGGACATCAATGCACTGAACGCTGTTGCTACATTGAGTCAATACTCAAAGCTCCACTGGCAGAAACCAAATTAAAACCCTTTCCTGATCACATCACAGCGCTCCAGATCGTATACCAGCATGCTGCCACAGCTCCAAAATGCATTTGGATTTCTAGTGCACTAATACAATGTAACGTAGGCTATGGAAGAAAATGAAGTGACGTGTTTGATGTTTAACTGCGCATGTACTGTACAAATAAAGTCTAAATAACCCTGCCAAGTTAATATATTCCTTGGTTATTGTGAGGTCTATGTTTCTCTTTGGATAGCAAAGTATGATGGCTCAGGAGTTGTTTAGTTCAACATGTTTCAGAAATGAGGAAAACTCCGCTGCAGAGTTTTTCCAATAACTCCATTTCCATGTAAACTAAATCAAATCAAAATGTTTCATGTGTTTGAATTTGGTTAGTTTATCAGTAAACCTAAACTGAGGGAAATGGATTTTTCTTCATTTCAGGATGAAGAAACTCAAGGTGCCTCAGTTTCCTGTCATTTATCAGTGTAAAACATGATGCATATATATCTACAGCGGGACTTTATCGGCGAAACGTCGGCCTTTGTCGCATCGTCTCAGAGACACGCTGTTTTTCTGTCTACACAACATGTTTCCCACATGGCATTTGAGTTCCGAGTGTCTGTTTTGTAAACACCGAGGGCCAGAGTGGCTGGAGTGAGCGTCACTTATTCTGCAGTGAAGGGATAACAAACATGGAGCAAACTAGCAGCATCAGGAGGAAAGCGATGGCGAGACAGCATAAGGCCGAGGTCATGATCGCTGGAGAGCAACTCAGGTATGAGGAAGGGAGAACTCGAACCCTCCTGAAAGGGTCTGAAGGTTAAACATGTATGACACAGGACTGACGGGAACTTCCCTTCAAGGTTGAGGCTTCACGATGGAAAACTGATCAAGGACAGGCGCTACCACCTCCGCACGTATCCAAATTGCTTTGTCGCACAGGAGCTCGTCGACTGGCTCGTGAGCCATAAGGAGGCTCCAGACCGGGCAACAGCAGTCTGTCTGGTGCAGCACCTCATGGACCACGACATCGTCCACCACGGTAAGACAGACGCACCAGCCAAGGGGATAGGAACTGCACCCGTTAGAGGGCGCTAAACCTTTTCAGGGTATTTGCGACGTTTCCCTCCCCAGTTTGCGACAAGAGGCCCGTGTTCAAGGACGCTAAGTTTCTGTACCGTTTCCGTAAGGATGACGGCACATTTCCCTTCAGCACAGAGGTGAAGATCTTCATGAGAGGACAACGACTGTATGAACAGTAAGAGCCGCTGAGTTTGTGGTGAAGAGAGATACAATGAACTGTCAGATATGTCCTTGTACTTCTTGTTTTACGATGCTGGTGCATCTGGTCTGCTCAGTCTCATCGGGGACAAGAACTCTATCCTGCAGCTGAGAGAGGAGCACGGGGTTGCACATCAGCGTTCATTTCCTGGCTGCCAGTTGATTGACTGGCTCCTTCAGAATGGAGAGGCAGAGAGCCGGTGTCGGGGACTGGAGCTGTGCCGCGCGTTGCAGGAGCACGGCATCATTCAGCACGGTGAGCCGAGTCCTCGTGTGCCCTTCCACGTGGGCCATGACAAATGAGCTGGCTGCCAGTGGGGGTCCAGATGGGACGCTCGCCACGTGAAGCATACATACACTCACCAGCTGTGAGAAATCCAATTGTGAAACGTTTCACCGCTTGTTGTGTTTCTCGCTGGCTCCCTCTGCCAGTGACGAGGAGACATGACTTCTTTGACAGCGGACTACTCTATCAGTTCTGCATCAATTTCCGCCGCCGCCGCCGCCTCTCTGAGCTGTTAAATGAAGAGCAAGACAACGGCGAAGGCACGGCGGTACACACGCATGAGGACAACCACCCTGATAGTCCATTTATTCTACGCAAGGACCCACGACAGGAGTCCACCAGCGGCTTTCACTCAGGTTAAAGACAAATACCTGGTCCTTTTTCTACCTTTCATTATGTCTCCTTAAGTATTTGCATATGCATAGTAGATTGACACGCTATTCAATGATAGTGGGGACGAACAAAGAACTGAAGCAGGTTACCGGTGGACGTCGAGACAGCTTGACTTCTCTGCAGCTCAACTCTGCTGGATTTCCTCCTCTTGTCCAGCTGTCTTCTGGCTCAGCGGTGAGATGCAATCCTAAATCAGGCAAGCACGTTATGTAAATTCACCTACCAAGCTTTGTAAAAATGTCTAAATTAGTCTCAAATATTGATTATATCGTTTAATCTCTCAGTGCTGAGAAGACATTTTACGTGTGAGGAGCTGCTGACACCTGGAGCACCCTTCATCAAACGAGTGCTGAGGGTGCGTTAACACATTTAAATGGTTTCATACCATTAATTCAATGTAAACATGTCAGGTAAACAGCCCCATTCATATGTCACATTAGAAGGAGTAACCGTTAATGTTGTTTTCTGTTTTTAGTGATTACTTATGATGTCCAAATTCAAACTAACAAATCCATGACCCCAGGTGTTAGGAGATGCCCTGGGCTGGGGCTTCGTCGTCAGAGGCTCGTCTCCTTGTTATGTGCAGGCTGTTGACCCTGGAAGCCCTGCAGCAGCTGCAGGAGTGAAGGTTCTATAACTCATACACATGGCATCGAGCGAAAGTCATATTACAAAAAAAAAAAAAGAGGTCAAATTAATACCTGTGTGCTTGACATGTTCTTGTTTAGGTGCGGCAGTTTTTGTGCCAGGTCAATGGACAGTGCGTCCTGTACCTGGACTACAGGACCGTCTCCAGACTGGTGATGACTGGACCCCGCACTGTTGTACTAGAAGTTATGGAACCACTGGAATGATTAAACAAATGTTTTGACCATGAGCATTTTTAAACCAAAGTTTATGATAGCTTGTGCCTTGTTTTTGTTTTTTTTGTTTGTTTGTTTTTTTTCCAAGACGCAGTGTTCCAGAACCATACGTTAGGACTGTAAAGTAAATATGGCACCAGTCAAATAAATGCAAACTTTTTGCACATCCAGTTCCTGCTTCAGTGATACGACTTCCGTCTTTTTGTTGTCGCCATTTTGGTTTGCAAATTGGCTCAGAAGACAGGGACAACGATGTAAGCTAGCTGCTTTAGTTCTAACCGCCGGTGCATACCAACACAAAGAACACTAGATGGTGCTGACAGGCGTGATTTCTCAAATATAATGTCAATATATAATATATATCCATGGGTGTGCAGCGCTTGTCCTTAGGCCCTACCCCTGTTTGATACTGCTGCTCTGAACCAGATGCTTACCGCTAACTAACCAACCAGCTGGCTAGCTAGCCGCGGAGCGAACGGACTCCCTGCACCGGCTTTGGGGAGAGTGAACGTCGCCTTCATTCTGCGCGTCCGGACCTGGCCGGAGTTCCTTCCTTTGACATTTATTTAACGAGACAACCTCTCTAAGTCCGCATACATATTACACGGTGAGTAAAATGAATGTATTCATTTTGAGATTGGAAATGAAGGTAATAACAACGAAGCTAGCTTTGATGCTAAACGGTTGACCAAGCCAACACGAGCGGGCTGCTAACACGGCTAACGGTTAATGGCTAACATTAGGCGCTCAGAGCTCACTGCATGTATTGTGTGACTCCATGTCTCGAAAACTGTCGGCCATAGGTAATGTCCTCTTTGCTTCAGTGACCCACTGGTGAGCGGACAAGCAGCCAGTGAGCCACTGAATGCAACGCTTAAACAACACGGGGCCTCAGAGGAAACAGGAGCCCTGACACAGGCAGCACCACCATCAGCAAATCGAATAAACGGTGTGCACACAACTCTGTGTTTATTGCTTTCAGTGTGTCAATGACGGTTATTGCAAAGCAAATACACGGAGGAATTTCCTCTATATGGATGAAATCTAAACTTTCAATTTCAACTCTTTGTCAGAAGAAATGTATCAACTCCCGGTGAACAACCTGTCAAGAATCCGAAGAGCCAGGAGACAAGTGAAAAGAGCATTAGGAGACATCGGACTGGAGTTATGCAAGGAGGCTGCAGAGGTGAGAACATAGGCACCATTCAGGACAATCAGTTTGAACTATTTATTAAACACACATTAAACCAGGGGTCGGCAACCCACGGCTCTTTCATACTTATGTTGTGGCTCTGCATGGCTCACGAAGACAAATTGTAAGTATCCGATTTAAGTATAATGTAGCGAGCTGAATAGTTCAATTGATACACTGCTGACATACAACTGCTACTTTTATTGTGACATGCTCAATACAATGTTGCTCATGAAGCAGGAAAGTTGTAAACGCTACATTTCAGTCATTGGTGAATTAAACAGCACACTTAACTATCCTTGCGAAATTAACAGAACAAAAGCACATTAGAACACAAACTCCAGTAAGTGCACAATGTGTACAAATTTACAAAAACATTTAAAACTCCCAGAATGCATTGCAGTGATTGCTACAGTATGTTATTTGGCTCAAAAACATGTATCATGTCTTCTTATTAAGTTTTAACCTCTTCCTCAGACCTTGTGAAGTTTCAGTGATCAGCGTTTGCCTACTTCAGAGATGTTTGACGACACTTGACGTGTCAGCAGACAGATTTGACAGCCGGCATGTGCAGAAAGCCCAGCAACACCAAAACTGCACAATATCTTAAAGTATTTTATTTGTGTTTGTTCATTTGTTTAATTGTAGCTGTAAATTGTATGATTATAGTGATCTCTAAATATTAAAATAAAATAATATATATATATAGATTGTATTATTTTCGTCACTTAAAATATGCGTCACACTTTCGGACAGCCCGCTAAAACGCCATACATTTATCGAGACTTTCAACCCCCGCTAGGCCAAGTATGGATAAATCGTAAGAAAAATATCTGAAGAAAACGTCATTCAATGATGCATGGGCACATTCATTTGCATTTACCTCTGATGATTATGAGTTACCAGTCACACACTGTTTTGCAATTTTAGAAGATATATTTATATATATGGGAACACATTCATTTCAGATGTCAAAAGGTGTTTGCAGCTCCCAGTGTTGTCTTTTCCGTGGAAACCGGGCCGAAAAGGTTGCCGACCCCTGCATTAGACAGATCTAATGGGGTGTCTGGATGAAAATGTGTGTCATGTTTGAGAGTGTGAACATATTTGTCTGTTTTACGAAAACGTGACTGACAAAGCATCCATGCTGGCTCAGCCAAAGCAAGTGCTTTAAATTTTATACCAGTATTGTCAAATATGCTGCTGCATGTAAACTGGGAAAATTGATGCAGGAAATGTATGTTTTCCCTTGTTTTTTGTGTTTTTTTCCCTCCACACAGGAATTCAAAGAATTTTGTCCTAACGAGCAAGTTATTAAGGGCACTCAATGTCTGGACATCTGTGCTTGGGATCCATCGTACTCTAAAACACAGGTCAGTCCTATCCTCATGTTAAAGACGTTCATAAATCCAAATGCTGAAATCACAGTTAATGTAGAACTGTTGTTTTTCCCTTTTAGGAATACCGTTCAAAGCCTTTTTGCTGCACAGAGTGCCCGTTTTCTTCCAAATTTTACTCAGGCTACAAGAATCACTTCCGCAATGTGCACAGGAGCATTTTTGAGAGCAAAATTCTGCTTAACTGTCCGTACTGCACTTACACAGCAAGCAAGCGAACTTTGGAGGTGCATATTAAAATATTCCACATCGAGAGATCGGCCCGGCAGAATTATGGAAGTGCGCAGGGGACTGTGTTACAAAACAAGGACAGAACAAATCTTGACATAGCCAGGCAGGGAGAGGGTCTGGAGAGAGCAATGTACTTCTGTAAGAAATGTACGTTCCGCGACACCCTCTACAACGTTGTGAGAAGGCACATTTACAGAGAACATTTCCAGCACATTGTCTCCCCGTATCTTTGTATGGTCTCTGAATCTTCGGTGAATAACGGTGCCAACTCCGTCAATGGCAACAACATCCTTTGTAAACGCTGCAAGTTTTCTACTCGCAACTATGAGGCGCTAGTGCAGCACGTCATAGAGTACCACGAGCGCATCGGCTCCCAAGTGACCACCATGATCGGACATGCCAACGTGGTCGTCTCCCGGTCTCAGAGCTTCTCAACCATGCCTCAGAAGACCTCCGTGGTTATCGGCAGGGGCCACACGCTTCCAGGTGATTCGAGCAAACAGCCAGTCACGGGCTATTTAAAGCAAACTCCCCCTGTTAAAAACCAGTCCTACATTTTGGCAAATCAGGTGCGTGTTACGCTTCCTAGCAAAACCACTGCGGCCGACAGTAATGCCGCAGGTGTAAACACAGCTCAGACGCAGAAGTGGAAGATATGCACAGTGTGCAATGAGCTTTTCCCGGAAAACCTCTACAGCGCTCATTTTGAGAGAGCACACAAGGCCAAGAAGGTGTGGGCGCTGGCCAAGTACATCATGAAAATCCACAACTTCACCAGCAAGTGTTTGCTCTGCAACCGATATCTGCCCAGTGATACGCTGCTCAACCACATGCTGATCCACGGGCTCACCTGTCCCCAGTGCCACGCTGCGTTCCACAGCGTCGAGAGACTCATCGAGCACGTCAGCCAGGCTCACCCGGATGACTTCAAAGGGTCGCCCGGGGCAGCGCCACTAACCTTCGATCTCACCGTCAAACAGGACAAGTCGAAAAACGTACAGCTGCTTGTGCTCACGTTCAACATGAAGGAGTCTATGAATGGTAAAGATCAGCCCGCGTCCGCGCAGAAAAGCAGCGAACCGCATGCCAAAGCGTTTGCCCAAAAACTGGCGGAGAAGAAACTCGAGCCGCTAGTTCGCAGTTTCCCATCTCATACTCACAAGAGTGAGGTTGGGAAAACGCTGTGTCCGCTGTGCTTCACCATCCTCAAAGGGCCTATCTCCGATGCTTTGGCTATGCATCTCAGGGAGCGACATCAGGTGCTCCAAACAATGCATCCTGTTGAAAAAAAGATGACATACAAGTGCATCCATTGCTTGGGGGTGTACACCAGTAACATGGTGGCTTCCACCATCACTCTGCATCTAGTGCAGTGCAGAGCTGTTGGTAGGAGCCAGGCGAGCCAAGCCTTTAAGTCTTCTTTGACTCTAAACTCATCAGGCGCCGGCTTCCTCAAGAGACAGTTGCCAATGCAGGTGATGTCTAACTCCAAGAAATTGAAGTTGAGTAAAGACTCGAAGACGTCCGCTTCCTCCGTTAGGGCCGAACTGGATGGGCTCGCTCTGGATCCGAGAAACTATGAGCACAAGACCTATGAAGCCAGGAAAAACTTCCTGACTGCCTACTTCAACCGACGACCATACCTCTCTGCCCAGGAGGAGGAGAAGTTGTCTGCTAGTCTTTGGCTCTGGAAGTCTGACATTTGTAGCCACTTTGCAACCAAGCAAATGGTTTGTAAGAGAGAATGTGAGAGCACAAGTATGTCTGTGCTCCTTGGCTTTGACATGCAGGCTCTCAAGAAAATCAAGCACGACATCGTCTTTCAGGAGCCCGACAGAACCTCGGTGGCGAGACCTGGTGGCCTCAAGTCGGGCACGCCAAGCACTGAACAAAACAAGCGACGCCAGAGTCAAAACTCAAACTTGAAATTCAGTTCCCACACCGAGCCCATATCCATTGATTCCGACAGCGAGGGAGAGGATGTGCCTGCCGAGAACGGAAACGAACTGGCTGTGAACCAGCAGGAGAACGCAGAATCTGCTGAATCCAAAGAACTGATAGACTTGACGGAGAACACGCAACGTGGAGACGCAGATGATCCTGCGATGGAGGACCAAACTGCAAGATGAAAAAACAAACGCTGTGATGACTGTTAATTTCCCCGTTACTTTTGCAGTGCGCTTTTTAACCGTGGCGCTTACAAGGTGTGTTTGGAAGATCGATTGTATTTCCTGAGGAAGTAGGTCTATGGCATCTGAAACTGGAATGAGGAACCACTTTCATAGTTTTCCTTGTCCTGGATGTTGTTACCAGCGTCGAAAGGGGGAATCAAGTTCCACGAGTGTACATTTGTAAGTGGCGTTGTATATACCTTTTCCATGCAATCCGTCATTCACTGGCTGACTCACAAGCTTTATGAAATGTCACTTTCTTCTTTACATAGTCCCCCCAACCCCCTCAGCTGAGACATTAAACTGTCATGTAGTCATTTTTCACATTTTGAAAGTAATGATATAGTAATTGCCTATGTACATGTTTTAATAAATACTGTTGTTTAAAAAAAAGTTTTCTTTAATTCAATTCAATTTTGTTTTTATAGCCCAACATCACAGTTTACAACTGTCTCAATGGACTTTACAGTCCATACATTGCTACACCCTCTGTCCTAAACCCTCAATCAGGGTGAGGAAAAACTGCCCAAAAAACCCTTAACAGGGGAAAAAGAGGCAGAAACCTCAGGGAGGACCACAGAGTGAGGGATCCCCCTCCCTGGGACAGACAGACTGCAATAGGTGTTGCATGCACAGACAATGAACATATGAGAATAATGAATTATTCTTATTTTTTTGAAGACTAATGACAGGTTGCATCCTAATACGTGCAGGGAGATGAGAGAAAGCTACACGTAAACTCACAAAATCCCACAACCAAGTGAAAAATGTCATTGCGCATCGCTTTGGTATTTTACTTTGAAAACGCCAGGGCAGAAACATGTATTCACTTCCGCGCAGTCAGACGGTGACACACAGGGGCGGGACTTCCTGTTGTACTGTAATAGAATTGGCTAACGGCCCGTGCATGTCACTGTCCAGGCAACAAAGTCTATACTGCTCCAAAAATCACCCAAATTGTTAATATATTCACATCCACAAGCCGTAGCAACTCCACCGCAGCACGTCCACAGCGGAAACCTCTTGTAAGCACTTGTAAGTATCACTGTCAACAACAAGTTGCTCAAACCCGCCCAGTGACGTAGTTTGCAGCTCTTTCTCCTGCGTCGCAAACGGACTGTTTACATTCGGTTAGCTAGCGCATCCTGCGTTAGCTCCAACCGCTCTGAACTGACAGGCTGCCAGCTCCCAACACACCGGAGTTCTTTCCAAGTCGAGACTGTTACATGTGAGCCGATTCCACTAGATTCGTATTATTTTATCTCGTAGCTCATGTCGACGCAGTCGCCGTGCAGCTAAAGCGAAATTCGTGGCTCCAGAACTATTGAGTGTGAAACCAGGATTTGATGCCATGAAGAGGATTCAGACTTTGGCTTGATCATCATGGTAATGAAAGCTTCAGCTGAGCTCCTCTTCAGCTCCTCTTCTCTTCCACCAACCCTGTGTATCATCCATGTAACGGCACACATCAGAGTGCAGGATGCTCCTACAGCTTGTTGTTTGTTTTACACTTTTGCTGTAGAAAACTTCGAAAATTCGACGTGTCATATTTTGATGAGTCGTATTGTAAATGATCAATCAATGAAAGTATTGATCACGCTTCGATTTCACTCAAACGTCTATAACGTGCCGTCGTTTGCGTTTGTCCTCGTTACAGAAACCAAACTTTACAAAGGAAACAAGCTCAGTGTCTCTTCGAGTCAATGACTTTTCCGTGTCCAAGTGAATTTTAATGCTTTCAGCATTTGTTCCACAACATTTTTCTACAATTGTTTGTCTGTATTCTGGATCTGGAATTATTCACCAAATACATGAGCAGGGGAATTAAAAGGGCTTTTCTAAAAAAAAAAAAAAAAAAGTCCTCCTGTTTAATGACCAACCAGCAGCGCTCAGCAGTTTTTTTGGGAACTGGATTTAATGAAACATATTTGTGGGAACCATGAAGTGGCGTGAAACTCTGCGGCAGTGTGCATTGATAAGAAATCGGCAGACGCTCAGGCCGATATCCCGTTGGCTGTAATTAACCACGTAACCCAAACATGTTTCAAGAGTCCAACGGTCGAAGATGCTGCTGAAATACAAGAGGCCGGCTTGTATTCTTTGATTTGAATGTGACCTTCCTCAATCCCTTCAGGCTGCTGATGCTGGCTTCACCCCAAGGCCAAGAATCTCCAACGGGACGGCTGTGAGGATGGCGGGAAGAACAAGGAGCCGTGATTAGGCTGACTGTATGTTGGAGCTTGGAAATAATGTCATACAGTAACAGAGAGCTGGTGGAGTCCTTCGTAAGCTACAAGTTGTCTCAGAGGAACTACTCAGCCTCTGTGGTGCGGCCGGAGGATGCCGGTGGAGGCCCGGGGAGACATCTGTCCGCCAAAGCCACCAGCAACGGCTTGTTGGCCAACAGCAGGCTGGTGTCGCCCCCTGGTGGCATCGAGGCGGTGAAGGCAGCGCTGCAGGAGTCGGCCGACAAGTTTGAACTGCTCTTCGCGCAGTCGTTCAGTGACCTTCCCTCCCAGATCGACATCACTCCGGACACGGCTTACCGCAACTTCAAGACGGTGATGGACGAGGTTTTCAGCGAGAGCGTCAACTGGGGGCGCATCGTGGGCCTGTTCGCCTTTGGAGGCGTCATGTGTCTGAAGTGTGTCGAGAAGGGCATGAGCGACCTGGTTCCCCGCATCGTGGACTGGATGACCACGTACCTGGACGAGCACATCAGTCCGTGGATCCAGAGTCATGGAGGATGGGTGAGTAGTGGTCCCACCGCATACGGGGAAACAACAAATACGACGACGTCAAAAAACACTAAACAGCCTAGTTACACTGATTTTTGTCATGTTTTAATGAATGTTAAGTGTGGAAAAAGTATTTCCCCCCTCTTAATCCCCATTTAGAGACCTTTCAGATGGTTAGTGCACATGCTCTTGTCAAAATGACAGTGAAATCTGATTTATCAGGCAGGACTAGTGAGCAGGAGATGAACCAACCCCATCAACTGTTCCCAGGTCAGGACCTGGGGTGGTTCTGCTCTCAGTCTTGTGTGTGTTTTTCAGTTCAAACTGAAGGAGGAGGAGGAGGAGGAGGAGGAGGAGGAGGAGGAGGAGGAGGAGGCAGCTGCTGTAAACTGTTAGGATGGATTCATAAGTGGTCTCAGAGTGTAAAAACTGAAAAAAAAGTCTACAAACAAACTAAAGATGTGAGACACAAGTGTATCACACATCCAAGGTGATGGATGTCAGATTCTTTATTTGTGTCACAGCACACAAAAGAGACGTATGTGTACATTTGATTCTTTATGATTATTATATAAGACAAATAACAGAAATATAATATTATACATAATATGACCTGCTAACCCTGACGCATTGGACATGTGCCCTGCAGGACTCGTTTGCTGAGATGTTCGGACGGGACGCGGCTGAAGAAGCGCGGAGGCTTTCTCAGGAGACTCTGAGGAGATGGCTGCTGGTTGGACTGGCGCTGCTGACGGGCGCGCTGCTCGGCGCGCTCTTCGCTAAGAAGCAATGAAGTTGCTTCGTATCGTCGACTGTGGCCGGAACAAATAAATGTTTACAAAAAAAAAGAAAGAAAGAAAAGAAGCCCGGTCTGCTTGTGCACTGACAGAAGGTGGATTTGGCTCCGGCAGCTCATCGGTGAGCTGTGATAACCTGCTTTGTCCCCGTGTCTTTTATTGTCCGAACCCACAGCAGAGATGTTTGTGAGGGGGTTTGACTGGAAGTTTGAACGAAGCCCATAAGCTACGAGACGGTGAAAAAGTCGCCGCTGGTTTGATGAGACTGTTTACTTTTTTTTTTTTGCGTTAACACCCGAGGACCATTTTTGAACTGTAGATTACAAACTGACAAACTATAAGTTATATTTACTTTTCACTGTGTAATGCTCAGCGCCTTGTGTCGGCCGGCAGATTTAGTCCTGTTGCAGAGTAATAAATATATTTATGTTTTTTTCTTGTGGCTTCATTTTGTTTGTTTTATGGACGTGCACATACCATGTGCATATAATTCATCTCAGAGAAACATAAGCACACATAAAGCCGCAGGTTGTGATCATCACACTTTCATACACAGAGGTACGAACTCGTAGGAGCGTTATCTCCCTGCTGCAGCGCTCAGGGTCTCACATCCTGTGCAGCGTCACTTGAGAGAAAAGGGAGCTGTAGTGTTTCAGTCTTTCCTTCGAGCGGTGCTTGTGTTCCACGTTTTCAAAGCTGCGCACAACAGCAGCTTGTTGTTTGCTCACGAGAGGGTCTCTCCCACGTTCTCACACCACCGCGAGTCCAAAGTTTGCGCTTGGCGTCCCAGACTGTCGAAGTTGAAAGACTTTTCAACCACTTCCTCCTGTTGTAAAACCTCCACCCCGACTACAACAGCCTGAGTATGAGAAGACACAAAGAGAGAGAAGAGCACCAACGGATGGTCTTGTGATTCAATGGGAACACGGTTGTGGTTGCTATCTGTCCCTGTCATTTGTCCCCTAGAGCTTTGTTGGCAGCAGCAGATAAACACCCAAAGGACCGTTAAAGGAAAGAGTATAAATTAATGCACCTGCTTGCCAAATAGTGTCCTTTTTTTGTTGCACCCTGTGAGACTGCTCATCTTATGAATCTCATGTACTGGCTGTGATCTACATCTGGGCCGCTTAGATTTGTCTGGTGCAAGACTCAAGAAAACGTTGTTTAGGCAGGTAACCGTGGTAACGCTCAGGGATAACAGGTCTGCGAACATTGGTGTGAGACAAAAGAAAGGACGAAATAATCAGTAATGTAGATGTAGATGGATAAAAGAAAGTTGCTCTGTTCTCGCCTCGCTGGAGATTTTATGGTGCCACCAGGTCTGTCAATAAATAACATTAGTAATATTAGTATTCATGTTATTAAATATTTGTCAATCATCTTTGTTTTGAGACAAAATACATTTTTTTAAAAAGTAAAAAAGATTCATAACTTTAATGGAATATTTCTTGTGTTCTTTATGAATAATTGTTTATTGGGAAAATGCTTTACCCCAAACAACATGTCCATATATGGTAAATGTGTCAACTGTAGGGGAAAAAAACAAACAGAAAAGAAGAGTTGTAAAAGATACAAGCCAAAATACAAAGATCCCCTAACTCATGAACACATCTGAATGATTATCCTGGAATTGTTTCCAGTGTATGTGTGCATGTGTGTGTGTGTGTGTGTGTGTGTGTGTGTGTGTGTGTGTGTATGTGTGTGTGTGTGAAGTGCAACGAACTGACGGGGAGGGTGAGAGCGGCAGCGCCCACAGCAGGTGGATGTTTGGGTCTGTGGTGTCAGTGATATCTTATCAGTCATCCCGCAGTTCTTAGAGAACAACCCCAGGCCCACCGCCCAGCCTGAGAGATGCTGTACGCACGATGCACATGAACACATTGTATTTAGTGTTCCAGAACCTTCTCCTGAACCATCGATTCCTGTAGATCATCCTGCTTTGATTAACAAACACACAATAAAAACCTTTTGGGTTTTCACTCTGCAAACGGACGTACGGACGTTACATCGTTGTTACATTGGTGTTTCTGTAGCGGATGACCTTTGACCTCCAGAGATGACACTAAACATTTCACTTCACAAGCCTACAGCGACTAGTCATAAAGAAATAAATACAGTACAAACTTCACTGTGTGTGTGTGTGTGTGTGTGTTTCGATTGACTAACAACCGATCTCAGCTCTTGGTTTGTCGCTGAAGTGAAACGGTGACTTTGCATAAAACCTGACGTTTGACGTGTTGTGTGACAATGAGACTATTCTACCTGAGCAGGGAGGAGATGCCGTTGCCGCAGACAACGAGAATTCAAATATCAGAATGACATGCACATTTTATTATTTCATCACTTTGAACTGTAGAACCTCTGAAAATACAAATCATTGCGACACAAAAGCAACTCATTGTTTCACATGTGGACAGTGTCGGGAGTAACTGGATAGACACACGTAACAGTAATTACAAAATAAACATGTAATAAACTGCAATCAGTTGCGTTATGTGAGACAAGTTTGTCAAACTGTGTTTGTGTGTTCAATTACAGCTTCTTACGGAATCATGAAATATTCATGATGACAATTTTAGTCACATGTAAACAATTTCTGCAAAAAACAAGTCTGTATGTTGAATAATATCATGTTTGGGGTCAGTTTTTGTCCTAATTCACTGTGTGAATGAATAACAGTGATGTTAGTTCATGTGTTTTGTGATTTTAAAAGCAGTGTCGATGCTGCATTTCCACCTTTGAAACATTTGAGAACATTCATTCAACATTTACGAATCATCAAATGGAATTATGTTACATGACTTTGAATTCTTATATAATTACATTATAAACACTTGTAACCAGTTACATTGCCACAGTAACTTACCCAACACTGCTTAATAGAAACAGGATATAAAGTAGTTGCGTTTACTTCTGAGACGTTGATCGGTGCACATGAAACAAGCAAAATAACTGGATGAAATTTGCGCTTCCCCCATTAAAATACAGTGAAACCAATGAGAAACATATGTACAAATCCACAGAATTCCTAAATAGACCAGCTGTGGGTTCAAAGGTCACACCAACGTGGGCACCATGCCGGGGTTGAGGTGGTGTGCGTAGGGTAAGGTGGTGGACGGGTGCAGGGGCGACGGCGCTGAGATGAGATGTGGCGTGTGGCTGTAGGTCAGGAGGGTCCCGGGGCCGAGGGAGAACGGCCCGCCGGCGTCATCCAGCGGGGGCGGCTGGGTCCCCTCGGAGTACGACTCACACAGCATGGCGGCCTTTTTGCTCTTCTTGTTCTTGTTGGACACTTTTCTGTTGCGAGTTTGGATGCCGTCTTTCTTCATGGTGAGCGGCCGGTTGACCTGCAAGGAGACGTTTCCTTTTCAAAGAGATTTTCAAAAGAACAACACGTCGGCCGGCCGGGGCGTCACGGCCGAAGGACTCACATTGTGCAGTTTGAAGTAGAGGCCGCAGGCGTTGCACACAGGCTCCCCGCTGGCGTTGCGTCTCCACAGCGTTGTTGTGCTCGTGTGACAGTTGGCGCACAATGTGCCTGCTCTCTTACTGACAATCTGAAACACAGAGGACACGAGCAGGACTCCAGTCTTATTTTGAAAATCATGAATTAGAAAATGAACATTTATATCTGCATTTTCTGTCTTGGGAGTGCTACCAGTCTCTTCTTGGGCCGGATCAGAGGTCGGTTCTGTCCGTTCATCTTGTGGTACAGTCCGCAGGCGTTACACAGGTAGTGGCCTGTCCCATCACGGCGCCACAGGGGGGTCGCTGTGGCTCCACAGTTCACACACTCTCTGGCCTCTGTTCAAAGTCAAAAACGTATTTGAATTAACTTCATTAACTTCCTTTTGCTGCTTTTAAGCTGAAAAGTAAAAGTTCCTCTTTAATATTCAGACACAACACGTGATACGTCTGGATCGCTCCTCACCCGGGGTGGATATCCTCAGCTTGTTGCGGAGCTTTGGGGAGTACGAGGGGCTGATCCACGCCCCCGGGCTGGAGTAGAGGGCCGAGCCGTACTCCTGAGGACCAGTCATGTACGAGCTGTACGGGCTCAGCATGTGTGGGTGAGAGTGGGACGACGGGGTGTACATACTCCCAACGGCAGGGGTCAGGTTCAGAAAACTGCTGCACGACCCCGAACCCCCCAGCGGGCTCAGGCGCTCAGCTTTGAGGGCCTCGTGCAGCCGGGGGCTGTCTCGGCCCTCCCTGCTCAGAGAGGAGTACTCGTCTCTGGAGGCGCTGAGGGTGGAGGTGAGGCCCGGGCTGTACAGGGAGGTCGGGGTGGGTGGTGGATTCTGGCTTTTGGTCAGAGGGCTGCTGCTCCAGGTTGGCGCTGAGGTGTTGAAGGGCGAGCTCAGGGAGGGGCTGGACGTCCCGTCCAGCAGCTGGAAGTTGCTGAGGAGACTCGGTGAAGTGATCACCTGGCGGACTGTGGACACACAGCAGACAAAGTCATCCTTTCACGATCTTTAGAGCACGTCGGCACAGAAGAGATGAAAAAGAATGCCGGCGACCTGAGCTGTGTCTGAAGGTGGATGCCGCCCGGCTGTGGCTGCTGGAGAAGAACGAGGGCAGGCCGGGGAAATCCGTGTCTGCGTTTGAGAAGAAAGCATCCCCGTCCTCTCCTGGAGGCAGCAGGCCCGACTCGGAGGAGAAGGCAGCCAGCGGGTCGGAGCTGAGCAGAGCTGGAGACTCCCAGTGAGCCTGGTCGGCGGCGGCGTCCATACTGACGGACACATTGTTACATTGTTAAACGTCATAAAGCCGGTGTCGGTTCTGGAGGACATCTGTCCGCGCCAGACCACTTCAAACTTCTTTTTCTAGGATACTACGGTATCCACGGTATGAAGAGTTTTATAAATGTGGTGGGGAGATAATATAAATAGTATGAATAAATTTACATCAGCAGTAAATTTGTTGAACTGAAAATTTCATTCAAAATCCAAAATTAAAAATGAAATTTTGAAAACAACATGACGTCTGCTGCCATATCGGATGCTGTGAGAGCATATCTGCAGAGGAAACACAATAGGCTGATAAAGTCTGAGGAAATCTGATCGATCGATTATTATAAGGCTAAATATGTCCATTGATACATCGCATCACATTAATAGAAATCTGTCCGACTAGAAATGTGATTAAGGTGAAAACAGTGACGTCAAACAGTGACGACGAAATGTGAAAGTGACACGCACACGCACACACACGCACACACACACACAAACGCAGACGCGCGTGCGCGCACACACACACACACACACACACACACACACACACACATATTTAATATCAGCTTCACTAGTGTCATTAAAACCTAATGTGTAATAATATAGAATATGTATATAATCAGATATAATACATGATAATATATATATACAATTTGATTATGTTTTAAGTTCAGTTATTATACTGAAAATATATCACTTCTTTTTTCAATTACAATGACATATAAGTGTGAACATTTAGACAAACTGACAGATTTAACAGAGAAGACACCAGAAACTCTGTCATCCCAAAGAAAGTCAGTGAGAATCGTATCAACCAGTCAATCAATACAGTGTCAGTTATTTTTGTTTCTGTGTAAGGGGTCACC
>JBBMJM010000008.1:145664-155788 GCA_037832705.1 Centriscus cristatus | reverse complement strand
CACACACACACACACACACACACACACACACACACACACACACACACACACACACACACACACACACACACACTGGAGGTCACTCTGATTGCTAACTTTAGCAGCTACATCACCTGAGCTGAGCTGAGCTGAGCTTTGCTGTGACTTCCGGTTTTGTTACAGCTCTGGTACCCCCCGTGTCTGGAAACACTTACATGTCATCTCCACACCTGTCTGCATGTGTCTCCAACAGTCGTTCGTCCGCCAGCCTGCCGACGACCCGAGGAGAGACGACACAACTTCTTGCTGCCACTTTCTGCTGCTGCGGGCAATGCGGAAGTGAAGAATTGTGGGCAATGAAGTTCTCTATCGAAACACGCTAAAAACGTTTGTTTTCGACCAATAATATGCAAGATTAACCACAGACAATTATTGATTAAAATAGTTCAATAACGCTTGGTTCCTCGTTGTAAGAACCAATGTATATCAGCCTTTCTTGTTTATTGGCAGCGGCGCATTCACCAAGCGTACAACAGATTTTTCTACAAGCAATGGATTACAAAATTCAAACAAATGCCTTTCCATTCAGAAAATTTGTTCTGTTAATTGCAAACAAAATATCCACTTACTCGTGTATTGGGATTAGAGGACAGAACACTACAGTGTACAGTAGTATACAGATATGAGAGAGAGTTGTCAAGTGTACGAGGGTCCCATGAACGCACCGGAAAAGGCGGGGTTTGTGTTTGAACGCGCAGCGGCGAACCAGCGGCTGCAGCTGAAGCGATGTGTTAGCAACTTAACGTCTTGTCTGTTTGTGTCATATGTACAGATACCTAGTCCCTATGAGGTCCCATTGACGTTTTTGTTTAAAACGTCACATTTCTGACAAGAGCAGGATGACTCAGATCGTTCAGACGGTCGTCGTAGAAACATAACTTCCTTACTTCGTACGTACGGTTATCGGGCAGTTAGCGTTAGCCGGACCTAACTATTAGCTAACAGTGAACTCTGGAACCGTGTGTTTGTTTATGTGTTGAACATATGTGTCTGTTGGTTGGCGACAGGGTGAGTGTTTGGCAGTAAGATGCCGATCCGAGCATATTGCACAATTTGCTCCGATTTCTTCGATCACTCCAAAGATGTCGCTGCCATCCACTGCGGACACACGTTCCACTATGACTGGTAACGTCCCGAGACATGTCGTAGTCGTATCATAAACAACAACATTCATTTTTAAACACATCCCATCCCCCTTCTCCAGTCTTCTCCAGTGGTTCCAGACAGCTCCGACGAAAACCTGTCCACAATGCAGGAAGCAGGTACAGAACATCTGACACCAGCAGCCTGATGGAACTGGGACTTCCGACTTCCGGTTAAATTCTGTGTGTGTGTGTGTGTGTGTATAGGTCAGCACCAGACACATCATCAATAAGCTGTTCTTTGACATTGGTGAGGAGGATGAGAGCGCAGCAGACCCCGAGAGTCTGCAGGTACCAAACACTTCGGTTGTTTTATTTTTTAGAAAGACGTGTGTTGTTCTGTGCTCACTGTGTGTGTGTGTGTGTGTTCTCTCAGAACGAAGTCAACCGGATGAGGGCCATTTTAAGCTCAAAAGGTGATGTTTAGTTTCCCAGTTGATTTGTCTCCATGACAACCAATAGTGATTCAACAGTGTTAACCTGACGGGTGTGACTTTATTGTCCTGTCTGACTGTAGAGAGAGACTGGCGAGACAAACAGAAGGTGGCGGACGGGCTGAAGGACACTGTGGACAAGCAGAGGAAGGACCTGGACAGCATCCGGAGGGAGATTATGGAGAAGGAGATGCTGTGCTCTTCTCTCAGAGTACGTGGCGGCTCCTCCTCATCACACTTGACCCTTTTAACACCAACGGTATCGCTGCTGATACATGGGCGCTAGCATACTTTGGAGTACCATAGTGACACAACTATTGGCACTATCAGATTACGTCGACACCGGTCATAAACTCTGTTCATGTTTGTCCGCTCCCAGAAGCAGATGTCGTACCTGGAGACACAACACAACGATGTTCAGGCCGCGAAGGACGAGGCTCGAAGGCTCCGGGCCAAAATGAAAACCTATGAGAGGTGACGACGGCCTGGTGTGATTCCTGCTCAGACGTTTTCCTGCGGTCTCTGTGCACTAACACGCCGTGTTGGCCTCAGCCTGGATGTGTTGTTACAGGGTCAAAGGGCAGAGGTGGAGTCCATGATCACGGACATGGGGGTCAGTCAGGCGGCCGTGGAGCAGCTCTCCATCTACTGCATCTCGCTCAAAAAGTGAGTGAGTCAGTGACTGAACGCTGTCGTCGTGACGACTGCATCACCGCTCCGGTCTTGTTTCCAGGGAATACGACAACTTAAAGGGAAATCTGAAGTCTTCAAACGACATGTGCGAGAAGCTGAAGAGAGAAGTTCTCACGTCCAGCAGCAGGGTAGTGTGACCGATGGTCGTCGTGGAAACACAAGAATGAACACAGATGGGTCGGCTGATGTACGTTCTGTGTGTTTCAGCTACAAAAGGCCACGATGGAGGTGAATCAGAGCAAAGAGGAAATGAAGTCTCTGCAGACGGACCTGTCCAGAGCCGACCACGAGATCTCGGTAAGTCACCGTGCGTTAGTGTGTGTGAGGGTTAGGGAGAGTACGTGTGTGCGTATATGTGTGTGTGTTTGTCCAGAGCCTCAAGAAGAAGGTGGAGTTTCTTCAGCGGTCGCTGAGCACGCCCACACGGATGAACGAAGCTCTCAGTCGCCTCGTGTTTGAAAGGTGCGTCCTCTCTGTCGCCACCGTCATGTCACGCTCGTGCAAACGTACGTCACGTGTGTGTGTGTGTGTCCCTCCCTCAGCCCCGCCCCCCTGGAGCTCAGGCAGCCTCACCTCCACCAGCCTGCCGACGGCGAGGACGTCGACCTCAACCTGACCTACGACATCACCACGCCGGAGGACGTGTCCAAGAGACGGACGCAGGTCCCGTCCAAGAAGATGCGCTTGGACCCTCCGCTGTGAGTCGGCTGTTCTTCTGACACGTCCTCTCGTCTCGGTCCAGACATGACGGCTGTGCTTCCGTCCCTCAGGTCGCCCAAACACCACCAGGGGCCGTCGTCCTCTTCATCTTTGAGTAAAGTAGGTGTGAAACGTCTCTCAGATCCTCTGTCAAACATGTCACAGTTACTGTTTGTTCTAAACTCAAAGGAAATACTCGACCTGTGAATAACTGAGTGTCACGCTCGTCTTCAGGTGCCAGGAGACGACGTGTCCACAGATCCTGTTTTCAGGAACTCGCTCCTCTTCAGGAAGAAGACCTTCGGCAGCATGTTGGACCCGCAGAGGAAACACGGAGCCGTATGTACAACTCGCCCCCCCCCCGGGGGGCTCTTCATGTGTTCATGTTGTCATTTTGACCGAATGAACGTGTGTGTGTGTGTCCAGGTGAGAACTGGTTACGATGGATTAGGAGGACGAACCAAATTCATCCAACCTGTATCCTTCTCAAACTGCCGAGTCGTTGTCACGCAGACCACCTGATGTCAGATCGGAACGTGTTTCCCTTCCTGAACTCGTCCTCCAGTCTCCTCTGGCCGAGATCCGTCCTCTGATGAAAGCCAGAAGGAAAAAGGTGACGCGGCCGCCGCCGAAGGTCACGAGCTGCCTGACGCTCGAGAGCTTCCTGGAGTGAGCGTGGAGCTGCTCTGCGGCAGAACCCGCCTGCCAGCGGCTCTGCCCTCGGCAGCAAACAGAACTTATATGTCTGTGTGTGAGTGTGTGTGAGTGTGTGTGTGTACGTGGTCCCACCCACGTCACCTCAGCAGGCGTCTCCTCGATGAACCAGACGATCGCAGCCGGTTGTTGGAGTAGAAACTGTTAGGTTGGACAGTTTTTTGGGGTTTAGTTGTAGAACGTGTGAGCGCCTGCAGGTGTTTTTAGTTTTAGATCCAAGAATAAAGAGTATTTTTAATTACGTTTCATGGGTTTCCAGACACTTTGTGGCTGTCCTGCAGGGGGCAGCACTGACTGACTTAGGAGGACGAGGAGCTCTGCAGGTGGAACCACGTTCAGAACATTCCAGTAGTGGTCAAATACGCCTTCATAAGAGTCGTTCCAGTTCACCGAAAAAAGTGCTGTGCACCTGAAGAGATGGAACCTCCGAGGGCTGAGTGAAGGAGTGAACGACGACGCTCCCCCCAGACATGAACATCACCCACACTGCAGTAAATAAACACCACAGGCAGGTGGCAGCAGTGAGCACAGACTAGAGAGAAGGAAAGATAATATAAAATAATATTTACCGCTGTAGTTTCAGGTACGTTTCAGGTGAAGACGTCGTCTGAGGGAGGGGGCTCGTGGGGCTGATGAACCTGGTTACAGTGGTAAATATTACAGACAGACATTTTATTACATCTCTTTGGATGTGTTTCCTTGCACTGAAGGCAAAAACTGCAATGCATTGTGGGTGATATTCACATCTGACGAGACCATCGATGTTCACTCAGCCCTGCGAGGGTCAAGGGTCAATCGAGAATAGGAACGACACGGTGGAGCAGTGGTTATCATTACCGCCTCATTACAAGAAGGTACCTGAAGATGAACGAATGAATCGCAACGTTTCCTGGTTAAAGGGCAAAGGTCAACGAGAGGAAATGAAACCACCATTGTAACGGAAGGCAGCTGTACTTGTCCACGTCACCGTGATCAGCTGACACCACGGCGTGACAGGTTCTAATGTCATTGATTGATTGATTGATTGATCGTCAGCATTCAGAGTGAGAAACATTTTCATTTTCAGACGAGAGCTCACAGGAGTAATATTTCTGAACAATCATGGAGACAAACACGATCCATGCAGTGATGTCAGAGCCAGAAAACAATACGTTTGATCCACCCGAGGGAATTCACACACACACACACACACACACACACATACGCGCGCACACACACACACACACACCTACGTCCTCCTGTGGGGCAAAGGTCGTCGTCATGACCTGCTGACAGTGTTTCTATAAAAACAGTTTGTGCATCAAACGTCAGTGAGAGAGAGAAAGAGAAAAACGTCCACTTCAGATCTTTGCAGGTCGGTTCGTTTCGAGGGGACGACGAGGACGAGGACGTTCTCTGTGGGACGTTCTCCGTGGGGCGTCACTGCGACCGGTCCGGCTCGATCTTGGACTCTCCGTTCTGCTTGTCGTTGGACTTCTGGGACAGGTGCGTGGACACGGTGGCCGCCTGCACCACGGCTTTGAAGCTGCGTTTCCGCTTCTGCACGTTCTGCTCCGGGTGGAAGATGATGACGTAGACCTTTGGGATGTAGAGCATCCCCAGAGACACGGTGGCGCTCAGGCTCATGGACACGGTCAGCGTGGTGGTCTGGATGAACATCTGCAGCACACACACACACACAGCAGGTCACAGACACGGTGAAACAAGCGGAGAGAAGAGAAGTCCAACGTCCCGACTCGTCACCGGTTGAGTGTTTTGCTCCTGAATCATTCATCAGCTGCTGTTGTCAGGAGAGGAGACGCTATTTCTGGTCTCGGACCCTCGTCGCTCCTCTTCTGTCCTCCGACAGCCGTAACGGGGCCCTGACCTCCCCTCCTTCCTTCAGGAGCTCATCAATAAACCAACACCTGTGTCATGAACGACTGACCCAAACTACACGTGTTCGCAGCCCCCCCCCCTCCCTCCCTCAGAGGAGCTGCAGGAGGAGAAGAAGCAGGTTGATCAGCAGCAGATGTTCCTGCTCATCCTCACATTCTATTTTAGGTCTTTTCTTCTTCAGCGATGATTGATTGAATGGACCTAACGTCCCTCGGCTCCGATGACCTATTTACATTCTGTCCTTTTTTTTTTTTTTTTTTTATAAATTCACCCCATGCACGTTTCGAGGAGGTGAAAAGACGCTGAGAGCTCCTCAGGCTTCGATCGTTTCTGCCTGACCGGCTCATAATGTTGTTCTCCATTAGTCACAGCACCGCTTCCGTTCTGAAAAGTTCTGTCCTGAGCTGTCGGACAGTGGGGACAGTAAGGACGAGCCCGCAGGCGAAAGCATGTCTTTGGTTGGAGGAGGAGGAGGATGGAAGGATGGGGGGAGGGGAGGGGGGGGTGCAGATGTCCTGAGTGCAGCAGGAAGCAAATCTGATTACAGAGGCAGTGAACTCAGATTTCACGGGGGGCTCCAAACATCCAATCAATAATACATCTCACATGTCAGGAGTGATTTGTGATGTGAAATATTCATTCATTCATTCGTTTATTTATTCACGCCGCTGACAGTGCGAACAAACAGGTGTACGCGCCGCACTCGTCACGCCTCAGGTTACGTGTGTGTGTAGTTTGTCACGTACACATGATTTGAGTGATTTGCTATTTCACCTAAAACCTTCATAGGACACTGACGCTGAAATAGTCATTCAGAGATGTTACTGTTTTACTTTTAGACTTTTTTGTCTTGTATCACTTATCACTTTTTGAAAATGTCAACTTTGTTGTTACAAGTCAATAGTTGATGGGCCGTCGCATGTAAAGACACGAGCGGTGAAAGCACAGGAAGTGACATCATCTGTTTGACTACGTCGACTAAAACCATCGTGTGTTCAGAAGAAACCGAAACAAAATCCAAACTGATGTTCTCCGAAGTCTGAAGAATTCAACAACCGATGACTAGTGCTCAGTTTATAACGCCGTCTGGGCGAATCCTCTATTCTGATTGGCTGGCGGCTGGGTGTTAAAACCGCGTCGTGCACATGTAGTTTGGCTCCAGGTGAATGTATCTAATATTGGAACCATTCAACTTGAAGAGCCACCTGACACGAGGGACATGCAATGCAAATGTATTTCACTGACGAGAGTATGAGCAGGTTAATCAACACGTACAGTATGTGTGTGTTTTGAGGCAACCCCCCCCACACACACACACACACACACACACACACACACACACACACCTACGTGTTGAGTCACCCTTACATGAAGCAACTTCCCTCGGTGTGACAGTGAATCACTGCCCAAACCTCGAACGCACCTTCTCTGTGGACTGCGCCGTGCCGAAGAAGATGGGCACGAAGGCGAGCCAGATGATGCAGGTGGTGTACATGGTGAAGCCGATGGGTTTGGCCTCGTTGAAGGTCTCAGGAACGCCCCGGCTCTTGATGGCGTAAACCGTGCAGGTGATCATCAGGACGATACTGTAGCTCAGACATAGGATGAGGGACAGGTCGGACATGTCGCATTTCAGGACCCCGCGGGCAAACTCCGGGTTCGGGGGTTTCTGCTCCTCGTAGTCGATGATGGTGTGGGGGGGCATGACGCCAAACCAGATGAACACGCCGAGGACCTGCCGAGGAAGGAGTTTCTGGTGAAGCTGGGTGAGGTTGGTGAGTCCACGCGGGTTCAAGTGGGTTCAAGGGAATTCCTCAGAGCTCAGGAGAAATCTCAGGACAATTCAGGTGAGTCCAGGTGCTTCAGGAGGGAGCGACAGTGGAAGGACACTCACCTGCACTGAGATCAGTATGAAGGTGATGATCAGCTGCGACGTGGGGCTGATGAACTTGGGCGGTGTGACCGACTTCTTGCCCTGCTCGAAAATGCGGTAGATCCGGTTGGTCTTGGTCAACATGGCGGCGTAGCTGATGCACATGCCGAGTCCCAGCAGCAGCCGGCGGAACGCGCACACGGCCACGCTGGGCTCCGCGATCATGAGGAAGGTGATGAGGTAGATGAGGAAGATGCCCGTCAGCAGCACGTAGCTCAGCTCTCGGCCAGACGCTCGGACGATGGGGGTGTCGTTGAAGCGGATGAAGGTGGCGATGACCCCCGTGGTGGCCAGGATGCCCAGGATGGCGAGGAACACGGGGATGATGGCCCAGGGCGAGCTCCACTCCAGCTTGATGATGGGCGTGGGCCGGCAGCCGGTGCGGTTCTTGAGCGGTCGCATGTCGAAGGGACACATGTCGCAGCTGAACTCGTCCAGCAGGTACTGGTACCCGTCACAGAGCTCGCAGTGCCAGCAGCACGGAACGCCCTTCACCATCTTCTTCCTCTCGCCCGACTCGCAGGGGAAGCTGCACACGGACTCCGGGATGCTGCGGTCACCGCCCGACCACTGCATCTCCTCGGGCTTCAAACGTAGTTTATTCGCATTGGTTATTATAGTACGTTAACAACATATGAGAAGACCGTTAGCTTAGCTTAGCATTAGGCTAGCACTATTAGCATCTAGCGTTACGTTATATTGTCAAGACGCCTGCTGACCGTGAGAAATTCAAACATTTCCGAACGTCTGAGTTGTCTGACGTTCACTGTTTGTGAGTCGTGAAAGATATTTAGCTTAGCTTAGCTTAGCTTAGCTTAGCATTAGGCTAATAGCAGCATTTAGTCTGTTAACACAGCTGCTGTATCGCCGAACATTGTGGTTAACACCGTGTTGCGTGTTTCCCTCCTGGATTCATGTTCATCCAAACTCCGGAGGAGCAGAAACACGCTGTGAGTATTTACATTGAGCCGGAGGTGGTTCGTCCACTGGCCGATGACCTTGTAGCCCGGGTTGCTGACGTTGGACATCTGGTACTGGAAGATGTCGTAACGTCCAGGAGCGTCTCCGTTCTCGTTGAACATGACTCCGGTTCCTGCGCTGCCTGATGGACGGAGACACGTCAGAGGCTCGAGTGTCTGAAAAACACTCCGCGCCGTCAAAGCTGAGTGCAGGAGGCTCTTTAGTGAGCGTCCCTCTGCACGTGCATGTACGTGCATGGACGTATGTTCTTTCAGTCGATGTTCCTCTCGGCTGCCTGCAGGCACTCGGTCAAAAAACAGCTTCTATACAAGCTCGTCCAGCTTCTTACCCCTTTTATGAAAGACCACCATGAAAAGCAGAGTGTTGTGTACAGGAGAGTGCGGCAGACCCCCGGGGGCAATGTGTGTGTGTGTGTGTGTGCGTGTGTGTGTGTGTTTCCCAGCTGGATACATTAGCAAAAATCATTTCAAGGCTTCACGTCGACCTCTGCAGCTCTGGAGACCTGAGGCTCATCGGAGCCAGCGAGCTCACCGTTGAAGTTGACGGAGCGGATGTACTGGAGCAGCATCCGCCCCTCCACAGGGTCCATCTTCTCGCAGACGCCCATGGAGCCCGGACACAGGTCCAGGTGCATGCTGTGCAAGGCGTGAGCCATGGCGTACACGGCGTCTATCACAAACTGCACCTTCCCTTCCTGTTCGTACTGAGAGTCGCGGCTGATCCGCTCTTCACCTGACGGACAAACACGCGATGAAGAGACAGGTGCAGAAGAAGAAGAAGAAGAAGGAACCAGGAAGGACTAGTGTTTGTACCTGTGCATTTCCTCCTCCCTGCCTCGTATTTGATTCCAGGGCGAGTTAGTTTGCACTTGAAGTCGTCCTCCCAGAACTCTGCGAACCAGATGTTCCTGCGGTTGTTCTCCAGAGATCTGGACATGAAGTACTGGTCGAATCCTGAGTCGTTCCACAGAAAACGTGTTAATTCTGTTTGGATGATCACGTCATCACACCAGTGACCGTCGGATGTGGCGGGTTCCTCCTCCTCCTCTTACCATCAATCGAGGCTCTTTTGGGCAGAATGGTGACGGCGCCCTCTGCCACCTCCTCCTGGTCCTGAATGGGGGAGTTCTTGGCCCCCCAGCTGTCCGAGCCCACAAACAGGAAGTGACCTGTCAGGTTGGCCTTCTTAGCAGCTTGTAACACTCGTCTGGAAGAGAGAAGGTTCCACATCATCTCACTGTGTGAACGTGTATGAACGTGTGTGAACGTGTGTGGGATTGATCGCGTGTGTGCGCAGACTCACTTGATGTCGTCCTCATTGGCAAAGATAATGACTCCGCGGGCGTTGGACGTCTCCATCAGCCTCTTGATGATCTTCTCAAATTCTCCTGGTCGAGGTTCTCTGGGAATCTTTATGGACTGAGCAATACACAACCCACCTGGAACAACGCATGGATGTACGTGAAACACACACACACACACACTCGCTAAGGTGTGGTGTGAGTGAGTGAACAGTCGTCATGACGATGATGACATGTTGGAGACACGATGGCGACATGATGGAGACATGACGAGGACCTGATGATGACATGATGAAGATGTGATGGAGACC
>JBBMJM010000008.1:130104-140551 GCA_037832705.1 Centriscus cristatus | reverse complement strand
GCAGTTTTTCCTCACCCTGATTGAGGGTTTAGGACAGAGGGTGTAGCAATGTATGGACTGTAAAGTCCATCGAGACAGTTGGAAATTGTGATGTTGGGCTATAAAAATAAAATTGAATTGAATTGAATTGTTCAGTTGCAGACAGACCACAAGTGGACCACAGGAAAAAGAAAATAAATCAGATTTTAGCTTCAGATTATTACCCGGGCTCGGACTTCACATTGCCTAAATCGACACTTCTGCCTTATTTTGTTGGGCCCCCCAAACTTCTTCATGTCCTTGCAGAAGTCGCACTGGGCGCAGTCCTCCGTCCTTCTGCAGGGCTCGCATTCCCCGCACATGCGGACCGAGCGCTTCACCTGGTAAAAAGTCAGTTGTGGCAAAAATAACAGCAAATAAGTCGACAATCTACAAGAGGGTTTTTGAGGGACGTGAAAGTGAACTGCAGCAAGAAAGGGACTTTTCAGAATTCATGACTGAAGACAAAATGCAATTTCTTTTTGTAGATTATTGCTTTCGTGATCATCTGGTAGAGAGGTTACAAGACCGAAGATTACATTTCAATTGCAGCCAGATGTTACAGTGTGTCCATATTTGCTTAAACGTCAAACTTGTATTACCATTGACAACTTGCTTAGTCAAAGCGAAGAAAGTGTCAATGTATTCTATGATAAGAACAATCTTATGGTAAATAAGGCCAACACATTATTGACTCACATGGAGCCAGACAAATAATTTGGTAAATGTCTTGATGCTTCTCAGGTTTTAGATGATAGATGGTAAATATAACTCACTTTGGACCCTCGTCGGCGGTCACTCCTGTAGTCTGGGGTACTTGGGCTGCTGTACTGTTTTTCAAACCTGTCCGAGTCAGGATCCCTCTCTCGGTTTTTCTTTTCTTTTCTATATTTTATTTCCAATAAAGGGTTTTTGTCTAGTAGGAGGGTGAGGGGGAAGGAAAGGACACATTATATTGCGTTTGGGGAAGATTTCATACTAAGCATAACACTCCTAAGTGCTTTGATAAGACATATCATCATCACCTCTGCATCTCATGCAGTACCATTCCCGGATTGCCTTTGCCATCTTCTCAGTGATGTGAATGCAGTCGCCATGAAACCACTCATTGCAATTATCACAGCCACTGGGAGAAGCAAACAGAGGACAATTAAAATAACTGGAAGTGAAAGGGGGGGACTGAGAGGGTATGATACTGGGTATGAGCTTACATCATGAAGCAGTTGATGTCTGGTTTACGACAGATACAGTAAAGTGGAGCGTTCTCTCCATCCATACTGCTGGTTTCAGGTCCCGGTACAGGATCAACGTCAGACAGGTCACTGTCCTAAAAGTCAAGCATGTATCACAACACAAACCAATAAACGTAACTTGTAGCGTCACCTTTGTTTTCTTTGTTTACATACATAAATCTCTTAGCTAAAATTAGCTTAATAGTCATAAAGTTGAAAAAAACTACCTTACAGTTTATGTCAAATGTACCAAAATTAAGCTCAAATGAATCGTTTAATTTAAAATCAGTCCTACCGCGATAGTCTGAGGTATAACGTGAGAAAATGTGACGTAAACGTGCTAACTTATTGGTGACGGATGTAACTTGGGCCGTGTTTCAATAAGCTAACTTAAATAGCATCAACTTTGAAAGAAATTAAAGCATTTACATATACTTGCCATTATTTCACTTCTCCTCGGTCACTGGTATTTTGAAAAAAAAAACATTAACAGAAAGAAAACATACCAAAATAAAGAGCAAAACCTATTCGCCAGCTAAACTCAGCTAGCTACATTATCCTCTGCTTCCCAAAATAACATCGCTAGCATTCGGCAAGAATCGTTGGTACTCGGAAAACTCTCACCAGTGATTGGTTATATTTCTTCTTCGCTGGTGGATTAAATACTTATCAGCTCCTTACTGCCATCTGTTGGGCTGTTTTTGTATATTGCACAAGTACAGTACTTGTAAAATCTGCATTTAAATTAGAAACTAATTGAAGTTTACATAATACAGAAGCCTAAACGTAAATATAGGTATATAGTAGATAGGGATACAAAAATAAATAAGTAATGTAATCAGTTCATGATTGTTGTTGATTGTAATGCACCAAACACTCACAAAGGGGAGAGGAGGTCCTGCTGTGTAGCTGCCGATCACTGACATCTCATCAGTGGGAGAAGTTTCCTGACGAAAGGATGTGTTTGTGTTGAGAGATTACAGCTGCTTGCTTGATCGGTTATTTTTAAAATATGCCATGAGATAAGAAGTAAGTACACTTTGTTTCTTATGAAACTATAAGCATGTCGACTGTTTAATAGGAGTGATGCAGCAGTTCAGAACATACAAACAGAAAATCTCAAGTAAATGTACAACAGCATGTACTTATGAATTATTCCATTCATTTGTGCAAAGTTAGAACCTGAACGATTGTGATCAGACTCTCTGTTATCCCTTAAGGATAGATTTATTTTTATTTGATGTTTTCGGAGTGTTGCGTACTTGGAAAATATTAATTAATAATGAAGGGCAAAATGAAGCTCAGAGACATTGTCATATGTCTGTCAGCATTTCTATGTACTGCCTTTCATCTGTATTATAAATGTTTATATAATTGAGTTTAATAATAGATTAACAGCTTTTTCAAGAACGTCAACTCATCACTAAAACAATGAAAGCTGAGCTGTAGATCTGAAACATGTTTGTTTTGGGTTTTTGTTTTCTCTACAGATTTACATGGATGTTTTGATAAATATCACACAACATTCTGCAGATGTCAATCCAAAGATGGATGATGGACATGAACTACAACCACATTTCTCTGGCTCACAAATGACCATTTCAGAATCAAGTGATGTCTGCACTGCTGGTCAGACAGGTGTGTCTGTAGGCTTAAGGTTGTTGTAGTATCGAGAACATTCTGCCTCCTGTAACATGAGGGCATTGAATTACCTACAACACATGCCACAACTTAACAGCGACATGTTTTCCACAATGAGCAGATGCCATGTTTGTTCCTTTTTACTTTCACTGCAGACACCCTTCATGAATGTAACATGCATCCTAATATTGGAAAAAGCAGAGGGGCCCGAGCGGCTTCTGAAAGTGGCTCTGTGCAGAAACACCAGCCAGAGACTCTCCGTGCTTTGCTGACGTCTTCCAATGACACTCCCGTCTCCTATGAAGTGAGCAGTGAGGGTCGAGGAAGACTCCAGACCACTGCTGTCAAAGCGGAGCCATCAGATAAAGATGGTAAGACCCCCTCACGGCACCCAGCAGCTTCTTCCTCTCTCCATGTGTTTTCCTCCTGATGAATCTCCCCTCTTCCCCCAGATGTCTGTGCTTCTGTCATTCTTGCCTGCCTGCTCTGCAATCCGCTGGACTGTGTTCTGGCCACAGTCAGAGGGTGCAGCGAGTGTGTCCAGTGTCTCTGCTGGTCACTGTGCGACTTGGAATCCACCCCCCCCTGCACCAGCTGCTGCCTCCTGTGTGACTGTGAAGTCCGTAGCGTCTGTCCGCAGTTCACAGAGTGTCTGGATCTGGCCATGGAAATCTCTCAAATGATTTACCACTAATTCCTCAGCATTCAGACACAAACTTGTGAAAATCATTTATTTGTTACAATCTTATGAAAGACAAACTTGTTAGGACGAGAGGAAAATAAAAAAAAAGCATAACAGTCCATGGTTACGTGTGGGGGTTATATGGAACAGACGAGGTGGGTATATGGTGGCGGAGAAATGTGATTATTTGGTACGTAATCCTACTTGACTAAGAACTACAAGTGGCACTGACCTGTGGACTGGAGCTGCTTCGAGCAGAACAAACAAAACACAACAACAAGCCTCAACGTTCTGGGGCTCGTTCCAGAAAGGAGGTTTAGTTACAATCCAGAGTTTGTTCATTCTGAAATCAGGAAAACTGCACAATGTCTCTCATTTCAGAGCTGCTGTCAAACTGAGTTCAAACATGTATAACTTTTAAAGTTTACATGACAACAGAACACTTGAGTTTTCCTCATTTCAAGATTAACAGGGTTTTCACTTGAACCTGCTGGAAGACCAGGAGACAACACCTTACCAGAAGTGACTTTTTTCCCCCTCACGAAAAGGAAATCACTCATTAATGCCACTCAAAACTGTGCTCTACAAGTGTATGTGGCTGCTTTTTATGTTTCAATGGCTCCAAAAGGGTAAAATAAAATTCAAGCAAGAAGAAGGAAAACAAAAATACAGTACGTCGGTTTTCAAAAACAAACATCTGCAGGTAGATTTTCCAAACACACATTCATGAACTGTACATTAAATTGCGTTAAGCATCTAACAACTTAAATGCCTTTGTAAAGTTTGTGGGTATTTCATATGCATTGTGGATTTCACCAGACAAACATGTATACCTTCCAACAGTGAGAACAGTGGTTGGTTTAAACGAGGGCCTGAGGCCGTCTGATTCATGAACGCATGAGTACGGAAGGTTGATCGTCCGATACGAGACGAGTTCACTCAGTGACACCACCAGGAGGAAGAACTTGTCAAACATGATCAACTACAGTACTGTGGTAAATGGATACAACTGTTCTGCATTTCTCCCAGAATGAATGTGAATGACTCGATTTATATAAAATAGTGATTTGCAGCTACGGTGGAAGAAGAAATCTTGCTTTGGCCAAGTAGCTGCAGCAGCAGGCGATCTGCCGCTGTCGGTAAGGTTCCGAACTAACACATGCAACCTGCTTTTATCTGTATGTAACGAAACAGACAAAAGCTCTCATAAAATGCATAGACTGCAATAAAATAAGGTGCAAAAAGTTGCTCAAATAAAAATATTCTTATATACAATATGCAGAAAATAGTTTACAATGTGCCAATTCACTGTACAAAGATCCCTTCTGTAGCTGCTGGTGAGACAAGCCATCAAAAACACAAGAGCATGCACCTGCTATGAACAAACCCTGATTCCAGTCATGTGAAGAAATTTAACAGAACATATGTTGGCAACGCCAGCATAATCATGAAAAAAACAACACGCAGCCTTCTTCCCTATAAATGAGCACAGAATAAACTTTTCATATCACTCTGAGATCTTAAAACTATTTAAGAATATAATTATTTCCTCAGCTAGCTCTCCATTATACAACATGTTGAAGATTGAATTAAAATACTTCAACCAGATCCAAACAGGAACAATAAAAATTAGGTCTGTATGGCAAAAGACTCTCTTGACATGATGTTAGTTAGTTGTCATGTGATCGTTAGCTGTTCTCTTTAATAAATAGACGTACTAGATGAGTGGACAGACTGCATGTCCTGACATCCGTGTCCCTACAGACCGTCTCTGTGGGTGCATGAACGCCACGCAGCTCCTATCACAAGTCCTCGTCCATGTCGAGGCTGCTCCTGCGACTGCTGGTTTTGGAGGCGCCTGGTGACAAAGGAGAAAACAGGGGCTCGGCCGCATCCGGAGACAGCGTGCACCCGTCGTCCATCAGAATGTCTCCCAAGCCCACGTCGGGGTAGAGCGCTGACGCCGAGCCGTCCTCCAGCTCCGCAAAACTCAGGTTGCCCAGGTCCAAGGGGCTGCTGATGGTGACGCCCGCCGGAGAGTCGGAGGAGGGCGGGGACACGAAGGAGGCCGGAAGAGGGTGGTCTATGACTGCTGCACCCAGACCGAGGAGGTTATGGGTGGAGGTTGCTTCGGCACTGGGAGGCAGCGACTGGCCGCTGTGTGGAAGAGGTCGCTGCTGGAGGAGGGACGGGTCGCCGGAGAGGCCTGCGCCCGTGGGGAGGCCATGGACCCGCGCCTGCATCTCCAGCTCCTGAGAACACCAGTACCTCATAAGGGTCAGACAACCACCTCATAGCCTGTTTCTGCACATTTTCCCACTTAAAAGTCCATTTCTCAAACTCAAAACTTGCACACTGATCAAAACTCAATTAAAAACTGCAATATAGATAAATACACACGACACAAAAACTAGCCTGCAATTTCTATAGAATTTCTCTTTTTCCATCTTAATATTTACTCATTTAGGTCAGTTTAGTGTAGTGCCTTCATCTTGACTTTTATTCTGGAGGTGCTGTTTGTTGAATAAGTGCGCACTGTGAATAGTGTATGTTGTTAACTACTAAATGCCACGTCTGGTTCCTGTGCCAACGCTGTAATTTCCCTTCAGGGATGAATAAAGTACATTATCTATTTCTTTCTGGACTGGCTGTCTGGCTTTGCTGCCTTACAGTCCTGCTGACAAACACAAAAACTCGCCTCGCAGACTGAGTTGGCATTACGGCCATCAACATAAGACCCACTCACATCGCCACTACCTCAGAGTCACTGACCTGGATGCGCAGCAGTAAACTGTGGTTTGCTTGCTCCAGCTTTTTCTGACGCAGCTCATAGTCCTTGGATCTCTGCTGCTCCTTCTGTAATTTGCGGATGTAGTCGACGGAGGCTTTCAGGATGGTGCCTTTATTCCAGCGCATCTCACTGTCATCGCAACGCATCGCGGAGGCAGCGAGAGGAAGCACAAGACACCACAATATTAGAAATGTTACTGCCATGAGGCAGTTTTCAGTATTATTGTTGAATGACTTGTAGGGGTGTGTGTGAGGGGGTGGGGTGTGTAAAAAGCACTTACGGGTCGCTGGACTTGGGTATCAACGTTCCTAGTTCCTTTATACGGTCATTGATGTTGAACCGCCGCCTCCTCTCAACTGCAGAAATGACCAGGCGATGATATGTCATATTACCATGTTATTACATGAGGGTTTGACGTCACTGGATCCATGTTCAACACTTTCTGAAGCAAATGAACTTACTGAGATTATGGTTGTCCTTCTTCTGCCTCTCCTTCATCAGAGCTTTGGCATCTGCATCTGAAATATTGACATATGTTCCTCCTCTCATAACCACAAATCATCATAAGATCAATGAATCACATATTCATGTTCACGACATGACATATTCTACCGTACCCGTTATTTCCCTTTTAATTTTTGGGAGATCCGCAGGGCAGGAGTTGCTGACAGTGAGAGTGGGTGCTGCCATTCCTGGGGTGTGGTAAACATCCAGAAGGTTTCCTGGGAGCTACAGAGAAGAAGGTGTGTGAAAACCATGACTCCCCTACTGATTCTTAGCAAAAGTAACTAACAAATTATTTGCATTTTCATTAATTACAGAATGTCTTCCAACAAACAATAACTGTACATCATAGAAATATAGATAAACATGCTGCAGGACGCACAGGGGCGAGGGCAACGTGCTACGTTTTAAAACAATATTTAAAAAAAAAAACAAAAAAAACGTCCTTAAGCAGTTTAATAAAACAGACAAAGCAAACAAACTTAATTCAATGACATTGTTACATGTTAAACACATGATGCAATTTCAACCTCTCACCTCACTGTGCTTCCTTTTCTTTTCCTCCAACAGCACCATAATCCTCATTTTCTGTTTTCTAGGTAATGTCTGACAACTCCTTTCGTTCGGTAAAGCTGGCAGCTCACTTTTAATGAGCCCGAGCCACTTCGTCTCACTCATCCCTGAGTTGTACGCTCTGATCACTTACCCCGCCCAGGCAACACTTTCGTGACAAATGGTGAGTGAGTGCCAAAAGCAGATATTTACTCATACAACCACTTCTGCTTCAGAATTTCACGCAGTGTGAGAGTCCATTTACAGAAAAAGAAGAAATATTTGTGGGTGAATGCCACAATAACTGAGCTGATGTTCAATTAAAGAATAAACTCTGGCGGAAACAACGTTTTACAGGCAAAATAAATACAGAATCCATTCTTACCGTGCTGGGCAGCTGAAGACCTGAGTCAATCAATGTAATGATGTCGTCATTAAAACTGGATTCCAGACTAATTATGTCGTCGATCACATCTTCAATCTAGATTGATCGGGTGAGAGGAAACGCCAGAGGTCATATGGTAGTAGTCAGGTAATGCACACACAATGCAATGCCTGAAGATTTGAAATATCTATGAAACCTCAACCCCTGCATTAAACATTTTTAGACAAATGTCACAGCTCTCAACCGGGCTCATTTCAAAGGCAGTGGCGTGTGCGCTGCCGGTGTAGTATTTAACATCATATTGCGACACGAGGCCAACAGGGGTACGATGATAACAGGCATGCACCATCGCAGTGGGACTTTTGGGCACACCAGTGCAGAACAAACAAGAAGTAATTAAGTAAGAAGTGAGCACAAGGGTCGACATCTACCCCCCCACCCCCCAAAAAAAAGACTCCAACTACTCGCAGGGTTGTGCAACCTGCTGTGTCAGCAAAACCAGCCCACGCACAAGGACAGACACGTCTGTTGTAAAGAGTCTCATACTTCCTCCTTGTTGGACCCGATGTTAAGCAGGGCCATGGGGCTGTTGGGGGCACTGCTGGCAGTTGGGGCCACTTCAGGAGCAGAACTGCACTGTGGCACAGGGGAGACGCTCAGGGTCTGAGTGAGCGCCTTGTTGCCCAGCGTGGTGGAGAGGTACTGCTTCACCTGCTGCCTCTGCGCCTGCTGGATGTGGTACTTGGTAGGGTTCTCCAAATGGGTCTGCACCTGCACATTCAAACCGCCATTAGAGGGTCAGTCACAGGCCCACAGATGCTTTTCTCACCTACGAGGTCAGTCTTACTTTGAGCACCTCCACAGGCACCTGCGTTGGAGGTGGACGTGCAGCATTTTGGGGCAGACTGACAGAGATGGCTGGAGTGGAGTCAGAGGCCCGGAGCTGAGACACCGAGGCCTGCTGCTGTGCCTCGCGACGCTCCTGCTCCTGAGCTTGTTCTCGCATCAGCTGCTGCCGCAGCAACACCCGGGACGACATGGTTGATGAGCACAATCCTGATCTGGAGGTGGAGCTGGAAAACCTTGACAGCGTAAAAGGAGTGTTAGAAAGCATTACCTGGATATTAAATGATACATGGTTATTAGGGTCTTGTTCGAAAAAAACAATAATATGTTATTTTTTAAACTTTGTTTAATATATTTACACATAACTTATGACTTTTGGGGTTTATACTGTTGTTTTAGTGTTTCTGTTCCTGATTTATTGCAAAGCAATAACAGAAGTGAAACTGTGTTTACTATAATGACTGAGGCCTCAACCACAAGGGCTGTTACTTCACTCAAATCTGTCACTGTGCTAATAATCTACAACTCCAAGGTGACTTCAGCTGGTACTCCCAAGAATGAAGGCTTCAAGTTTTTGTCACAAAAGATACAAGGTCCTGGCGACACATAGAGAATCTTCAGTACACTTCTTTTTATATCTACCAATGACTCAAGATCAAGACAGCTAAAGCACACGAATACACATCAGTGGTGTGTATTTACTTAAGCAATACGATTAAATCATTGAGAGATTTACATGTAACATATATAGGCCTGTTTTAGTTGTGCTGAGATGATAATTCACAATTACTTCAGAAAATGTGATGAGTGAATAACAGACAAATCCAAGTACAGTTCAACAGATCGGAACCATCATCAGTAAACACCAGGTTCTCTAGCAGATCCATTAAAACACTCCGTCTGCCGATCAGCCCATGAGCGGTTCAGTCAGTTAGTCTGTCAGTTTGCCTGTGGTCCCTCTGTTGTGTCTGACTCGTGAAACCGACACCAAGTGTTTCTGAGGAGGTTGCAACACGATAGGACAACTGACAGTCACCAGGAGCCTTTCTAAGAACCATGTGTTTCCCACGTAAATAAACGTCGATTTACTTTGTTCGATGCTAATTGTCGGTGATGTGTGGAGGCAAATATCACAGTACCACTACGATGTCGTTTACGTTCATGTACTGCTTCCTCCGTAGCTTTGTCAGGCTTTAAATTACAGTTATGTAGAGTCAGACTTCACTTCACAGCTTGGCGTTTCTGCCAGGCCCTCTCTCTCTCTCTGGCTCTTAAGACGCAATGGGCTTGATTTAATTGTGGAAATCTGTTATTGACATAACAGAAATTAACTAGAAGAAACAATGCTACCTTTGGAAGGTCAGTAGTGTTTGAGCCGAAAGCAGCACAACTGCGAAACCAAAGTAAAAGTAGGAAGTTTAGACTTAGCTAGCTAGCTAACAAGCTAACATCTGACAAGTGACTGCTAGCTGGACAAATAGCGGGTTCGGGGTAAAAATTCAAAACGTACTGTGGCAATAAATTTGTTCAGCGGGATAACAGCCATAAATCCACCAAGTCCTCCGTTTTCTTTGCCATGTCCAGTCGCTGCGAAGATTCTCACAGTCTCTGGGCACAGCTCGGTCAGTGTTGTTTACTTCAGGCCAACGGACTGAGGTCATCCGACGTGTTTTACCCGGAAGTCCATAACGAAATAAAGGTCACGTATATCATTTGCATACTAAGCAGCAATACAGATGTACCTGCAACACGTCATTATGATTGCGGTTTACTATTTACTATTAAACAGTGCATCA
>JBBMJM010000008.1:114012-130004 GCA_037832705.1 Centriscus cristatus | reverse complement strand
CAACAATGGCTTCTGCAACCGCAACTGCTAAAGCAACTGCCACCGCAACCGCAACTGCTCCCTAGTGGCTGGGTTAAACAACCATCACTGAAACATGGCAGAAAAAATAGTTCCTACAGCACATAACAAATTACACTGAAGCCATCAGTTGTTGAAAAAAAATGTGTTTGTTTGTTGGTTATTTCCCGTTTGCTCCAGTTACAGCCAACCCCACCCTGGACGAGTTTCCAGTAGACTAAAGGGCCATTAATGAAATCATGATGTGATTAATTACTCTTGTGTTTGTCTGGCACGTCAACACAGATCACTGATGGTGCCACATGATTTGGCAGGAAGACACAAATGTACTTCTGACTTGGTTCGTTTAACAATATGACCTGCGTATAGACTTCATATTCTATGCTGATAAACACATTGCTCTCTTTTATAATGTATACATTGCTGGACTAGAAACTTCTGTATATAATAAATCATAACGTGGGGAAGTATGCCACCTACAGGACTAACAGCATAGCACAACTGAACTTTTAATTGAAACAGTATGAAGTACTTATATTTATTATTGGAGTGATTGCAGCTCGTGGTATATACCATATTAATTCTACAATTTTCCCTTTGCTCTCCATCAGAGGATATTAGTTGTTGTGGTTGTTGCTGTGGTAACAGACAAACCGGCATACCTCTAAGAATTAATAACATTTTTTTAAAAGTTCAACTTTGTTGTCCTAAGTAAGATTGATGAAAACACAGATTTTGGAATAAGAAAATTAATAGATTGTTTGACGAATGGTTGATGTTCACATCCATGTGACATGCAACAGAAGCAGAGTACCGGACAGTAGCAGTAGTAGCAGCTAAGTGATGGAAGGAACACAGTTGGCCAGAACAGGCCTGTTACGCCTGGAGGCACACAATGAATTTACATTGTAAATGTTTCATTCCACATTTCATCTCTGACATGTACATATGATCTGGATATTCAGAGGGCAAGGGATGGTGACAATGACAAGCAGAGTGCTGCACATTTTATTCTCAGGAAAGCTAGACCACAGACCACAGGAAACATAACTGCAATTAGATCACTGAGCTGAAGTCTATGCAAGATGGTGAAATCATCTGGTTTATCAACTTCCTGCCTGCAACCAGTGCTACAAGAACTGTATGCACACTAAGACATTAAAGGGAATTTATACTTGTTAAACCCAAACCCATATAGTTTATTCAGGTGCCCCAATATAATTGATGCCAATGTAAGATAAATAATAAATTAAAACACCTGGTTCTCCAGTCCAGGTAACAACTTATAATTACACATGCAAATAGTGCTGAATTAAGAGAGTATGAGAAGCCCTACCCAAACGACTGTATGTATGTTGAAAAGGAAGTCCCAATCAAATGACTTCTATTGGAATAAGATACTGATTCCAGTTAGTTTTAGTTTAGTTCTCTCCTAAATTACGTGAGTCATTTCAGACATAAGTAAGTAAATAACATTTTGTATTGAACATACATTTCACAATACAAACTTCTGATGAAGGAAAAAAGACGTGTATGTCAAAATCAAGAGCATTTTTTCGTTTGCCAAGCTCTGTATTCCATCGGAAGAAAACTTCATGACGTCTTGAACAGACTGAACAGCCGGCGGAACAATCTGCCGTTGTTCGCGGTGGTGGGGTATTATTATTTGTGTCAGTGGAGGGCGCACTGATGGTTCAGGTGGGCGTGGTATTCTTTATTTTTTTATTATTATTATTATTTTTAATTTACGTGAACGCCAAATTTCACAATTCGGGCCACTATTGTTGTGCATTAGTTCGCATGTCGAAATAGGCCAATAGTGGGGAAAAAGGTAGTACCCAGTGTGGTGTTAAAATAAAATGGGTTCACACGGATGTCGCCATCTTTAGTAAGGGACAATAAGCTTACTGCTACAACACAACTTGTTTTAAGCTATTGAAACTCGTCGTATCTCCACTAACAGATGATTCCATTCACCGTTGTAAACGCTTAGCTATCTAGAGCATCATCCGCCGGTTCGTAATGGTATGTGTAAAAATCGGTTTATGCATTTCTGCCCGAAATGGTCAGCGAATCGGAGTCTGTCGCCATGTTTGCTTTGGGTGACGCCAACTCTCTGCCATTTTCCTCCGCCTCTGGTTGTCAAGAAGATGGCAGCTTCCAGGCAGGCATGAGAGGAAATACTTCTTCACAAATCGAATGAATCTGCTTTATTGCCGCAAGAGAAGACCGTCTAGTCGTTTTTTGCAGTTACTACATCTAAATAAGTAAGTGATTTTTAAAATGACCTGTGCGTTTCTTAGTTTGTAATGTTTTGTTGTGGCAAACCGCCCGGCCATTTTTCTTGTGGGAGCTGTAGAAGTAGGCCGATTGTCGAAAAGATGGCTGCTTCCACAGGCGGCATGAAACACAATAACACTCTGTTTATGCAGATTAACTCAGTTTAGCTAAGTTTCAAGAGTTTAGTTGCAATTTTATTTGTATCAGGTAAATTATGCATGACACAGTACGGCGGATTAGTATTGAATTAATTGTAAAATTTGTCGGCGCTTTGACAGATGCCAGCCGTTAAGCTAATGCATTTAGCTCGAGCTCAGTAGGAAGAGCGACTAGCTTCGCTATGGCTAACTATAGAATACGATTGAGTAGGAGATTTGCTGTTAATTGAGTCCACATATCAACATACCTTTCTATATCAGTCAAGACACGGGCTCTTCACAAATGGTGAAGTAATGTATTCTAATGTTAGTAAATGTGTTAAAGGGGCTCAGGAGAATGTTAGGTTTGCTAGCTACAATATGGCGACTCCCACAGAAGCATGAAAATAGCCGACTCCTGCTAACCGTTGCTAGTCGTCTTAATGTAGTATAAATCTGCACAGCAACTGTGTATACTGCTGATATTTGGGTCTGTGGTTAGCTGATTATTTTGAGTATAATTGGGTGGGAATTGCTTGCTGTGGTAACTGGCTAGTTATTATGTATTCTTCTTTTTCGTTCGCTTCCGCCATTTTTCAGACTGGCAGTAGCGTTAGCGGGTGTTTGTTTGGTTGCAAGATGGCGGCTTCCATGGATTGAATTCAATGGCTAGAAACAACTTAAACACAACTTTGGTGTTGGTTATTCCAGGCATCATGTTAGCAAAACCTTAATTACACGCATTTATCTAGGAATGCGCGTTAGTAGGAAGTCCAATTCCGCTAATCTTGTTCAGGTTTTCCCTGTCTATAACTAAGCTAACTGTTAGGCTTTACAGTTGCTATCATCGCACCGACTGCATGATAAGTTAGCGGCGATTTTGTAATGTGGCGTTCCTGTTCAACTTTGGCAATGGTTGATGTAGGGAAATTCAAATTGCGTCATAGAGCAATGTTCTTTTGTTTTTCTCTTTGACAGAAGTCATGTCTGCTCCCGGTTCCGCGGTGTCTGGGACCTCGGCGTCGGTTCTGCAGCCGCGGTGGAAACGGGTCCTCGGATGGTCCGGACCTGTTCCCCGGCCCAGACATGGACACAGAGCTGTCGCTATAAAGGAGCTCATGGTGGTTTTTGGCGGTGGAAATGAAGGGATTGTGGATGAATTACATGTATATAATACCGGTAAGATAAACATTATTGCCACAACTTTGACCGGTTGTATTTGTTATTGTTTACGCCAAACATTACGTGCCAAATGTATCGCTAAATGAAACTTAAAGCGGAATCGTATCGACATAGCTTTCGTTTGAAAGCGAGTACAACTTTGTTTGTAAATATCGATTGGTGATGTGCACGTTTATGCAGTATGCAGGCCTCGGTAGGCCGAGCAGACCCCTGTTTGAGGAAATGTAACGCCATCTGCTGGACAAGCAGTGAAATGCGTAATAAAAAAGGCGGGCTGAAATAAAATGGATGTTGTTGATAGCAGAACTGCCCGATATCCTGCACAAAACAGGCAAATTTACGTACTCTGCTCTCATTGGTAAATATAGATTTTTGTTTAGTGATACCGATGTTCACCTCATAAAATAAACCTCTGTCATAAGTTTTAACAACATGAACAGCCCAAGCTGATACACACATTGGTAACAATTCTATTCTATATTCTATTATTTTCCAGCAACAAACCAGTGGTTTATCCCAGCTGTCCGTGGTGACATTCCCCCTGGTTGTGCTGCCTATGGTTTTGTTTGTGATGGCACACGATTGCTGGTGTTTGGTGGCATGGTGGAGTACGGAAAATACAGCAATGATCTATATGAACTACAGGTAATATGCTTATGATAAATATCCTCATGTTTTCGTCAGATTAGCCTGGTTTGATCAAATGTATTCAAATTATATTTCTTATGCAATGTTTAATGCATATTTATTATCCTGAATGTAATTTACTTCTACTTCTACTGATAATTACTCGCTGTCTGTCTTAGGCCAGCAGATGGGAATGGAAAAAATTGAAAGCGAAAAACCCTAAGAATGGGCCTCCACCCTGTCCTCGTCTTGGCCACAGTTTTTCCCTGGTGGGAAACAAATGCTACTTGTTTGGAGGCCTGGCCAATGACAGCGAGGACCCAAAAAACAACATTCCCAGGTACAGACCCTCCCGGTCCCCCATCCCCTTCTCTTAGAGCCGTCTGTTACACAGCTGCTATACATGTCCTATGTTCTCCTTCACAGATACCTGAATGATCTGTACACACTGGAACTTCGTGCGGGTTCCAGTGTGGTCGGATGGGATATTCCGATCACATATGGAGTTCTGCCTCCTCCCCGCGAGAGCCACACTGCTGTGGTATACACAGAAAAGACGAGCAGGAAATCTCGACTAATAATATATGGGGGGATGAGCGGCTGTCGTCTCGGAGATCTGTGGACACTTGATATTGGTAGGTTTGTTATGTGTTTAAAAAAACAGACCAGCACCAGAATGATCGATCGTTGTGCATTCATCCCTCGAAGACGTTTCAACTCAATGGCCCGTTTCTAGTCTCATTCTCAGTAGTTCTATGTAAATGTGGCACACATGCTGTGCTAAATCTTTGTGTTGTTTCTTTTTGTAACATCCCACTTTGTGCTTGGCCTCTAGATACCCTTACATGGAACAAACCATCAGTAACCGGCACTGCACCACTTCCCAGAAGTCTTCACTCGGCCACTACCATCACAAACAAGTGAGACAGCTGCTGGTCACATACTGCATGCAGTGTTTATTGCTGGATAAAAGCATGTGCCTGGCAGCAGCAGCTGACTGTGATTAATTTGTTCCAGGATGTATGTTTTTGGAGGATGGGTTCCTTTGGTAATGGATGATGTCAAAGTGGCCACACATGAGAAGGAGTGGAAGTGCACAAACACACTGGCCTGCCTAAATCTCGGTTTGTCTGTATTCATTGTACTGTGGCTCCAGCAAATCAAGCATAGTGCTAAATGTTGTGCCCTACTTTTTTTCTGTAGACTCCATGTGTTGGGAGACAGTGTTGATGGACACTCTTGAAGACAATATCCCCAGGGCCCGTGCTGGCCATTGTGCTGTGGCCATTAATTCCAGATTGTATGTTTGGAGTGGGCGTGATGGTTATCGTAAAGCGTGGAACAACCAGGTCTGCTGTAAAGACCTCTGGTACCTGGAGACGGGTATGTGTGTTGTAGATTGTTGTAATCATGTGGTTGTCGAAAATGCCCAATATTAAATGTCTTCTCTTTACCCTCCAGAGCGGCCACACGCCCCTGCCAGGGTGCAGTTAGTCCGTGCCAACACAAACTCTCTGGAGGTGAGCTGGGGTGCTGTGTCCACTGCTGACACTTACCTGCTGCAGCTGCAGAAATATGACATCCCCGCAACTCCAGCTGCAGCTTCACCAGCCATGAGCGCAACCCCTTCGCAGCCTGTGAACTCTCCAAAGAGCCCTGCACCGGCTGCTGCAGCTCCCTCTGCTCAGAGCCTACAACAGACAGGTATTACTTTTTTAGTTCTTTCCTGTCTCCACACAGGTAGCTGCAAAAGCATTGTGCAAAAAGTGTAACCCGTTTGTTTCCCTTACTTTGTAGCTGTGTTAAAGGTTGCAGCACAGCAGTCTGCCACTGGTGCATCTGTTGTCACAGTGCGCCCCAGCCAGCCCGGGAAGTCACCTGTCACGGTGACATCCCTCCCTCCAGGTGTTCGAATGGTTGTGCCTGCACAGACCACCCAAGGATCGGTGAGAGCAGTTTTGCTTGTTCGTTTTTTTTATGTTCACCACCACATAGTCAGATGAGAATCAGTGTTTAACGAGCAGTTCTCTTTTCAGCCAATCGGAAGTAGCCCTCAGATGAGCGGCATGGCAGCCCTAGCTGCTGCAGCCGCAGCAACACAGAAGATCCCGCCGTCCTCTGCAGGCACAGTCCTTAATGTTCCTGCAGGTGCCACAATTCTCAAAACAGTAGCAGTTTCCCCTGGAACAACCACGGTGAAAGTTGCTTCACCAGTCATGGTACCTAAGACACTTTCTCATTTGTCATATTACAAATGGTGGCTAGCACTAGTCAGTTGTTTAAGTAACGTTGTGTTTACAGGTCAGCAACCCAGCCACGCGGATGCTTAAGACAGCTGCAGCCCAGGTGGGCACAGCAACAGCCTCATCTCCCACCACCACCACCAGACCCATCATCACTGTGCACAAGTCGGGTGCAGTCACTGTAGCCCAGCAGGCCCAAGTGGTAACCACTGTGGTGGGAGGAGTCACCAAGACCATCACCCTGGTCAAGAGTCCCCTCACCATGGGTAGCAGCGGTACTCTGGTAAGAACCCAAGGTTCCTAGTAGCCATACCAAAATGAGACACATACGGAATGCCAGCCTGTGATTGGTCACTAGAGAGAGATGGGTGGATGTTGCAAGCACTACCGTCAACACAAGGATCTAGAGTGGTACAGATATTTATTCATCTTCTCATGCACATCGACATGGCTCATGTGCACTAAAATTACACTGTGGTCCTTCAATGAAGTCTAGATGTTTGTGTTTTTTGGCTGGATAGAACCTTCACCATAAGAGCCGGATGTAGCGACTCAGTGTGCTGCTCCGTCTTCTTTTTGTCTTTGACGAAAACAGACCACCGAGTTAACCATCTCCTTGTTCTACATTGAGTTTGAGTCATGTATGAAATGTTAAAGTATCATACTGTGTTGTAGAAAGTAGTAGTGAGAGCGCCCTGTGACACCTTCATCAACATGCTGTATATTTGTTGGAATTCATCATAAAAAATTGGATTTTTAAATTTCTTGTGTCAGGTGTATGTGAAATGTCATAAAACTGACAACATGCTCCGAATATTTTCGGGGAGCGGCTGGCCTGCAGCGCCTGTGGGCGAAAACGAGGCGCTTGACACAATTAATTTGCATGGCTATCAGTTGGTTAAGCTGAAACAATTCATCGCGGTCTGTCATCCCTCTGAACTCCCTGTGCTGCTGATGTTTTCTGGTGACTCATGAACTCTCTCTCCTGTGTGGGCAGATCTCCAACCTTGGCAAGATGATGTCTGTGGTGCAAACCAAGCCAGTGCAGACCTCAGCTGTCACAGGCCAGGCCTCCACCAACCCTCTCACACAGATCATACAGGTCAGCTATCTGCATGAGTGCAGGAAAAAACCCAAACAAACAGGAGGCAGCGTAGAACTCCTGAGACAGTCTTCACATTTTTAACATAATGTGTGCATCTCTCCCCAGACAAAGGGCCCCCTCCCAGCTGGCACCATTCTGAAGCTGGTGACCTCTGCAGATGGAAAGCCCACAACCATCATCACCACATCGCAGGCAGGAGGCACTGGAAATAAGCCCACGATCCTCAACATCAGCGGGGTTTCTCCCACCACCACTAAGCAGGGCACCACAATCATTAAGACCATCCCGATGTCGGCCATCATGACCCAGCCTGGAGCTACAGGTCTAATTTTACTGCACTTTATTGTTCACCCTGTGAATCTAGTCAAAATCAACAGTGTATAATAGTTTTGTACATGCGGTTTTATCTGAACCAGTCAGAAGATTTGAGTAATATGTGTTATTTACGTTGTGTATCGTGTAGTTTACTGCGATCGAGGCAGCAGTGAATTTGTTGCAGGTGCACGTTAACAGAGTCCTGGTGTAGTGGCACGCAGGAATGTAGTGTGCATCTGAAATGAAGCGTGAAAAGACGCCGTCCGAGTGTGCACCAGGTCTTCATACTGTCATCCATGCAGGTGTAACAAGCAGTGCGGGCATGAAAACACCCATCACAATCCTGACAACAAAGGTGATGACCACTGGAACCCCTGGTAAAATCATCACTGCAGTGCCCAAACTAGCGACTGCAGCCGGCCAGCAGGGACTGACGCAGGTAAACTCGCTCTGTGCTCCAGCCCGTGCTGGTATTTTGATGCTCCAGAGCTTGTGCATGCTTGTGCAGGAGCGTAATCCAGCTTTGTGTCTGCAGGTGGTTTTGAAAGGTGCCCCTGGGCAGCCAGGGACTATTTTGCGTACTGTGCCCATGAGCACAGTGGGTGGAGTTCGACTTGTTACACCAGTGACTGTGTCTGCTGTTAAGCCCACTGTCACAACCTTGGTTGTGAAGGGAACTACTGGTATGAAAACCTTCTTTCAGGAGTGAAACTGTTTTTCATGTTCATGTTGTTTTTCCATTCACCATGGTCTATGTCTTTTCCTTCTTTTCTAGGTGTCACCACTCTTGGAACGGTCACGGGTACGGTCTCGACTAGCCTGGCAGGAGGCACCGTGGATAATTCCAGTGCCTCTTTGGTTACTCCCATCACGACGTTGGGAACCATTGCGACCCTATCCAGCCAGGTCATCAGCCCATCAGCAATGACTGTGTCCACTGCCCAGACCAGCCTGACGTCTGCCTCCTCACTGCCTTCCTCCACCATGACAGTGCAGGTGATCATTTCCTTCAGTTTATATGTTCCTGCTTTTGGTCTCATTCGGAGCGGAAGTCCTCGAATGAGACATGTACCTCCCAGTCCTGACTGTAACACTGGAAAAAAAAATAGAGGTGCCGTGAGGAATGATCCACTATGAACTTATTTGTTCCAGAACCAGCCCACCCAGGTGACCCTCATCACAACTCCCAGTGGTGTCGAAGCCCAGCCGGTGCAGGATCTACCTGTGTCCATCCTGGCCTCTCCAACATCTGAACAGCCCACCTCTTCTGAGGCTGGATCAGCTGGAGAGGGCTCCGGCACGGTCACCCTAGTCTGCTCCAACCCGCCCTGTGAAACCCACGAAACGGGGACCACCAACACAGCCACCACCTCCTCTGCTACCATGGGAGCAGGTCAGGTGTGCTCGAACCCGCCCTGCGAAACCCACGAAACGGGAACCACCAACACAGCCACAACAGCATCATCAAACATGTCCACACTGCGCGTCTGCTCCAACCCACCGTGTGAGACCCACGAAACTGGCACAACAAACACAGCGACTACTGCGTCGTCCAACATGGGTGGAGTCCAGCAGGTATGCTCTAACCCGCCCTGCGAAACCCACGTGACCGGCACCACCAACACATCCACCCAGGCGTCCTCCAGCATGAGCGCCGGTCAGACGGACACCGTGCAGAGGGTGTGCTCCAACCCGCCATGTGAAACCCACGAGACGGGCACCACCAACACCCCATCCACAGCCACCTCCAGCATGGGAGGAGACCAGACCAGCACAGCAGCCGGCACGGTTCAGAGAGTTTGCTCCAACCCGCCCTGTGAAACACACGAGACTGGGACCACCAACACCGCCACAACCGCCACCTGCAGCATGGAGACAGGCGAAGGCACAGGTAAATGTACTGCACCCACTCATCGGTGACACCACCTGTGGACGTGCTGAGAAAACGTTGGTTATCTGGACCTGTAATGAAGATTTGGGTACGAACCCAGACTTACCACGTGTCATTGTGCTGATCAGCAGCCCAGCAGGCTGAGGAGGGGGCTGAGAGTACCAGCAGCACAGAGGTGGCCTCCTCCACAGCAGCAGCTACTCTGGTCACCACCACACAGGGCAGAGCCATCACTACCGTCACGCAGTCTACGCCAGCCCCAGGACCCTCCGTACCTGTAAGAATAGACACTGATGGGCAGGTTTTATGTCCATTGTTGGTTGATGGTCATTATTGTTTGTTCTTTTGTCCGTCAACAGGCGATCTCATCAATCACAGAAGGCGTGAGTGCTGCCGCCGCCTCCACAGAAGAACCCATGCAGTCTAATGACACAGAATCAGCAGAGGCTGCACCAGCGGAGGAGGGAGCCACTGCTATGGAGGCACAAGCAGAGGTAGCAACAGTTTAATACGACTCAAAGCCTGGTCTAGTGCTGGATTCTGAGATTTCGCCGATTTCCATAAATAACCATCCACGTAAGATGACACTTTGGATGGATTTGCTGTCATGTGTGTGTCGTCAGGGGGAAGCAGCCGAAGCAGCAGCGTTGAACCTGCCCTCCGAGCTAATGTCTGAGGGTCAGGGAGCCACGCTGATGGTGACGGGGCTGTCGGACGAGGAGCTGGCTGTGACTGCGGCAGCAGAGGCTGCTGCTCAGGCAGCCGCCACTGAAGAAGCTCAGGCCCTCGCCATCCAGGCGGTCCTCCAGGCAGCTCAGCAGGCTGTCATGAGTGAGTTCCAAGAATTCTTTCTGTGCATTGTTTCACTTTGAAACAGGCTCAGCCATGAAGGAAAGAACGAGGTCGAGGGTTCAAGCAGCCAAAAGGATTAATGATTAAAATGGTTTCCAGTGTAAAAGCATGTGAAGTTGTTGAACGACTGCAGTTAACTGGTCTGAGATCAGAACGTCAAACTTGAGCGGAGCTAATCGACGTTTCTACATGCAGCAGTTTCAAAATAAATGTCAGCACTTTTATAAACCTTCAATTGCTCCTATGTTTTCAGATGAAGGTGACGGAGCTGCAGAGAGCCAGCAGCCCACCACCATCCCCATCATGTTGACCCAGCAGGAACTAGCAGCCCTGGTCCAGCAGCAGCAGCAGCTGCAGGAGGCTCAGTCCGCTGCCCAGCAGGCCGCCGTAGACACGAGCCTCCCGACCGAGGGTCTCGCCCCGGCCGATAGCCTCAACGACCCGTCCGTGGAGAGCAACGGACACAACGAGATGGCGGCCGCGGTCACTAGCGCTGTGGCATCTCTGCTGCCACGTACCACTGCTGAGAGTAAGACTTTTGAACGCTCCTAGTGATGATTGGACCTCATTGATCCCATGAGGGACATTCTCATTAAACAGTAGCATCCATTGAGTTATATTGTAATTCTGAAAAGCTAAGTACAAAACAATAGCAGTAAATCTAAAAAACTGAGATAAAACGTTCTTGACCCTTTGTGTGTCCCACCTCTTCCAGCACTGGCTCCATCGAGCACGTTTGCGCCGTCGGTGGCGGTGGCGGTGGCCAGTCCAGCCAAGCTGCAGGCAGCAGCAGCTCTAGCGGAAGTGGCCAACGGCATCGAGGGGGAGGTGAGTGGTAGCAGAACAACACCATGTCATGTCATTTTGAGAGGGAGCCCTTGTGTTAAACGTGTCGTCTTTGTTGTAGAAACAAGCCCCTCAGCCCACCCCGGTGAAGCCCGTTGTGAAGAAGGAGAACCAGTGGTTTGATGTAGGAATCGTTAAAGTGACAAACATGGTCGTCACCCACTTCTATGTGCCAGCAGATGATTCCCAAGGAGATGTAAGTGTCCTGCGCTGCTCATCCCAGCCCTGCGCTCTGCTCCCAGCGTGCTCAGTGCGTCTCTCATCTGTCCGCTAGGACGACTCTGGCATCATGCCGGACTACAGCCAGATGAAGAAAATGGAGCTGCAGCCAGGAACCGCTTACAAATTCCGTGTCGCCGGAATCAACGCTTGTGGTCGTGGATCCTTTTCCGAGATCTCGGCGTTTAAGACCTGTCTACCAGGGTTCCCTGGGGCACCTTGTGCCATCAAAATCAGCAAGGTACGAAGGCACAAAAACATTCTGTCCCGTTTGTTGGGTTCCAACTTAAGATATGACGGTGGTGTGTAAAGCCTGATTATGCTTCTGTACCTACGCTGTAGCGTACTCTGACGTGCACTTCTCCAGAAATCTAAATACGTGCCGGCAACTGTGTTTGGACTGTTTGTGTCACGTGACTTTCTCAGCTCTCTCCCCAGAGTAAAAGTTGTTCCTTGTCGCCCTTCAGAGTCCAGACGGCGCCCACCTGACCTGGGAGCCGCCCTCTGTGACGTCAGGGAAGATCATCGAGTACTCGGTGTACCTGGCCATCCAGAGCAACCAGACGGCTGAAGCCAAGGCCTCCACCCCGGCCCAGCTAGCGTTCATGCGTGTGTACTGTGGCCCCAACCCCTCCTGTCTGGTGCAGTCGTCGAGCCTCTCAAACGCCCACATCGACTACACCACCAAGCCTGCCATCATTTTCCGCATTGCCGCCCGAAACGAGAAGGGCTACGGTCCCGCCACCCAAGTCCGATGGCTGCAGGGTATGTTAGCATGTTAGCATGTTCGCTGAGTGTTTCTTCGCCACACTGAAATGTGTCACTAGCGTGTTGTTGTGCGTCGTCTGCTACATGTCAGCATGTCTGGCTCGTTTTGGCTCCAGCTGTATGAGCAGGAGGAAACAGCTGGCGTGCAAACCAGTCGCTTCCATTGGGAAGTCAAGAATTGTAACAAATTCCCTTTTGTTTTGTAGAATCCAGCAAAGACGCTGCCTCTGCTAAACCGGCCCCGAAGAGACCAGGCACCTCTCCAGATATGTGAGTATTCCTGTCGTATGACGCAAGCTCCACAGGCCTGACGTCAAAGCAGGTGCTCACTCTGGTCTCGTTTGCTGTTGCAGTAAGTCTACTGGTCCAAAGAAAGCCCGGACGGACCAGTGAGGTTACCCAGAGACCCCTCCCAGTCTTTTGTCCTTTTTCCACTCGCTGTCATTTTATCAGGAAGACTGACCCTCACCCCTCCTCTCCATCCTCACCCTAATCGCATCCTCCACCCTCAAGTCTCAGATCAAGACGGCAATGGAGGCAGAACAACCGTATGACGCCGAGATGAAAGTCAATCTGAGAGATGTTTTGTAGATAAACCCTCGTTCCTCCTTGTTCTGTTGGTCGTGCTATTTTTAGAGCAACACAAATGTAGAAGCACATTATCTTTTACAGTTACAGCCGTTCATCGTTTTAACATCTATTTTTGGCTTGTTTCAGTAGTTCAGCAGTATAGAGAAGAAGTATTTACATCTTTCACAAACTGGGAGCAGCCAGCCTGAGCGCTTTTTTTTTTTTTTTCTTCTTCTTCTTCTTCTTTCCCAATTTTTTTGTGAATCCTGGGGGATGTAGAGAGAGACTACATGAAATGTTGTACAGTGTTGAGAGAAAAAAAAAAAAGATTGTGGAGGCATTAGCTTAGATGAGAGGAGAAATCGGTATGGAATCAAATAAAGCACTTGTCCTCAACAGCAGAGGACATCAGTTTTCCCCTTTTTTTTTTTTCTTTTTTTTCCTCTTGTTTTGCTAAATTTTTTGCTTAATTGAGAAACCAAGTACCATCGTACTGGACTCCATTCTCTCCTGGTATCGTCACTGTGCGCTTTTTACCCCATGACGAGGACTGGTGGCATTTCAAAGTGGATGAAGAAGAACCACAGAAAGAGATTCGTCGAGAATGAACGACAGACTTTGCTCGGACTGAGATTTGCTGAACACACACACACACACACACACAAAATTCTTCCCAAAAAATTAGCAAGCGTCGGCCCCAGAGATCTTTTGTGTAGTTTATTTTTGTATTTTTTAAGCTTTTTTTCCTGCTGTGTGTATGTGTATGTCGTGTGCATTTTTAAACAATTTCAACAACCTTTTTTAACTGTTGTTCATCCCATAGTTTGTGTTGGTGGGAAGACGTGTTTTTAAAACTCTTCTTTCAGTTGGTTGTATGTTCGCGTTGTTGACCGATGAGAGACAAAGACTTTTGTATTTGTTCCAAGTAGAACCGCAGAGGTTATAGGACTGAAGGGAACTTTGAAGTGGACCCGGGGGGCACAGAGTTTTTACTTTGTTTACTACAACTTACTCAATGCTTCACCTGCTTCGTTTGCCAAATGTGGAATTTCACCCAGTATGAAATATGAAAACAACCGCTTCCCCCGTAACATCCCGATCAGTTGTCCTTCACTTTTTACGCTCATGAATGTGGTATCTCACTTTTTTTTTTCTTTTTTTTTTTTTGTAGAATGGCAAATTATATTAGTAGACATATTTTCCCTCTCCTATTGATGTATGTGAATCCATTTAATAAATTTTAATTTTGTTTTCTTTCCACAGCTCTGTATTTCCGACTACAGATGGTGTGCAAGCTAACTGTGATGTGTAAAACCCGTTTTGTCTTTGAATGGGGGATGTCTGGGGAAGAAAGCTTACATAGCCGGAGTGTACTCACTTGTAAATTAGTTCATTCATAGAGCAAGAATAAAACAAACAACAACAAAAAAAAAAGAACATCTTGGCCTTTTATATAAATTACCTGTAACAAACTGTTTTTACATGTCGGTCATCTCTTGATTGCCTTTTTGTGTCTTTACTTATAAAAGAAACAAATATATATAAATATATATATATAGTCTCCCTGATTGTTCCGATTTGCTTCTGTCGAGCTGATTCACTGTAGGAGTCTGAGTCACTGCTAGCGTCATTAACGAGCTTGTACATGTCGGAGGCGTGCGGCTGGTCCTGAGCGCACCAGTAGATCTACTTTGTCAGGGGTGGTTTCAGATGTGACGGTCGACGGCCGGCGAGATCACTTGTCAAGGTTTCGCTTTTCCTTCCACGGGCCTTCCCGACCTTGGCTACTGTGTGTGATTTTTCTCCCGATTTCTTTCTAGAAATGAACTTTCTCTTCATATGCGTTCATTCTTTTGTGCGTGTCAGTGTGTCTGTTGAACAAAACTAGACATGCATGCAAAAGCAGTGTATTTTAGTAGTGATGCCTTAAGTTAGACCATAAGCTGAAGGTTCTCAAAAAAATTAATGAGTTTGTTCCCCTCTCCCTCTCTCTCTCTCTCTCTCTCTCTCTCCACGTGGTATACAGTTGTGTCCTTTCCTTCCACAGTACCTTTGCTGGGTCACTCTTTTGCACCCTTGTTAGACAGGTCATCAGCAGCAGTGGCGAGGTGTCTGAACTTTGCCTCCCACACGGGGACGAGTCCTTCTCTCAGCACCGATAGTTGTTGCGAGTTTCTCTCGGCTGTTTGCAGGTTATCTGGAAATGTCCTGTATTTTCCAATGTGTGTTTTTTGTACTGTAGGGAGTAATGTATCTTTTATCATCAGAAAATAAACATGTTAAACATGCGGGTAGTTTGTGTCGTTCCTGGTGGAAGCGTCTGCATGACTCTTCTGGCTTGTTGCTCCTCTTCCTCTCACCGCTGCAGGATGCAACAAGGCTTATATGTTCATTTAGAAATCAGTGTGGAACTAAAAGATGAAGTGATGAAGGGGAGTTGGAAAAATACAATGTTTTGTATAGAACACCAGTTGTGGATTTTACATAGCTTTGGTTACAGATTGATTTTACCGTTTTGAACATGTGGACTGACTCCTCCGCAAATGACCCTTTCAGATTTGAAGTGTTAACTGCAGTAAAGTAGATACGATATATTCATGTTTTTTTTTTTAATCAGTCGTTTATATCTTGGCTGATTTCGCTTTCACCAGGCTGTTTGAACTCAGAAGAGGTCCTGGTTCTTGTGTTTGTTTGAAAACAGAAACACAGATCACCGCTCACTTTGCTAATACATAATGAGACATGGAGATTTCCCTACCTGCAAACCCTAATGTCATTTGTTCATCACTAACTTCTGTCCATTTGGATAGTATCTTGTTTCATCACTAGAGGGTAGTAAACACCTCAGTTCAGTGGTCCCACTATTATGTTCATATACATACAGGTACGTATATAAAATCATGTGAATACCACAAAATATGTCTCATAACAAGGTGAGT
>JBBMJM010000008.1:94885-112072 GCA_037832705.1 Centriscus cristatus | reverse complement strand
GTGTGTTGCAAAGGAGCAGTGATAAATAGGACAGGACGCTGAAAGTGTTTGATGCAAATAACGTGAGCCGAAGCTGGTGTTTTTTTTTTGGGGGGGGGGGTGTCTGACTGAGGAAGTTCATCGGCCTCTGTGTTGTGTTTGCAGTACACGTACTCAGCTCCGGTGGAGGAGTACAACGCCATGGTGTACGTGAAGAGGCGGGACACGTTCCACGTGGACAGTTCTCCTGATCTCTATGGTGACCGACTCTGATTGCTTGGACTCATGTACTGTATATGAAGCACGTGTGTGATGCTGACGCCCCCCCCCTCTGCCCCCCTCCAGTGACTCTGTACAACTGCTCAGTGGGTCGCTCTGACTGCAGCCGCTGTCACACCGCCGACCACAAATACGGGTGTGTGTGGTGTGGCGGCACTCAGGCGAGTTGTTTGTACTCGGGCTCGTGCAGCGACCCCATCCAACAGACGTGCCCCGCCCCCGTCATCCACTCGGTGAGTTCTGTTGTCAGTGGTGCGTCTCCCTCGTCCCTAAAAGGCAGGTCTGTACCTGATGGCTGTGCTATGTCTGCCGCCCCATCCTGCCCCATCTCCTCCCTCAGATCGAGCCGCTCTCCGGCCTCCTGGAAGGCGGCACCATGCTGACCATCACTGGCTCCAACCTGGGCCAGAAGGCGGACGACATCATCAAGTCTGTGTCCGTGGCCGGCGTTCCCTGCGCCGTCGTCGCGTCTCTCTACGAGGTGTCGTCCAGGTACGGAGGTCGAGGGCTCGGTCGATTAGTCGGTGGGTTGATGGTCAGGTGTGTCACGTGACTTTGGTTCTTGTCAGGATCGTGTGCAGGACGAAGGCCAGCGAGGGAGAGAAGGTCGGACACGTGTCCGTCACAGTGAGCGGGGGAGAGTTTGGTTTGTCGAGCCAGACGTTCAGCTACCAGGTAATCGAATCCACCGGATCGGACGACATGAGGTCAGACTAGATCACGTTAGGTCAGATCACCTCAGGTTAGATTATTCTATTTATCACGTATTACAATACTGTAGATCTGAGTAGATGGGAACCAGTAATCATCCCCCAATAGTCTTGATTATCACACGTCATAATCCATTAGAGCAGTTCAGATTCGATTCAATTAGACTAGATGACTTTAAATGAGAGAGTATTTTACATGAAACCAGATTAGATTGCTCCAGATAACCTCACAGTCGATTTGATCTGAATCTGATCATCTGCAGTCAGGTCAGATTAGATCAGACGAAACTGATCATCTCATCTCAGATGATTCTTCATAGTTTGTCCTTTGCTCTGTCTGCTCTCTCAGGACCCCTTTGTGATGTCTGTGCTGCCGGAACGGGGTCCAAAAGCCGGAGGAACATCTGTGACCATCAGCGGTCGAAACCTGCTGACAGGCCGAGCGTCGGACCTCACCGTGACCGTGGGAGGAGTTCCCTGCAACATGTAAAACACACACACACACATTTGTACGGTTGTCGTACCGAGGGCATTCACCACCACGACGACCTCTGACCTGTGTGGTTCATTTTGTGGTACAGTAAGGAATCTTTGCTCCGCCCCCCCTCAGTGTGTCAGAGGTTCAAAGCGCCAGCGTTCGGTGTGTGACGGGACGGAGCAACAAGACCGGCGATCAGAGGGTCACGCTGCATTACGGCAGCAGACAGCGCCACCTGCACGCCGCAGCCTACCACTACACCAACAACCCAAACATCACCCATGCCAAACCAGCCAAGAGCTTCCTGAAGTACGCACGGACACCTGACGGCACATTCTGCCCCCCGTCTTTCAGCTCGGCGGTAACACCGTCTCTGTTTGTGTCCAGCGGGGGTCGACTGATCTACGTATCAGGACACAACCTGGACGTGGTGCAGGAACCCCTGATGGTGGTTTCTGTGTCCCCCCACGGGTCCGTCAGCCCGGACCGACGGAGCAGGAGGAGGAGGACGAGTGGAGAGCAGAGGGGGGGCAAGAAGAGGAGGCTGGGCAGGATGGTTCCTGACCCCGTGTGTCATGGAGACCCCCACTGCCCCGTCAAACAGGTGTGTGCGCGCGTCTGTGTGTGTCTGTGTCTGTGTGTGTGTCTTTACCAACCTCTCATGTCTGTCTCGCCAGTTCGTCGGACGCTGCGAGGTCAACTCCTCCTCCCTGATCCTGTGCCGCTCTCCCATGGTGAACTCGTCTGTCTGGGGGTCAAAGGTCACCGTGGAGTTTCTGCTGGATAACCTGCGCTTCCATTTCAACGCTCTGAACCCCCATGGCTTCACGTACGAGCCCAACCCCGTCCTGCGTCCCCTGAACCAGCAGGACCCGCTGAGGGCGTACCGCTACAACCCCGGCAGTTTCATCCAGCTGGAGGTCAGAAGTCAGAAGAAGTCAAAGTCTTAATCTGACCTTCTTATTACATGTGTAATATTTAGACAATTTTCACTGAAATGTTCTTAGTCAGACTTTTTTGCGGCCGCATGAACAAAAATTGAAGGGGGAAATCACGTTTTCTCAGGGGGAGAATCTGGACCTTGCCATCACCAAGGACGAGGTTGTCGTGATGGTCGGAGGCGGCGTGTGTGCGGTGAAGACCCTAACCAGAAACCATCTGTACTGTGAGCCGCCACCACAGCAGCCGGCCTCAGGGACCAACGGCAAGAAACGGGAGGGTTCGGACAACCTGCCCGAGTTCACGGTGAGTCCAGCCACACCCACACACATCCGTCGAGGGGCAACACCTCCAACCTCTTTATGTGCTTCTGTATCTCGTCTGGGTTTCAGGTCCAGATGGGGAACCTGAACTTCTCTCTGGGTAAAGTCCAGTATGACAACCTGAGTCTGTCCCCCTTCCCCCTGGAGGCTCAGATCGGAGTCGGGGTCGGGGCGTCCATCGTGGCTCTGATCGTCCTCATCATTGTGCTCATCTACAGGTCTGTGTGACCTCTGAACCCTGATCACAGGAGTCTGTGAGGTCCCGTCGTGAGTCAGCGGGTGCTGAGGTTCCCGCTAATTGAATGTCAAAATATTTGTCCTCTCGGTCGTCAGGAGGAAGAGCAAGCAGGCTCTGAGGGACTACAAGAAGGTCCAGATCCAGCTGGAGAACCTGGAAACCAGCGTGAGGGACCGCTGCAAGAAAGAGTTCACAGGTCAGTATTTGAACTTTAACCCCTCAATGCCGGGGGCGTACTCACGGTACGCTAGCGTGAATTCATTGGCAGCGATGCCGTGTGACCTCTGACCCCTCTGTCTCTTCCCAGACCTGATGACGGAGATGATGGACATGTCCAGCGACCTGGTCGGCTCAGGCTTCCCGTTCCTCAACTACCGGATGTACGCCGAGCGTATTTTCTTCCCAGGCCACCGCGAGTCCCCGCTGAGGCGCGACCTGGACGTCCAGGAGTGTCGCAGGCAGACGGTGGAGCAGGGCCTGGTGCAGCTGTCCAACCTGCTCAACAGCAAGCTCTTCCTCACCAAGGTGCGTCCTGCTGCGTCGTCCGCGGCGCGTGTCTGGAGCTTGTTCTCCTGCTCCTAACCGCGTCCTCCTCCCTCAGTTCATCCACACGCTGGAGAGCCAGCGGACCTTCTCCCCCAGAGACCGCGCCTACGTGGCGTCGCTGCTGACGGTGGCTTTGCACGGCAAGCTGGAGTACTTCACGGACATCCTCAAGACCCTCCTGAACGACCTGGTGGAGCAGTACGTGGCCAAGAACCCCAAACTGATGCTGCGGCGGTGAGAAGGAGCAGCGTGTGACTCGGCGTTCAGTCCGTCCATCAGATGCTCATCAAGGCGTTTGTCCGCAGGACGGAGACGGTGGTGGAGAAGCTGCTGACCAACTGGATGTCCATCTGCCTCTACGCTTTCCTCCGGGTGGGTGGACGCCGTAAAACCAACCCTTCAACCCCAACGGCGTCACCGCCGCTACATTTGTGCTAGCGTACTTTGTAATACCGTCGTTACAGGACTATTTGCACCATCAGAAACACGAGATGGTCCCTCAAAGCTGACAGGTGACGGTGTGTGTGTGTGTGTGTAGGACTCTGCAGGCGAGTCCCTCTACATGCTCTTCAGGGCCATAAAGCACCAGGTGGACAAAGGACCAGTGGACGCGGTGACCGGCAAAGCCAAGTACACGCTCAATGACAATCGGCTGCTGCGGGAGGACGTGGAGTACAAGACCCTGGTGAGGAGGAGGAGGAGAGGAGGACCTCCGATGACCTCGTGCAGCACCACCATCCATCGGCCATCTTCTTCAAACGCCTCTTTTCTTCTTCTCCAGACCCTGAACGTGTTGGTGCAGGGCGGAGCCGTCAACGAGTCCCAGCCGCTGCCCTCCAAGGTGTTGGACTGTGACACCATCACGCAGGTGAAAGAGAAGCTGCTGGATCAGGTGTTCAAGGGCACGTCCTTCTCCCACCGTCCCCACGCTGACTCCTTGGACCTCGGTGAGAACACACACACACACACACACACACACCAGTTACTGTTCCAGTGAATGAAACCTGTCCGTCCTGGCGTGTGTGTGTGTGTGTGTGTGTGTGTGTGTGTCAGAGTGGCGGTCCGGTGTCGCTGGTCATCTCATCCTGTCAGACGAAGACCTGACGTCGGTGGTTCAAGGCAGCTGGAAACGCCTGAACACGCTGCAGCACTACAAGGTCAGTTCCTGCACACCCGCAGACACACCCAGTCAGATTTCCACGCAGAGGTCAACACACACACACACACACACACACACACACCGAGAAATGATGGTGTGTTTTGTTCTGTCCGACAGGTCCCAGACGGTGCCACAGTGGCGCTCGTCCCTCGCCACACGAAGCAAATTCACCATGACAACCATGACTACATAGCAGGAGAGAGTATGTTCCTATAGTGTGTGTGCGTGCGTGTGTGTGGGCGTGTGCGTTTCAATGAAAATGCGTCTGCGTGCAGAGACGCCGATGTTGGAGGACGCAGATGAGGGCGGAGTCAGATTGTGGCACCTGGTGAAGGCCAGCGAGGAACCTGAGCTGCCGAAACACAGACGAGGAAGTCTGAGGGAGAGAGAGCGAGCCAAGGCCATCCCTGAAATCTACCTGACCCGCCTGCTGTCCATGAAGGTATATAACCCACCCCCCACCCCCCAGCACCCACATGGAGGAGGAACTGAATCGTAGCTGGAACAGCGTCATAAATTTGCCGTGTTCTTTAGGGGACGCTGCAGAAGTTTGTCGACGATTTGTTCACCGTCATCCTCAGCACCAGCCGGCCCGTCCCCCTGGCTGTCAAGTACTTCTTCGACCTGCTCGACGACCAGGCGGGACAACATGGCATCTCCGACCCGGAGACCATTCACATCTGGAAGACCAACAGGTGCGGCGTCCCGCCCGCTGGTCGAGCGTCCGACTGGTGCGGTTCTGATGATGCTCTGTCCCTGCAGCCTCCCTCTGCGCTTCTGGATCAACATCGTGAAGAACCCTCAGTTCATCTTCGACGTCCAGGCGTCGGACCACGTGGACGCCGTGCTCTCGGTCATCGCGCAGACCTTCATGGACTCGTGTACCATCGCGGAGCACAAACTGGGACGGGTGAGTGGGGTGACGGGGGTCTGGGGCGTTGTGGTCTTTGTACACAGAGCAAACAAACTCTGAACGTTTCCTCCGCCAGGACTCTCCAATCAACAAGCTGCTGTACGCCAGAGACATCCCTCGCTACAAGCAGATGGTGGAACGGTGAGAGACTGAACGAACACCCGACCCGTGTCAGCTGACCTCTGGTCTGGACCATGAGTAGTAACAGAACTCTAATACTCCAACAAACACTTTTACAGCTACTACGCCGACATTCGGCAGACGATCTCCGCCAGCGACCAGGAGATGAACTCTGCTCTGGCTGAACTGTCCAGGGTGAGTCGGTGAACGACAACAACCTGTCGCTAAGCAACGTGCCCACTGCATGCTCCTGGAGACGACGTCTCATCCGAACCTCTTGTGTTTGCAGAACTACTCTGGAGAGCTCAACTACTTGGTGGCGCTGCACGAGCTGTACAAGTACATCAACAAATACTATGACCAGGTTCGTCCTGTGGTGATATGTGTACTGTCCTCTGGAACCAAGCAAAGTTTGAAACACGCAGAGTGTTTCACAATGTGTCTGTACATGAAGGATAAAAACCAGCAGCGTGACGTGATGAAACAGTAATAGCCTGTCTGATCTGACGTGTGTGTGTGTTTTTCTATCTTCTATCGCGATAAACGTTTTCCTCTGACGCCCGCAGATCATCACAGCGCTGGAGGAGGACACCACGGCTCAGAAGATGCAGCTGGGCTACAGGCTGCAGCAGATCGCTGCCGCTGTGGAGAACAAGGTCACCGACTTGTGACAGAGGAACAGCCCACCAGCACCATGAGTGGGAGGTGGGGGGTGGAGGACTTTTTTTTAAGACGAGAAAGTGGATTTTTTTTTTTTTTTTTTTAAAGAGACTTTACCAGTTTCATTGCAAACGATCAGAGTGACACTGAAGTTGAGCTGGACGCTCGCGGAGGCGTGACGACGGACAGACGGACGCTCGTGGAGGCAGCGGAATCAGTGCTCTCCCTTCTAATCGCTCATTGCTGCTGTTTGCTCCACTGGTTTCTGTGTGTGAGCGTGTGTGTGTGTGTGCGTGAATCAGTTGGTTGTCTTCATCCCGTGCTGTCAGATTCCTGGTCACCAGTTCAACGTGCAACTCATAATTCTAGTTGTCACACACACACATACAGGGACACGGTGGGAGTGACGTCCTGCTTAGTTGAGTATTTAAAGGTGTCCTGACACTGATGACCCCAAACACTTTTTTTTGTTGTTTCTTACATGAATATCATATTGGTGTTGCTATGGTTACTGGAGAGATATTAATGATGTGTCGTGTGTCCACAGTGATTTCTCGTCTGTGTTTGTTGTCGCTATCATCCGTGTACCTGAAGTACAGGTAGTTTCTTGTATAGGTCGGGGGGGGGCGGCGCTGATTCAGTGGGTACAGACGTCTTGTTCCCTCGGGACAAAGATGGTGGTTCGTGGTACTTTTATGTGCGGACTGCGGTGTCCCGCACAGGTACAGAAACGTAGACACACAGTACTGGTGACAATGTGAAGCCACAACCAAAACAGATATTTCTCTCTTTTCAAAGGTCAGTGACAAGTAAACTGCCGGAACACAAACACTGTCAGTGGGTAAAACATGAGAGCGCACACACAAAGACTGAGGGGGTGATGAGCGCCGGTGAAGGTCCGTGTCCCGTCTTGGAACACGCCTGCAGTGAACTGTTTTCTGTCATCGGCGTTCGGACAGGACGAGGTGACGAAGCCGTCGGAGGGAAAACTAACGGTCCTAGACCGAGTAAATCTGGCGATGTAGAGCAGGCTCTGCAAGGAGCAGTTTTAAAGAGGTTTCTAATTTTCTGTTAATATCTTTGTACATATTGATTCCACTTGTAACTGTAGTGATTTAACCTGTTTAATAAGAGGATGTGCTCATTCTCACAGATGCTGATGGAATAAAGTATTCTTAAAAGTGTTTGGGGGTTTAAATGTGTCCATGATGAATATTCTATGCATCTTTGTTACAGAAAACAACTTAAATTACTCAGTTTGGTTCTGTGGCCACATTCATCCCAGTAGGCCTGACCAGTGAAATAACAGCATAACCCACTCCAAATGCTTCCCTTTATTTTAGTGCAAAGAAGTACAATTATATGGTGAAATTACATTACTATTAATGAACTATCCTTTTGCAATATTAACCGTAAATTTGTTGGGGAAAAAAAGGTACAATTTCATCTATATTGTGCTTCATTTCAAGGTGTATGCATGTGCAATACAACTTACAAAAGTACAAAACATTTAGTAAAAGGTGATGTTGCCCTGAGCAGTGTGGAGCAGTCGTCTCCAGGGGGGGGGACTTTGACTCTGAGTTTCCCTGAGATCTAGAAGGACAAATGTATGAGCTGGGTGTTTGTCTCCAGCCTGGCAGTAAGCTGCAGACTGTCTCACCTGTGTGGAGATGTCACGGTGGCGTTCGGCTTGAGTATTTGTCTTTACCGTAATGACAAATACACATGGACCCTCGTTTTTAAATGTCTCTGAGAGTTGAACACACAATCCCTGCAAACAGACAGCTCAACTTCATGTTGCCAGTTTTTTTTACTATTATTATTGATTGTTGTGAGTCCAGTCCACCTTTTCTGCACCTACTCCAGTATGTCACTTTTTAAAAAACAAACACGACAGCGAAGTTTATCATCATACCAACACTATGTGGTTTATCCAGGTGAAAACCCACCTTCAAAATAGATCAATTATCTAGTTCATGATGGACGTCTATATGTATATTATGTACATATAGACATAATCTAATTCGAACAGGGATACCTTCGTGTTTTAGATTTATTCAAACATAAACTGAATACGTTTGTAGTTCTAATTTTGATAAATAGGGCATTCAGCTCGTAAAAATTCCAGTAAGTCAGATTTGAGATTTGTGGCATCGTAATATTTTGAGTTATTTTACCGACAAAAATCGTGAGATTTTCCATGATATTGCAATTTTTTTTGAGAGGCAACTAAACTCTTCAAAGAATTGATGGTCAGTGCGCGCACCGTGTGCTCTGTGCACGCGCATCAACTAAACACCACTTGGAACATTTGCGACGTCACGTGGCGTGCCACCCGAGTCCAAAATGGAGTAACGCCTTCGACACGGACATCTCACAGGACGGAACTGCGCATTCAAACGCCAGCTTATTTTGACGCAGTTGGAGATTAATACTTGTGGAAAAAACGAAGAGGTTTGTCGTCGTCGCTGCCGCCGCCGCACACAACGCACAGGTAAATGAGCGACTAACGGTTGGCGAGTCAGCTAATGCTAAGCTAGCATAGTAGCAACGGCGAAGGAAAACGGACGGAAGGGAATATATGTTTGCTACAAAGTACACAGTTACGTTAACTGTCATCGATGTGCCAGGTTATATTGAATGCTCCAATTGAATTACACATGTGGCGTAAATTGAGGCAAACTGTGGTATGATCTTTTTCCCTCCATTAACATTAGCTTTGGGTAAGCTAGCTTAGCATCTGTCACCACCCCGGGGATAACGGAGGCGTTTTATGAGTAGTTACTACACGTTGATATAATGTGATTAAAAAAATAGGTTTCTAAACCCCCATTAAATGTTGCTGTATGTTAGGATATAGTATACATATTTTGTGAATGCGATATCTGTATCGCTAATGTTAGTTCCTCAGACGGAGATTAAAATCGGTGTATCGATGTCCATCAGTAGCTGAGCTGAGCTCTCATCGGATGGTCTGAGTCAGCGATTCATACTCAGCTGAAACTCACCTTCTAAGTAGGTGACGAATTCACTAATTAACAGTCTGTTTTTATTTAGCAAAATTTGTAATCATTGGCAGTTGGTTAGGTTTTACATGTTAAACCTACATATTTGCTGGTTTGATGGATATGTTGATCATCTAGTGGAGTGAAGGAGGCGTGGAGATCAAATATTTAAATTCAACCATTCACGTTTTCTTGTGTGGGTCACTTCTGTTGTTGACATGACTTTCTGAGAAGGCCATTGAGCGCTTTTGTCTTTGTCTTTGTTTGCAGTTAGGATGGAACCGTCCGAGCAGTCCAGCACCGATTCGGCCCCTCAAGATGTGAATCCTGTTTTTCTGCAGCAGCTGAGAGAGCTGGACATTCCAGAGGAAGCAGCTAAACAGGTGAGTCAGCAGACATACTTTAAACGCTAATTGGACTACCCCCTGATGGGTAACATGGTCTGGCAACAGCCTCTACAAATGTCTACAAGAATACATTTTTTGTCAAGATTAGAAAGATTTCATTAACACCCCAGAGCACCAAAGCCAACGAACCCAAAACCTAAACAACTCACCTCTAAAATGTGTATTATTCTTTGCCAAAATAGTTAATTCACTTCCGTGTCCACCTCACCTTTACAAATTATAGTAGGGTCAGTTCAGGATGTGCAGCATTTCTCTTCAGGTGTTGTGTACCTAATTCCTTTATATCAAGTGACGGAGTAAAAAATGTGGGGCACATGACCCTTTCTCCATTAATAAGAAATGCAGTCTGATCGGGGATCAAGCCTCTACACACGGTTGGACATGAAGACGGTGTTTATCAGTCACAAGCAGATAGGAGCATTACTGACCACTCTCCATGCAAAGATACGTTATGATGCAGTAAAAGCGAGGACTGTCTTGACGAAACAATGCATATTACTTTGTTTGAGATGGGGGGATGTTAACTGTTATGTGTTCTTACCGTTCCAGGCTCTCCTGCATACTCGGAATGTGTCTGCTGAGGAGGCGGCCATGTACTACTTCAACAAACTGGAGAATGAGGTGCCCATAAGCTAGCCTTAGTCTTCACAGGTACACGTTGGTACATTAGACTGCAGGGAGTTTGTCCATAGCTTGGTCTCAGTGTCTCTACTCATCTGCTGCCCCACAGGATGAGGGCGACGATGACCTCACGTTTAAGATGGTGTTTGTGGTCAACATGGACCTTGCCATGGGTGTCGGAAAGGTACATCTAGTGGATTTTTATTTATTTATTTATTTATTTTTTAAAGAAAACAGATTGTAGTTGGTAGTTCTTCCACTGACAGATGTGTCTCCACATGGGCAGGACTGGGAGGTAGAGTTTAACCCGTCCACTCACACAGCCCGGCACATTTGTGACAGAACAAACACTCCGGAGCGACTTGAACACAAGGGATATGTAATAGGAGGAGTTGGGCGAAGATAGAGAAGCAGAATACCACCAACACCCAAACATCACAATTCAAGTGTAACAGCCATGTGTTTGTGTCTATTATAGAGGGCACCACTATGTATAAACAGTCTAAAAATGCTTTTGGTGGTAGTATGAGAAGTACATTTTGAAGTTGGTGGTGTGTGTGTGTGTGTGTGTGCGTGCGTGCGTGCAGGTGGCAGCCCAGGTTGGCCATGCTGCTGTGGGTGTGTACCAGGCTCTGCAGGAGAAGAACAGCTGGAGGGAGATGGCCTGGAAGTGGGACCACAGTGGGTGAGGTCTTCAGCTGAACTGCTCTGCTGATAGACAGATGTCTAGATAGATCGGTATTTTAATCATCTCAAAGACATGGGCCTCTGAGGATTCAGCAATAAAAACATTGGAGAACATTCACATAAGCATTTTTCTTCAGGTATCCAGGTTTGCTTTTCATGTTGGACTAAGTTCCTCCAGCAAACAGTCTCTTTCAATCTTAGTTTCATGCATTCTTCTTACAAGAGAGAATTGAACACAAAGATAAAATCTGGACGCCATTGTTGTTCCTTCAGGGCCAAGAAGGTTGTGCTCCAGGGAACCAATGTGGCTCATCTTCTGGAGCTGCAGGCCCTGGCCATGAGCCTCAGCCTGCCCACATACCTGGTCCAGGATGCAGGACTCACCCAGGTGAGCAGATGGGCAACATATGCCACCTCATCAGTACTAACTGATTTGTAAAACATCATGCTACTCGTGTCAGTGTTGCACAGAGAAGCTCCAGACTAAAGCAGCCCCTCTGGTCTTTGTCAGGTGGAGGCTGGCTCCCGCACTGTCCTGGCCATCATGGGTGAGGAGGAGATGGTAAACAATGTCACTGGGAGTCTGAAGCTTCTCTGAGGAGCTCACGCTCCCCACCCTGTGGGCAGGCATCGTTCTGCAGTGCCTGAAAGATACCAGCAGAGGGCAGTATGTACCAGTGACTGGTGGGGGAGGGGTCACGAGGACGAAAGGCCAAGGGGAGCGTCCCAACACCATTTGTTTCCATTCACCCTTTGATGCTTTGTGGGAAGAGTTCTGTGGGCAGTTGACTACTTCCTGGTGTGTTTTGTATAAACCTCCAAACACATTTTATTTATCATCCTCATCTCTCATATGGTTGAATTAAAAAACGATTCTGCCATTTCCCCTGTTTCCCATCAGTCCATTTTAGGGTGAGAACAGTAAAACCCAACACATGTGTCCATGTCAGACATGGCCCCTGTGATATCATGGGACAGTGAAACTAACTGGGCCCTCTGGAGTAGAGATCACGTGGCGACAGTCAACATAGGTGAGAGCTGTAGTCATTTTCAAAGCAGATCTGCTTTTTGTTTGTAAATGTCTCATGCTGGAAACAAATGGATTCCAAGTAACCTGTTCCACATCTGCATTAAGATCTACCCTGAGCAGCTTCCAGCGTGTATTCAGAAGTATCAGAGGTGACAGCGGTACTGTAGTGTTTGCATTCATTACGAGTATATATGCATGTATCACTCAGATCATGTACAAAACTGGACCTATGGAATGATTCATTACTTTACCATTGCTTGGTACTTTATATGTAGTTTGTCATTTGCCTGTTTTAATTTCCTCACTCAATACTTATGACCCTGCTACAGACGTGTCAAGAAATGATCCAACCTCACAAGAAATATTGTTCATGGCAAATGAAGCACTTTGAATTATTTCAGTGATGTTGTCCTTAATACCTGTAATTATACTGATGGCAGATAAATACACTACTCCCATGTGTAGGATAGATTCTTGATCGTGTGCACACATGTAGACATTGTGATGAGTGTCTCTAATTTCCAAAGGGTCCCCTAAGAGTCCCCTAAGATCTCTTACTGTTGTATTCTGTGCTGTGCCACCCTGACCAGTCTGCACTTACTGGACTTTGTTTTGTTGCTGTGTGTTTGTGCTAAAGGGAGAATCTGCTGGTGTGGAGATGTTCAGTGGACTCTGTTGTGTTTGTGAAAGCCTCAGCCGAACCTGTAAACATTCAGTGCACAATAGTGTCTCTCACTAGTCTTCATGGAGAATTGTGTCTGTTCTTAATAAAAATTACTCCCTGTATTCTGAATGTAGTCATGTGTTATTTCATACAATACAAACGAGTCAGAAAATTGGTTTGATGCAAATCCTGAGTTTGCTCATCTGAAGGGAAATTGCTTATTTTTCCAATTCTATTTTCATATAAACTGACAAGCCAAATGTTTAATGGTTCATGTTTTTTAATTCACTTTACCAGTAACTAAGAGTAATGTTCTGCAGTCTTTCCTCATTTTCAGGATTAACAAACTGAAGATTTATACTAAACCTGCTTTCTTAAATGGACACCAGGTGACTGAGATTTCTAGACTTTGGGGGTTTTTGAAGCCTAAACAAAACTTTTATTTAAAAAAAAAAAAATTAAATTGAAAATATTTAAATTGAAAGCAAACCTTCAACCTCAAACCTTTAAATTGAAAGCAAACCTGCTCTCGGTTAGTTCGCATGCTGTTTTTTTTTCCCAGATTCATATTAACTTTCTTCAAATATTTCTCACACCACATTTCACAATCACCATGTTTACGGTTCCTGCCACACGTGATAGCTTGTCAGCCACCAGTGACGTTCGCGTTTTATCGCAACGAATTGAAAACGACCCCAAATCGTGACGCAGCAAAAAATATTACATAAAGACAGTACTTGTCCTAATGTGTCGCATCCAGAATGCCACATTTACATGAATATCCATGGAAGGTTTTCTTGGCAAAGGTCTTGATATTTGCCCAGCAAAAGATACAACAGCACAGAGGAGTTGGTCGCCATTTCAAAAACATGATGGCGCCTCAACGTTAGACCACGCTAATGTTTCCATCAACTGACGCTGGCAGGGCTGGAACAAATGTATAACGCGCGTTCGATAGAACGTTTCGAGTCGGATGAACCGATCGTACATAATCCAACCGGGCCGTTTAATGCCGAATGTCATTGCGTTTGGCCTGAAGAACCGGAGGGACGTCGCTCCCTCCTCGCCTCCATTGATCTGACATTACGTTACCGGTAGGTGGGGCTGACCCAGCGGGCGAGAGCTGCCTCTGGTGTCCCTGGAAATGAGCCCCAGAGACCCCGTGTCGCTATAACGTTTGCTTCTATGTGATACTGTAAGCGGCGCTTCCTCGGTAGAAGCCTGTAGCCTCAAATAAAACCAATAATCCCGCTATGAAATTAAATCCATTGAAATTGAGTTAATTATGATTTCCAGGAACTTTGTATGGATCCTCTGTTGGGTCAAATTGTCTCCAGCTCCCAGGCAATCTGTCCGGCTCTTCTCTTGTGCGCGAAAAAACTCACACTTCAGATAAAAGGGCAGAGTTTTCGCAGCTGCTCGGAGCAATGCCCGCCCCGCACTGCGTACGCGACGGAAAAACTTTCGTCGGCGGATCACCCACCAATCACATTCGAGAAAGTGTGTGTGCTGGCTGACTGACAGCTGTGCCGTCCAATTGTTTTCTATGGTTGGTGAACGCAACCAGGGCTGGCCAAGGAGAGAGCCCCTGCACGGTCGCCAGGGAAACCCCATGGCGAGGTTGTGTGTCAGTTTCGCTGGGACCCGCGGTGGATACCGGTGAGGAGGGGGATGGGCGATTGCAAGGATCCGAGACGTTTCAGAGCCCTGTATCATATACAGCAGCATTATACCCCATTATAAATAGCTAGCATAAATATACGAAATAGTCAAATAAATGGGGATTTCCATCGGGGATCTATCGTAGACACTCAATGGATGTACTGCACCCCAACAGGACAGGAAATTCTATTTTCGCTCGCTGTGTGGGAGACGCTTACAAGTTTGTGTCTTACCCCTGGAGAGGAAGCTACTTTTAAGGACAACGGATTCAGGAGACTCCGAGGCCGAAGGACCGGCCTACTGGTCTGGTTGGATTTGATGTTTGGATATTCCAAGGATTTCCTTCTGTATATGAATTTGCCTCGTTTGTACAAGTTTGGAATGCCTTTTTAGGTGAGTATTTAAAATCTATTTAGCTGGAAACACTACCTTTCATTAATTTAGCCACACAGATTCCACTTTCAGTCAACACTCAAACATTACTAAGCTAAACCCCCTTAAGCTTGCTTGCTGTTTTGTACAGTTTTTGGAAGCAGTTGTGTCCTATATTTCGCCTACTTTCGTGTCTGTGTCTGTGAGCAAAAACTCCAGCTCTAGTGCTGTGATATTGATGGTGTACCTTGCAGAGCTGCTGCTGTTGGCTGTGTCTGGACTTACCTTCCATGGTTTCATGACAAACGTTAAGTTACCCTCGTGTTTTTATCGCCAATGTCATCTAAGTAAGCAAGTTCCATAAAGCCACAGAATCCAAACGATGTCATACACCAACTCTCAGCGCAATTCTGCAAGTTTTAAATAATTTTACTCGTGTATTCAATCTATCAAGGACATTTAAGTCCAAATCATATGTAAGAAATCGACATAAGGCGTTACAACGATGTAAGGACGTGTTTATTGATCCCATGGCACAATGAATTAACAGGGCAAATGATCCAAAGAAATGCGCAGTTGTTGATTAACGTTATGTGTCGCTACATAGGCTTATTATAGGCACGTAATTCGTGGTACTGCTTGGGAAAGGTTGAAACATTTAAGTTCACTGTCACCCCACGTAAGTTAGAAAATCCAAAGCCGTTCTGCCAGGACCAGAAAGAATTTGTTAGATCGTTGAACTGACAGTAATGTGTTACTCTGGACACTCTAGTTCTGGGGCCACGACATTTTCCAGTTTTAAGAACAGTCAGTGTTAGCTAAGAGCCAGCTGCTGTGTTGGCTAGCAGAAAGGCTAAAGGCAACAAATGTTGTACTAGCCTCTTAGCTAACTTTTTGGATGTTTTTCAATCGCTTGTCTTAACACCTGGTCCACAGGACACGGCGTTTTCAAACAACATCTATCGCTGGATATGTATTAAATGCGTTTTACACGTTAACAATTTTTCACATTTAGCTTCAGAAATATAATTAAACTTTTAGCATTTGACTTTGGCAACATTCCCAACTGAGCTCGGCCGTGTGAACCAGACAGAAAGCTGACTCGTGTTTTCTTTATTTGAAGTCTGTTGTCCTCCGTGTTGGAGCCTATAAAATAGATGTGTTGGGTAACGATAGTGACTTGCTGTTCTTCTCCTCCCCCACTTACCAACCCCCAGCCTCGGTGGCGGTTAAGAAAAATGGGTGGTATTTTAGAGGGGAGCTCTTGTTGCCCTTTTTAGCCTCCATTTTTTTTAATTCACCGTGTTAGTGTGAGCAGCACTGACGAGGCGGAATGTGTCATCGTCATGAAGTCGTTTTTAGCATTATTATGTCGTCTTAATCGAGAGAATGCTCACCTTCTTGTGGCTCAGATGAGTTCAAGTAACCAAGTCTGGTCACACCATTATAATATGTCAGTTGTTGTTGTTTTTTCAACATGCTATTTCGAGGCAGACGAATCGGCACAAATGCCAGCGATCACTGTGACTGTCAGGTGATAGAACAACAATGTGATTTACTGGTGTATTCATCAAGTAGGTTTGAATCTTCAGGATGCAGTGTTCTCTGCACAAATGGCTGCCTAACATTAGCCAGTGTCATTGTGAACTGGCTCGGAGCAGTGGACACAGCTAGCACCAGGACACATTCTTTAGGTCTGACATTGCAAATTCAGCCATGTTGGTCAGTCAGAAATCTTCTGTTGAGACAAGTAGACATGTTTGAAATCATTACTGGGTTAGTGAGTATCCATAGACGTTATGAATGTTTTCTGTCTCTCCATTAAATATGTACTTAAACCCGTTTAAGATTAGAATACAAGTGACCTTTTTCCTCAGCTGTTGACAATCTTGTTCTTGGTGGACGGAGATTAAAGTCACGTTCCTTTTGGTACATTAACATCGATCGTAGTTTGATTGTAGTGTGTTGAGCCTTGTTTTCCTATTTTTATGGCTGGCATTCTCAGAACACGTTTCACATCTTTTAATAGACCACGGGGGCCTGTGCTAGCAAACCTGGTTATTTGAGACAGGCGCTCCCCTCACCACTACTTCTTGAATTGACCATCAACAAACACTATTGTCACTACTAGACGCACAAGGACATTTTGTGGAACAACTGCCTGTCTGTCCTGTCCTGTGACCAATGTGCTACACCGTTAAAGCTTTGAATGCCCAGCTGCATGTTCCTGCTTTGCCATGAACTGCCTCCCCATGTTGGTTTCCCAGGTGTCTGATTTTGGGTGTGATACCTGGACTACATCTGTTAAGTTACAATTATTTTGTGTGTGTGTGTGTGTGTGTGTGTGTGTGTGTGTGTGTGTGTGTGTGTGTGTGTGTGTGTGTGTGTGTGTGTG
>JBBMJM010000008.1:54921-65704 GCA_037832705.1 Centriscus cristatus | reverse complement strand
CATCCATCCATCCATCCATCCATCCATCCATTCATTCAGCTGTCACCCAGCAGTTAATGGGTGGTCGGTCACTCTTATAACTAACTGGATTATTTCCCCACAAATCAGCAGCTTGTCCCTCAATCAACTGATCAGCTGTGTGACTTTGACCAGCAGCACGTCTGATTGGCTGACGGATGATCACATGAACAGCTGACCAAGGAATTGTTTCAGGAACACACTGACTTTGGCTGTTGATCGACACAGATGAAACCCGACAAAGAACGCGCTGCTATCAGTCACAGGATTAATAATTTATTGTGCTCCAGTGTTTCTTATCGCACATGAAGCAACACGTATTAATAAGAGCGTGTTCCTGAGCATTTGACCACGGAGCAGATAACGTTATCTGGACGTTAGCCGCAAACGTTCACGACCACAAACAGTTTTAAACTTGTTTGTCAGCAGCTTTGACCAAAAATAGAAATATGAGATTGTGGAATTAATACAGAACAATTTGCAAATCAGCTGGAAAATGCTGAGCAAATGTTTGTTTGTTTTTTCTTTCCTGAGAGAAGTGTTGCCATAGCAACAGAAAACAGAACAGTCAAAGGACAAACAAGTGATCGGTGGCTGAAACTGGGACTCAGTGATTTAATTTAAATTTCAACAATGGAGACAAAAGTGTTAATTGAAAACCTGGTGTGAATAAAATTATTATGATCATTATTATTGTATTTAGTTTTGTATTTTTATTATATATATTATATTATTATATGTTAATGAGATATAATCAAGTCAAGTCACCAGTTCCATTTCAAACAGCCATAAACCTTTTTTCCTCTGAACAAATATTCATCTAAAATAATTCGGCATGAGTTAATGTGAAATAAAAAAAGATCCAATCTTCTGCTGTGGCTCATAGGTTGCAGGCTGTTTGTTATCTGCGTTGCTCCGGTCAGGTTCTGTACGTCTCGTATCTTATCTGTGTTCGTTCATTTTCTCTATACGTCCCGACATCACTGATATCTGCCACGGCGACCAGAAGTATATAAGATGCTGCACGACTCAAACGCGCTGGTTCCTGTCCGAGGTGCCGAGGTGAGAGAACGTCTTTGTTGTTGATCTCCTCCGAGTTGGTCGGTCGCCTGTGTCGTCACGGCGACTGGATGATGAGGTTTCATTTTACAAACATGCTGAGTGGTTTGATCGACCAACGACAACATCGGTCCTCTGGTTTCCATGACGCCGTCTTTGTCTCCTCCAGATACAGCGTTTGGTTTTGCCGCCCGCTCTGAAGTCGAGATGACGAAGCTGACGGTTCTCGCAGGTAAACACCTTCGTCACAAAGCGTCCGTAACGCCTGCTCCACGCAGACAACCGACCTCCTGTTCTTCTCTCCTCAGGCGTCTGTCTGCTGATGGTCCAGCTGGGTACGAATAATCCGACGGACTGGGTTCCTCCATGAACGTCTGCAGACTAGACTCTGACGTAATTGTGTCTCCGTCTGCAGCATCGGCCTCCCAGATGGTGTGTTACTTCACCAACTGGTCCCAGTACCGGCCCGGAGCCGGTAAATACATGCCGCAGAACGTGGACCCGTTCCTGTGCACCCACCTGATCTACGCCTTCTCCATCATCAACAACAGAAACGAGCTGGTGACGTATGAGTGGAACGACGACGTCCTCTACAAGACCTTCAACGGTCTGAAGAGCAAGTAGGTTCTTCATCCCAGAAAAGACGTTTAAAGAGCCGACTCACTCCACTCACACCCATCCTGTTCTGAAGGAACCCCGGTCTGAAGACTTTACTGGCCGTCGGCGGCTGGAACTTTGGCTCCACTCAGTGAGTCTCGTTTCCTCGAATCCTCTTCGGCAGAATTCAGAACCGTGAAAGTCGTGTTCTTGCCTCCACAGGTTCTCCATCATGGTGTCCACTCCCGCCAACCGTCAGAAGTTCATCCAGTCGTCCATCAAGTTCCTGAGGACTCACGGGTTCGACGGTCTGGACCTGGACTGGGAGTACCCGGGCTCTCGTGGAAGTCCTCCCCAGGACAAGCAGAGGTTCTCTCTGCTCTGCAAGGTCCATCTCTTCTTCATCCACGCGGGCGGGCTGCTGATTCCTGTGTCCAACCGTTTGTGTGTGTGTCTTTTTACAGGAACTGGTAGAAGCCTACGCGGCCGAGGCCAAAGCGTCCGGCAAACCTCAGCTGATGCTGACGGCCGCCGTGTCAGCGGGGAAGGGAACCATCGACGCCGGATACGAGATCGCTGAGATTGCAAAGTGAGCTTTATGTCAGATCATTTGTGGCCGCGGTGCCTCAGCAGCTTCATCGGTGTGTTCTTCACCTCTGAAGGCATCTGGACTTCATCAACATCATGACCTACGACTTCCACGGAGCCTGGGACAGATTCACGGGACACAACAGTCCTCTGTACCGCGGCTCCCACGACAGCGGCGACCTGATCTACTTTAACACCGTAAGACGCCATCGCAAATCGACAGAAGCGTTCCAGTTGTATCGGATGTCCTAGTTCATAACTGGATGTGACGAAATATCTGGGTGGAATCTGACGACATATCGGGTCGGAAACAGTCTGTTCTAGTTAGTGTGTAACGAAACATCTGGTGGTGTTACATGTACAACTACCCAGTAACCATGACAACATTCCCACTGACAAAAGAACAGTCAATGTCTTGGTCTTGACACTCTTTGGTCTTGATAGTGTCTCGGTCTCGGTTTAAACGGTTTTGACTACAAGTCCAGTGTGTGCGAGTCACTGAAATGGAACAAAGAAACAAAAACTGTTCATTGAAGTTGTGTCTGTGTCTTTCGCTCCTCTCAGGACTTTGCCATGAAGTACTGGAGAGACAAGGGAACGCCGCTGGAGAAACTCAGGATGGGCTTCGCTTCCTATGGCCGCACCTTCCGTCTGACGTCGTCCAACACCGGCGTGGGAGCGCCAGCTGGTGGCGCTGCGTCAGCTGGACCTTTCACTCGTGAAGCTGGGTTCTGGTCCTACTACGAGGTGAAGTCTCGACCACAGATCTTCACACAGGAAACACAGGGACGGACTCGTTGATGGAACACGTCTTTTTGCAGATCTGCTCATTCCTGAAGGGAACGACCGTTCAGTGGATCGACGACCAGAAGGTTCCGTACGCCAGCAAGAACAGTGAGTGGGTGGGATTCGACAACAGGGAGAGCTACGAGGTCAAGGTGGGCGATCAGTTCACACACAGGAGGTTTCTCCTGCAGCCTGCAGGCGATTCAACCCCAGACTTGTTGTTCCATCTAAAGGTCCAGTACATGAAGAACATGAAGTTCGGCGGCGCCTTCGTGTGGGCACTGGACCTGGACGACTTTAAAGGAGAGTTCTGTGGAGAGGGCGCGCATCCTTTGCTGTCTCACCTACGCAAGCTCATTGACGCTGGTGAGTTCTAGAAGAACAAGTTCACGCAGGAACCGAGTGATGAATTCTAGTTGGGTCCAAAATGTCGTACAACGTTCGGTCTCCTTCCATCTGTCGCAGACATTCCTTCACCGCCTTCAACCACCACAAAGAAACCTGCGGTTACCACGGCAGCACCGATCAAAACAACAACAAAGAAACCTGTGGTAACCACGGCGAAGCCGATCAAAACAACAACAAAGAAACCTGTGGTTACCACGGCGAAGCCGATCAAAACCACGACCCGGAGGCCCAGTGTCACCACGGTGGCTCCCAGCACCAAGACCACCCTCCCCATCCCGGGACGGGGGTTCTGCAAAGACAAAGCTGACGGCACGTACGCCAACCCGGAGGACAACACCAGCTTCTACGTGTGCGCGGGACGTCGCACCTACCTGAGGAAGTGTGGCGTCGGTACGGTGTTCGAGGAGCAGTGCAAGTGCTGCGTGTGGCCGTGAAAGCACCTGAGCTCAAACTGACGCTGGAAATAAGTTCTAAACGTGTCAGAATAAACTACTGAACAAGTCTGCCATCGTTTTTTGTTTTGTTTTTTGGCCTTTTCATGTGTCGGATTGTGTCTCTGGTTCAAATAAAGACTAGAAAAGTCCAAAGAGATCTCAGAGCTGCTCAGACCTCGTCAGCTCATTTCCACCGATCAGCAAAACATGACTTTGTCACTAATAGTCAATAAAAAAAACATTAGATGCCTTGTTACACAAATCATGACCTCAGAGCTCCAGTTCTTCTTCATAGTAAAACCAAAAAAACAACCCTTGTCCCTGGGGGGGCTTCAACCCCCGACCTTTGTGTTAACAGACAGACCCACTGACCACTGGGCCACAGAGACAGTCCACTGCTGCTGCTGTGGAGTTCTAGACACAGACGCTGAAATTGTCCCTGTCTGACAATGAGGAAGAATCCTACAAGAGATTCCTGGATCCAGAAGGTTCCAGAACACGACCGACATTTCATCATCTGGTCCTGGTTCATTATCAGCATTGACTGAACATTTTATTCAAATCTGTTCATAACGTTTTGGGTTATTTTGGTAACAGACAGACAAACAGACAGATAAACACCAGTAAAAACACAACCTCCTTGGAGGTGTGGAGGTCAAACCAAAACCAAAAAATCATCAGGTTCGGAAACTGAACCAAAGCTCCAGGAACCAGGAGAAGTAAAAACCGTGAGTTAGTTCTTCTGCAGTTTCCAATTTAAACAGACAAGTGAACCCAAACGTCTTTAAAGTTTCATTTGAATTAATTCAGTTCATCAGTCAAACAGCTGTTCAGGTTAAACAAATCCAGGATTTGACTAAAATCAGTTCACACACGTTCATCTGAGGCACTTGAGATGCAGAGTGCACGTATGTGTTAATATCATTGTTAGACGCACTCACAGGTTCATGAAACCTCCTCACAGTATTAATACCTGGAGAATTATAAAGAAACAACAACAAAAGGAAAACATAAACGGCAGCGAGTCCATGGACATGTTTTATGACGATATCATATGAACATCATATGCACCATATCACATGTCATAAAATAATAAAAGCTCTCGTTTTTGCTGTGTGAACTTTTGTCCTGTGTGTCCTCAGTGTGTCCTCATATCCTCTCCTGTGTCCTTGTGTCCTCGTCCTCATGTATCTTCCTCCAATCAGCTGACGGGAACTTTCAATGTGTTAAAAGTAAAAAAGTTTCACCTGGAAAGCAAATGTTTCTCCCAAACAACATGTTTGTTGTTTTGTGACTCAGCTGCAGTTGAGTTCAGGTACAAACAACCTGCAGTAAATCCCAGTTCTCAGGTTACAGTATTTTATTGTCTTCGCCCGTCCAAGGTTCTTCATTATGTAACGTTGCTGCTTGTTACCGTAGGAACCGTTAAAACAAGTCCACTTCTAGATGTTGTTGGTTGTAGTAACTGAAATTCTTCTTCTTCACCCTTCAGCTTTTTCCCTCTTCAGGGGTCGCCACAGCGAATCATCGTCTACTACCTCCATGTCCTCCCTCACTACGTCCATATAAAATAAATAAATAAATTATATATATATATATATATATACATATATATTTTAGTAGAGTAGTATATTAGTAGAAATATAGTAGAAACTGAAATAATATCATTAAATGATTAAATGTCAAACCCCCTAAGAGGGAAAAAGCCGAAGAGAGAAGAAGAAATGTCACAAATGAAAATTTGTGTCATTTATCTGTGGCCACAACCTGACTGCTGTTATTCACATATGAGAAATAAAATCATAAAAATAAATCAATTATGACACCTCTGATTATTATTTAAACGTCCACTCACCTTGGCTGTTCCGGTCAACGGTCACCGGTTGGTGCACAAAGGAGCCCGATAAACTAATCGCAGCTGTTAATCTGAAGAAAGTGTTTAGTGTTCTGAGGGTAGAATAGATACACTTTGAGATCGATATTTTCTACGACGTAAATGTTTTCAGCATGATGAATGGTTTATTAGCTCTGGTATCTGAACTGATACTGAACTGATACAGCTGCAGTTCACGCCGGTTGAACCCGTCACACCAAAACCAGGCCACATTCTAGCTCATTTTCATATATATCTATATATCTATATACTGTTGAATTGTCATTGATCATTGTTCAACAAAACATTTTGTCAAATGAAGTTACTGGAACCAGCTTCCTGCTTTCAAACTAAATAAGTTGCTCATGTTATAAAAATCTGACTTTCAATTGACAGAATGACAAAAATTACCTCTAATTAGCTATATTATTACCTCTAATTTTACTATATTAGATGACTATAACAACTATATATAACTCTATCGACAATATAAAACTACATACTGACGACAATTCAGAGAAAATTAAAAAATATTAATAATAAAAAACACTTTGCAGCAGTTATGTAATTGCCATGTGCTCTGGGCACTGACCCACTAACTTGTTCATGTGTTGCTGGGACCAGAGTTCTCTACTCAGTCAATTATTGTCTACGTGTTGTTCAAACTTTGTAGGATCTTATCAAATCATGTCTTAATATTCATAATATTTATTGCCCCCAGTTATCAATTGCAAACAAACCTCCTCCCATCGACTGTATAAAAGACTGGAGAGTCCTGTTGCTGGTCGGGTCTCTCATCTGGTCCCGTGGTGAGTTGCAGGAGAAACATTCTGATATTCAGAACGGCAGAAGTTTGTTTCCTCCATCTGAGACGCTGTATTTATTTATTTTTTTCAGAGTAATCCAGTAACGTTGTGACAGGGGAAAGAAAAATGACCAGACTTACACTCCTCGCAGGTAAAACCATCACACCGTTGTTTTCCAGCGCGTTTCCTTGTTCTGTTCCGTCTCACTCACACTTCTTTTCCACCATACAGGTTTATGTCTGGTGATATGCCAGCTGGGTAAGTTGAGTTCAACTCCAACCGACAGTTTGGTCCCTTTGCCTCAGACTGTCACTGCCTGACACCTTCTTTTACACAGCGTCGGCCTCCCAGATGGTGTGTTACTTCACCAACTGGTCCCAGTACCGACCCGGGGAGGGGAAGTACATGCCACAGACCGTGGACCCGTTCCTGTGCACCCACCTGATCTACGCCTTCTCCATCATCAACAGCAACAATGAACTGGTTACATACGAGTGGAACGACGACGTCCTCTACAAGTCCTTCAACGCTCTGAAGACCAAGTGCGTGTCACGCTGTATCTTGTCTAAAGAACGAAGGCTTGCTGGTTTTCTTCGCTGTCCTAATGAACCGTTCTGTGCTTCCAGGAATCCCCATCTGAAAACTCTGTTGGCCGTTGGTGGCTGGAACTTCGGTTCTCAGCAGTGAGTTACTTACCTTGATAAACTGTGAGAGGAAGATATTTGAAACAACATCCAGGAGACACCAAGACGAGCTACAGCTAAACTACTGTTGTGATGTGACATACGCATCGTCATGGGAACTGTTTAAGCTAGCGTATTCAAGCTGTACTGTAGAACCACATCATGTGGGTCATTGCTTTCTAACCTTTAACCTTCCCCACAGGTTCTCCATCATGGTGTCCACTCCCGCCAACCGTCAGAAGTTCATCCAGTCATCCATCAGATTCCTGAGGACTCACGGTTTTGATGGTCTTGATCTGGACTGGGAGTACCCCGGAGCCCGTGGAAGTCCTCCCCAGGACAAGCAGAGGTTTACTCTGCTCTGCAGGGTCGGTTCACGCATCTTCTCTTTGTGTTCTAGTCTGTTCTTGTCGTTAAGAGCGGACTGACAATGTTTCTTACCTTCTTCCTCGGTGGGTCGCTACAGGAACTGGTTGCTGCCTACAAAGCTGAGGCCAAGTCCACTGGAAATGCTCAACTCATGCTGACGGCTGCTGTGTCGGCCGGCAAAGGAACCATCGATGGCGGATATGAGATCGCTGAGATTGCCAAGTGAGTGCTTACAAAAACCTTCAGAGGTTGAAACAAAGACTTTGGAATCCATTTGTGTTGTGTCATATCTCCAGGGAGCTGGACTTCATCAACGTGATGACCTATGACTTCCATGGAACTTGGGAGAGATTCACTGGACACAACAGCCCGCTGTTCCGTGGCTCCTTCGACACTGGAGATCTCATCTACTTCAATACTGTAAGAACCACTCAACAGAACCTTGACAGGAGTTAGCATTAGCTTGGACTCACTAGCATGCTTGAAGATGTTTCTCCACTCGTCAATAAGATTCTTCAGTTCTAAACTGACTTGTTGGGCGTTCTGATCTTTGGTTGGGTGGTTTACTCAAACATAGCCCCCACCCCCGTAGACAATTCTTTGTTTGCTGTGTTAAATCGTAGGCCACAGGACTAGTTTGCCTCAAGACTGCTTCTCCTATCTCCTGTCTGCTTTCTTAGGACTACGCCATGAAGTACTGGAGAGACAATGGAACCCCAGTGGAGAAGCTGAGGATGGGATTCGCTGCATATGGTCGTACCTTCCGTCTGACTTCCTCCAATACGGGAGTCGGTGCGCCAGCGAGCGGCCCTGCATCCGCTGGTCCATTCACACGTGAAGCTGGATTCTGGTCCTACTATGAGGTGAGGGGATGACACCTCCAGCATGTGATGCTACCATCAGTATCAGTTCGACCGTAAAGCTGTACAAACATCATCTGGTCTCCAGATCTGTGGATTCTTGAAGGGAACCGAAATTCAGTGGATTGAAGACCAGAAGGTTCCTTACGCCACCAAAAACAGCGAATGGGTCGGATTTGACACCAAGGAGAGCTACGAGACTAAGGTGGGTGCCGCTTCAGGTTTATGATTTCATCACATTTGTAGTATTTTGTAGGTGTTAATGTTAATTCTCTCCAACAGGTTCGTTACCTGCAGGAGCAGAAGTTTGGCGGCGCCTTTGTGTGGGCTCTTGATTTGGACGACTTTGCGGGACGATTCTGCGGACAGGGAAATCACCCTCTGCTGTCTCACCTCCGCAAACTCCTCAACATTGGTACGTGAAATGCTTTTCTGCGATTCTCCGATTGTTTAATAGTAGTGTTTCTTCACTTCCTCAGTTAGTGACATGCATTTCGTACCCCTGTCATACAGAGCTGCCCCCACTGCCCCCCACCACCACCCCCAAACCTGGTGCCAGCACCACCACCCGTCCAACCACCACCACCACCGCCACCACCCATGCTCCAGGATCTGGCTTCTGCAACGGCAAACCCGATGGCCTGTACCCCCACCCTGACGACAGAAACAGCTTCTACATGTGTGCTGGTGGCATCACCTATGTGCGTCAGTGCGGAAATGGATCCGTCTTTGACGATGCCTGCAAGTGCTGCGTCTGGCCCTGAACAGTGTTCCATTCACAGAAATATCCTCTAATAAAGTCAAGGTCTTATGCACCTGATGCTGTTATATGTTGTTATTCACCTACAGAGCTTCAGTCATACATAAATACCGGGAAAATATTCAATCTAAATAGCAGATTTCAAACACACAGTACTTTGCTGTGTACTTTGTTTGACAAATGCAGTACCACGCAGTTTAATGCCGATTTACAGTTAGGTACAGACAGCAAAATAACTCACAAGTACAGGAGAAAAAAACGTATTTGCTTAAATAGTTCTAGTTTTTCAAGATGTTTGGGATAGATTTCACCTTAAAACAAAACACTTTATCATATTTGTGAAACTCACCAAAATCTCAAAAAGACCATTAGACTAAAAAAAAAAAAAATCGTCAGCACATCGATTTTATGATTGACAGTCCCACTTGTTAGGAAATAAGCCACATGAGCGATGTTATGCAGTAAAACAAAGTTTAGCGGTCACGTCGAGCAGCTTTAACTGGGTACATTTGAGTAACCACGTAATGGTCAGCTCAACACACCTGTTCTGTCTCCATAGCAACCCTAAAATTAGTTATATTAAACTAGAAAATGCCCCTCAATTAGAAAATGCTACAATGGCAATGCAAAAAGCAGAGGCAGTAGCTCTATTTAATGTTTTGTTGGAGGACATTAATCTTTTTCATAGTTCAAAGTTTGAAACTGCTCACTTGAACCCATAGATTGTCGAACATGAAAGCCAAATGAAATCCCCCCCGAAAACACATCTTGATTACTCCTCATTTTATTGACCAATGAGCACTGTGTCATCGAAGGTTTGAGTAATGAACCATTTATTTCAACAGGTATTGAAGTCTCTACAAAGCCTTGAAATACCATCACTAGTTTCAGGTGCATGCTTTATGACATCATCACAGTCTCCTCTTCATCCCCCATCTCAGCTTTGGTGAGCTACATCTATTTTTCTGTTTTTGCTTTGATGTTCATAGACTGTTCATATAACCCACATTCATTTGACCAGTTACTTTAGATCATGTCGATTTGAACTCGATCTTTCATCATCCTGTGCCCAGTGAGACCTAAAAGATGTCTTCATTCACAGATCACCAACATCAGTCCAGCTGTGTCATCCCCAGACCTGTGAGTGAAGAGCCCGATGGGTCAGAGCATTCCCCTCAAGTCTTGTGCTTTATGGAGGACCACACCTGTGTGGGCAGCACATGTAATGACAGCAACTGTACGGATGGCACTTGTAAGGATAGCTCTTGTAAGGATGGCCCATATAAGGACAGTCCCTGTAAGGACAGTCCCTGTGAGAACGTGTTCTGCACTGACAGTCCCTCTGAGAACAGCAACTGTAAGGACAGTCCTTGCAAGGATGGCCCATTTAAGGACAGTCCCTGTAACTGTAAGGACAGTCCTTGCAAGGACAGTCCCTGTAAGGATGGCCCCACTAAGGATGGCCCCTATCAGGACAGTTCTTGTGTTGAGAGCCACGGTCTGGACAACCCTTGTGCAGACAGCCCCTGTGAAAACAGACCA
>JBBMJM010000008.1:6879-18349 GCA_037832705.1 Centriscus cristatus | reverse complement strand
TCGAGGCGGGCCAACCGGTCCCCTCTTTTTAACTACACTGTAAACACTGAGGGTTTGGGGGCCAGTTGGGGCGTACATCGGATGACTCTGCCATCTGCAAGTGGCTGGTTACCTGTGCCCCTTCTGTTCCCTCAATTTTAACTTGCGTCTTAGTCACACACTCCCCTCAACATTGGCACCACACACACACAATCACTAAACCGTTCAGTAGGTGGGGTGGGGGACTTCGTTGGTTGCCCGTGTCGCCGCGCCCGCTGAGGCTGTACGGGGTCGTCTGCGGTCTGGTTTGAGTGGTGTCTGCTCTGCCCTGGGTGTGGCTCTGCTGCCCTTGGGGGGGGGGGCTTCCCGTTTCTGCGCAGGCTTCTGGGTCGGTGGGTGGCTGGTCCATGCCTGGAGGCCAGCGGGTGTGTGGTGGCTCCCCTCGGACACACAACGGGAAGCTTGGGGATGGTGGGTTGAGACTTCTGGGTGGGCGGGGCCGCCGCCCGTGCCCTACTGCGGGCTTCCCTGTGGGGTGGGGGAGGTTCGACAGCCCCTAGGGTGCGCGTGGGGGTGGTCGTGGCGGGTCCCGCCCTGTCTTTTTGTGGGCAGGGTTGCCTGAGGGGCGCCGCCTCTCCCTCCCGGGGTGGGTGCCGCCTCTCCCCCCCAGGGTGGGCGGGTCCCGGGCTGGGGCGCCGGCTCCTGGTCTTTGGGCCTGCGGGCTCAGTGCGTAGCCATGGACGGATGGCTCATGTCTGGGGCCTCCCTGCCTGGGGGGTGGGGGGAGTGGGGGGGCGTGGTCTTGGGTTTGCCGGGTCCGGCGGGGTGGCGGTCTGCTCTTGGTGTCCGTGTTTCGCCCTGCTGGCCACGGTGACTGTGCCCCTACCACACCACTGTTGTGGCTCTACTAACCCAATTCCCATCAACATCCAGGTGACAGACTCACATACAGACTCATTTTCAGTTCATTTTCTGCCAATAGCCTGTAAATATGTAATATTACACTGTAATCACCTTGCCTGTGTAAAGCGCTCTGCGACAAATGTCTATAGTAACAGATATGTTTATAAAACATTGGTTTGTTTTGGTTATTGTCATTGTGGTTTGTTTGTTTTCTGAAACTACTGTACTGTTGTTGTGGTTATCTGCCAGGTTGTCCACTGTCACAGGTATTGTTAACCCTCACACCTGCTGTTGATGTTGATGCTGTCTCACATCGTTGTTTCTCTCCTCAGGTTGTCAATCTGCTGTAGTTGCGTTTTTTCCTTTGTTTTTTGGTTGTCTGTCCATTGTTTGTCTGTGTCTTCCCCCCACCCCCTTCCCTTTCTTTTTTTTTTTTCTCTCTCCCACTCTCCTTCCCATAGGTTGCCAGTCCAGTCCGACCCCGAAGCCTCACTCCGCTTACATACATTCACTACGTGCGCTTACAATCCAATAAACTTCTAAAAATGGTGGAGCTTCTGCCATCAGCTAGGTGCAGCGAGCTCCACACAGCAAAACTGTCTGACATCTGAGGTTCATGTTACTGTTTGCATTGCTAGATGTTTTCAGGTGTTTTTTTAAACATGTATTCACAAGGTTAGAACCGCTGAAGAAAAAATGTCAAGACTTAACTGATGCTTCTGACGTAGAATGATTCAAAACACCCACTTTTATGAGGTTCAAATCCTCATTTGTCAGCTTGTCAGGCCCTGAAGGCTTTATGCAGAAGGGACACTTTGATCTCTCATCGACTTGTCTAATCCACCTGTTTGTGTTTCTGCCCTCCCCTCTTGTCTCCCAGGGAGGATCATGTTGAAGGGAGACAACATCACCCTGCTGCAGAGTGTGTCCAACTAATAATGATGTCTCCAAGTCGTCATAGATGTTGCATCGATTTTTTTTTTCCCTTTTTGCTAATTTTCAGTATGTTTTAATGACATGAAAACTAAGATTGTTTCTTCCATGTTTTCCATTCAAAAATAAATTTTTCCTTATGGTTCAAGTCGTAAACACCGGTCTTGCTGGGTTAAATCTTAGGCAACTGGACTTGTAGTTTTGCTTGAAGACGTTTCGCCACTCATCCGAAAAGCTTCTTCAGTTCAGTTTGAGTGTGTTTGTGATAGCTGCATTTTGCATAAAACGGTTATCACCAAACTTTTGAGTAATGAGGAAGACCTTGTTAAGTCTGAGTCAGGCCTAGCGATCATATCAAACACGTCCTAACATTAGGTTTGGTCATGGTATGTGTTTACTGTGTGTTCCTGCTTCCACTGTGATTCTAATCCAAGTTTATTTGGGTCACTGTGCTGCCGCACTGCCACTCAGCGGCAGACAATGGCAATGCAATGCATTTAAGTAGGTCAAACTTTTACTTCCAACAACTGCAGCAATGTCAAGCATATTATGTAGTCCAAATTCTAATGTTATGGTTCATTTTTGACTTTCAGTCTCACACGTGTCCTGTACAGTGAAACAACCATGTTCAAAGTGGATTTATGGTGCAAGATATTTAATAATTTCGAATGAACTGATATTTTTTAATTAGAAACGACCCGAAGTCGCACATTAACTTCAGTAATGTTACTGGAGAACACCCAACCGACGTCCCTCTTTCAGTGTGCAGGTATGTTTTTAATGGTGAGTCCAGTGGCTTTACTGAGGTTGTTGAACCTAATTACGTAGTTCTGTACTACGCCACCCGAAGTGTCCCTGTTCCGTTGACTGGGAAGCCCCTAGTGCGGACCTGCCAACGCCCGACGTAAAGGCGCAGAGGATACGGTAAAGAAAACGCCTTTTATTTGTATTTTTGTCACCTAATTGATTACTTATGAAGTTGGATGATGTCCGTATGATGTAAATGGCACCGCGGCGATAAGTATGTTATTTGAATCATTGTGGATATCTACGCTGCAGCATCCGTTAATGTTAGCTTAGCCACTGCGCTAGCAGGGGGGAGTCGAAACCGTCATATCATCTTCTGCTCTCTGCGGCCAAACATCGAAGACGGATATCATTAGGTACTGGGATTTAATGCAGGTTGAATATCGTTTCGCGTTAATTTTGTCTCGACAAAACAACCATTGACCTTAACTAACAAACATTTTCTGTTACCGCAGCTAGCTAGTTAGATCTTAGGCGCACACCATTTCAGAGCAGTGTTTTTTGTACGTGAGGCAGAGCATCATAATGGTGTCGCAGAGTGTATGTTTTCAACACGTTTGGCGTGTTCATTATTGTCATTTAAACATGACTTCTTCCCGCCTGCAGGAAATTGGGCCAGATCGAGGCCCGAGATGTGGCAGAATCACAGCAGCTAACTGTCCGTCAAATGTTAGCTTAGTACTAGGACGATGTGGCGATGTTGTAATATCGTAGATATAGTGTATCTAGGACTCAATAAGATGATAAAAAATATAGGAAAATGGAAGTCGCCGGGTTTGTGGACATGTTTTGACGTCACTGCCAAGCGATCGATTTGGAGTTCACACTCGTGATCGGGCTGCAGTGAGGCATTAGGAAGACAAACGGCCACAGGTTTGGAGCGAAGATGATTATGTTCTGTATTTGTGTGTGCACACCTCCGTCATATCAGGTATGCTCGTGAAAATGTAATTTCTTTTTGGGGGTCTTAGTGTCGCCGGTTGGGAAATTTAGGATTATCGGAACAGACTCAAAATTACCTTGTTTTGAGAGAAATGATCGTAAACCCACCATAACCAAAATGTCTGTATTAGTGTGTCCTTCCATCTTGGGTAGTTCAGGAAGGTCTTTATGAAGCGCGTGTATTAAATCCGTCTGTGAGGCTTGCTGTGATGAGTGATGCTCAGATACTATGGACATGGTTGGAGCAGCATCTCCTTCCATCAGTTCTTCAAAGCGTGCACATGAAACAGGAACCGCTTCTGTTGCCTGATTAACTGGTACAGGTGTCGCTCCTAGTTCGGCTATTTCCAATACACTGTCCCAGCATGGCTCTGCCTGGCTTTTTTGTGGTTCTGAGGGAGCTGAGCTGAACATGTTACTTCTCGGAGTGCTGTCCTCTGATTGGTCACTACAGAAACAGGGCTGTCCCGTGCTTGTGCTTCAACACAAGAATCTACCATTGGTTTTACCATATATATGTTCTAATTGTACATGGCAGGTATGTGGAAAACATACACTGCCCGTTATTGAAGCAGATGTTTGTCAGAACTTTTATCACAAGTCTTGATCTGTCTACTGCAAAAAAAATCTACAAATAGTCACAGCTTCACCATCTCTTCCATGGCCTACATTTTCTATGTGTTTATGTATAAATCATAGTCACATACAGGAGCTACTGCATCGTAATGGAAAAGTGCCGTGATGGAACCAAACCGAGTAGAAGCGAGCCAAGAAGAACTGGAACTGTGTAGTGGATAAGCACCACATTCACTCAGTACCAAATTACATGTATGTTTGGCTTTCTGGTGGGTTATTTGTCATTGTCCACCGGGCAACATTTGTCTCAAATTTTGTGTTGCAACAGTTTGAAGATGGTCACTTCCTGTCATAGCGTTGCGTTTCCCTCACTGCTTCCCAGCCTACGTTCAAATCCACGGATTAAGACCGGCAGCCACCCTTTGTTTCAGTGGTTTCTATGTCAAGCTTCGACTTGGTTAAACCACTTAAAGATGTGCTGCTATACAGTCATTGGGCCTGTTGGATATTAGGGATGTGTCCTATTGGTAGCAAGGCTAAAGCATATAAAACCATCCATTACAATGTTTTTATTGAAAGTCATCCTTTCACTTAAACAAATCTACTGAAAACTGGTGACTTTTGATATAACCTTTACATTGCAGCACCTTTGATGTGGACATTGTCTCTGCAGCTCGTGGAATGGAATAAACTAAATAGGCCACTTAATACATTTTTACTGTACTCCTCCTAACCCCTCTACTAACTTGCCAATGCCAAATGGAGAAAAAACAACAGTCACCTGCATTTCATATGTAGACGTTTATTTTTTGCACATTTGATGTGGACTTCCAGGATGTCCAGACTGGACATCCTGGAATGATAGTTGAATGATAGTTGTATGATTGTGACAACGACAGTCAAGAAAAATATCTGCAATGGGATTTTGCAAAAGCCTTCTAGAAGCAGCCGTGTTTGAGAGGATGACTTTTATTGAGGAATAAACAAACTGGTAACGTGACAAACACACAGCTGAGCAGAGCGTTGAAAAGATCCCCCCCAGACAATGGCAGCCTTTTTCCACTCTGAACAATCAGCCTGGGCTGTGTGTTCCACACAGACTGGGATTCATCAATGGATGAAGTTGAGGAAATTCATGTTACCAAACAGCAGGTTCACACTTGGGACGACGACTGGACATACTTATACATGTGAAAAGATGCTCACCAGAAAATAGACACTTTTCCATTTGTTCCTTCTCCTATAGGTGTTGAATGAGTAGCAGAGACTTTTAAAACGCAGCTATGCAGACCATCAAGTGTGTAGTCGTCGGGGACGGCGCTGTGGGTAAAACCTGTCTGCTCATCTCGTATACAACAAACAAGTTTCCCTCTGAATATGTACCGACGGTAAGTTTCTGTGTCAGTCCGCACTTGAGCCAGCAAACACTGGTGACAGATGCTGATTAGAAGTCCCGCCTGTGATGTAACCCTGGGGTTTGCTCTGTGTGTTGTAGGTGTTTGATAACTATGCTGTTACTGTAATGATCGGCGGCGAGCCTTACACGCTGGGCTTGTTTGACACAGCAGGTTTGTATGGTTTTCTCCTCTGGTGTTTAATTATGTTTTCAAAAACGTTTTGTTTCTGGTTCATTTCATCCCTGCTTCTTTCCCAGAGTTGTTTGTGATTGTGAGGCGTTGTAACTTCTTCTTTCAAAGCGGTGGGGTCCGTCCAGCATATGATCATTTTTAGACATTCCTGGTCGGGTCGGACCACCTGATTTCACATTGTGTCATTGTGTGCTGGGATCCGTTTGGGCCCCTCGCTGCTAAATTCACTTTCAAACACAGGTTTGTTTTCTCGTGTGAAGCTAACGTCATAAAAAGGTAATGAGGAGAATCCGACCTCCTCTGCAGTGGTACAGTAGGTTCAACAGTGTTTGAACTGGAGGTCAGAGGGCAGGCAGGGAAACAGGACAGTCCAGAAAGTTGGGATCTGTTGATGCAAGATTAGGTGAAACTACAGATGAGTGATCTGGAGACAGTTTCACCTCCACAGGCAAAGTGTTACTGCTGGTCACTCAGGGGACTTGTGGGACAGAAGTATGTGTCTGGTGATTGTAGATCGATGGACGCTCGCTCACGGAAACACAGTCAATGTCCACTGCGGCAGGAAGGTGTCGGTTCACGGTTAGCTGGCGCTTTCACTCACACTCCCAAGAGAAAGTCACAAATTCAGGAGAAAAGGAGAGAACGTCCATCAGTTCCTGAAGGTTGACAAGTTGCACTTAACATTCCAGTGTCTGTCATTATGGTAATGACAGCAACATCTTTTGGTGTTTTCTGTGGTTTTCAATAACTGGACGAGCGGCTGGTGGAGTTCTCACGTTTCTGTGGGCGCTGTCTTTCAGGTCAAGAAGATTACGATAGGTTGCGACCTCTGAGTTATCCCCAGACGGACGTCTTCCTCGTCTGTTTCTCTGTTGTGTCCCCTTCCTCTTTCGAAAACGTCAAAGAAAAGGCAAGTGTTGTCCTTCCCCATGTCTTCTGATCACGTTGTAGACATTTTTAAATTCGATGTGTCTTTGGAGCTACAAACCTCAGTGATGCAGATGAAAACAGGTACGGGAGGATCAGGGAGCTGACGGTGAATCTAACCCATTTGTCTCTGTTTAGTGGGTTCCAGAGATCACCCACCACTGTCCAAAGACCCCTTTCCTCCTCGTCGGCACTCAGATCGACCTGCGGGATGACCCCTCCACCATAGAGAAGCTGGCAAAGAACAAGCAGAAGCCCATCACCCCAGAGATGGCCGAGAAGCTGGCACGAGACCTCAAGGCTGTGAAGTACGTGGAGTGCTCCGCCCTCACGCAGGTAAATCCCGTCTCACACCACTTGAAATATCCCACACTTGGATGGCAAGGACTAAGAAAGTGGAGGAAAGAGGTTTGTGACACCCCCCGCCCCCACTCCCCACCCTTCACCCGCACCCCCACCCCACCCTGGGCCCCTGCATGTGGGACACATGCTTGGAGATTTTTTTGTTTAGTTTGATTCGGTTTCAACGCAAGAGCTGTGGTTGGACGCTGTTCAGAGCGTCACAGCCCTGTGGAGGAGTCCTCGGACCTCCTCGCAGCTTCGAGTGGCTTCCGGTCATCGATGTGCACCGACTTTGACTTTTCCTGCCCTCAGATGAGCTTGTGGTGTTGGCCGTGCACCCGTCCTTTACCTTCAGGTCATTCGAGCAAATGTGTTGCTCGCAGTCTATTTTTACTATGGAGTTATAATTGCAGGATAAATTTGAAATTGTTAATAAATATTCATCAACAGCATGGAAGAGTACCTAAGAGACCCTGGACCATTCATGGAGACAGGGTCATGTGAGCACGTGACTGTCCCAGGTGTCCAGCCTGCAGCATGTGGACGGCTGCAGCCACAAATGACAGATCCACACGGGGAAACGATTGATGGAATTTTACAAACATCAGGCTGCCAGTTGGTGGCGCTAACACAGGAAAAAGCCTGTTCTGGCCTCATCACGAGCTGATTTTGTGCTTTCGTGTCGGGCCCCCCTTGTGACGGTTGTCGTGGTGAGGGTGTGACTGGACACGGACGGTTACTCCACCAGCGTGAGCAGGGTTTGTTGGCGGCGGCGCTGAGGGAATGTTCTCCCTCCAGCAGAGAACAATAGTTCTGGTGGAGCTCTTCCTTCCTCGACATCCCCCTGCAAAGCTCTTGCGTCGTTGCTGATGTCATTTCCTGTTTGTGCTTGGGGGTGTTTGAATGCCCGTCGTCCTCCCTCCGTGCCTGCATGCCTTCCACCGGTCTCCTGCCACGTTCCTCCTGCTCGTTCTCTCTCCGACTCTCTCTCTCTCTGCTGTGCTAATTGTTCTGTTGTTCTTTTCCTCCTCATGCTGTAGCGAGGGCTGAAGAATGTATTTGACGAAGCTATCCTAGCTGCCCTAGAGCCGCCAGAGACGCAGAGAAACAGGAAGTGCTGTATATTTTAAACCCTCTCCCATTGCCATTGTTCCTACTTGTCGTGGCTGAAGCTGATTGGCTGTCAGTCTCCATCAGTCAGTCTCTACTAACTGTCGACCAGAGGCAGCTTAACTAGTCCTCCTTCTGTCTGCACTTGAACCGCGGTGACTCTGTCGCTAAGCAGCTGGAGTTCCGACCTTATTTGGTTTTCACCTGACCTCCAGAGGATGTACCATGTCTGTCCCCGTCAACGTGCTGCTGGCGTTGACGGGAGCGTTCAACAGAGCTTCCTTTTTGATGCAAATGTCTATTTTGTACTAAAGCCCAACAGCTTCATGTGCTACAATCATATGTACAATATATAGTCGGTGTTTGGACGATTTAACCACCAGAAGAAAAAAGATGTGGATGAAGTGTTGTGCCACTGGGGTCTGTGTTTGTTCTGCACGAAGGGGTGACGCTGAGAAGAACTGAGAAGAACATGTGACAATACCATGTGAAACGAACGAATAAAGGACAAATGAACCGTCTCTCTGGCTCTTCTTTGTCCATCACCCTGTCGGAGGAACAAGTGACTTGAGGAGCAGCTCTGTCTTGAGCTCTGTGGTGGTTTTATTGTTATTATTTTTGACTCGAGAGGAGCCTGTCCGACGTCCTTCCAGGGGTTCGTCACATCCTGTTCTTCCTCCACTTTCTCAGTTGTGCCGTCTTTGATTTCTCGTCCCGTTTTTTCCCCCCTTACGGTGTCGACGGAAACCTTTGAATCCTTCACGTGTGTTTGAACCGCCGTCCCTCTAAAGCTGTCACTGTTGTGTGCTGCACGTGTTGTTGTGCCCCCCCAGCTGTCTTTTGTTTTCACCCCTCATGTTTGTGTTTGTGTTGCAGAAAGGCCTAAAGAATGTGTTTGATGAGGCGATATTGGCTGCATTGGAACCGCCCGAGCCCAAGAAGAAGCGCAAATGTGTGCTGCTATGAGCGGCTCCTACAGCATACACTCCTAATACACACACAGACACAGACACACACACACACACACACACACACACACACACACACACACACACACACACACGTGCGCGTGCTACCCCCTTCCCACCCTCTCTCACTTGCTCCGCTAAGGCTGGTTTCCAGCAAAGACTAGAAAGACAGCAGCCGACCAAGTTCCAGATAATTCTCTGCAATAATAGAAGCTTCACCCCCCCGGTCTGTGTGTGGGACCAGATCACCCAGCAGGTCACGTGGGTGTCGGCCGGGTGGGGCCGTTACCTCTGATAGGGATCAGACATCAAGCTAATGTACAAGTAGACTTTAATTTGTTTGTTTACATGCTCTGCCAATGTGGACGTTCCATGGATTCAAGCCCCGCCCCCTTCAGCGAGCCGTCTGATTGGTGGCCGATCATACTGCTGGTTACCGATTGCGACATTCTTTTCTCAGCACTACCTGAAGAAACGCAGACAGTGGTGCTCCCTTTTTGTTTTGTTTGTTTGCCAACAGCCCCTGATTGGAGTCCAGTTCCAGATAGACGCGCTCTGAACCACTAAAGGAGACTGTTGGTCTCAAAGTCACCGGGAGTGGGAACCGCAGCAGGGAGCCCAAACAGTGTTAGCATGTGTCACCGTGTTGTCAGGGACCAAAGAGAGGGGGCCGCCGGCGTACACCTCCGAGGGGGTGGGGGTGTTCTCCCCCCAGACTGTACGCGGCTCGCAGGTGGGATTGTCGAAGGAGGAACACAGTGTCACGTAGGCGCCAGGTGTTTTTACTAAACTCTTCCTGTACTTTTCTCTTGTCTGTGTGGGGGGGGCACCCTGGAGCGCCCAGCGCAGTCAGTAGTTGCCGCTGAGGCCCTGAAGTGACCCAGGCGTTCCTTACATTGACTCGGTGAAGGGGCGCGGCAGTCCAGGGCCGTTAGCGAGCTGAAGCCGGGTGTTCCTCATAACATTAGTAAGTCAAATATATCTTACTCAGCTAATCTGAACTCTAACCTGGCAGTTTAAACCAAGAAAACCTCTGAGTGGTTGAGTGGAGTCCAGACCTCGGAGGGCAGACGGACTGTTTGGAAGGTGCTTTGTGATTGGTTGGTTCTTCTTTTCTTTCCTGGTGGCTTAGAGTTGGTCGACGTCCAGCCCGAGTCAGTAGAATTATTATAACCTGATGTTGTTTTGGTGAAAACCAAATGCTTTGTCAAGAGTCTTTGTTCTTTGTATATGCATTCTTAAGAATATTAAACTTATACCTTAATTGCCTTTACACATTTCCTTTGCATTTCTTTTTCTTGTTCATGTTGCTGTGATATTTGTCCAACAGGGGGCGCCCTGTCCCCAGGTTTCACCTTTAACCGACAGCTGGTGTCAAAGTAGAGCGTGAATAAAAAGGGTGATACATAAGCTAAAAGAGCGAAGCGGTCCAGTCAGAGGTCAAAGGTCAGAGACAGACCCGGTCCTACGACGGCGCATGAACATGCATGTGTCTGCATTGGTCACTTGAAAAGATTTGACATTGATTGGAAAGCACAACTTGTTTTTTCCTTTTTCCAGTCAACGCTGTCTCATGACAAGAGCGTGCACGTTACTGCACGTCACTCACCTGCTTCCAGGGCACGTTCACCTGCCCCAGCGAGGTACCGTGAACTTCTGACACCACAAATCATATCCAGAATGGAATAACTGAACAAAAGTGTATGACATTGGCCATGTGTGCCACCAGTGAAAGGGACCCCACCGGATGTGGGAATATCTCCAGAGGGCGTCACTGTGGATGAGTGTCAACAGCTCAGTACCAAACACTAAACCCACTGATGCTGCTTGTTGGAGATAAGAAACATCTGTCTGATGGGTGATGAAGTCCAGACTAAGTGGAGCAACATGCACATGAAAGAAAGACCCTTTTTAAATATTCTTGTTGGGTTGGTGTCATGATGCCTCATTTGCTACTGAACACTGTGCCAGGCATGTGCACCCCCTCTGACCTGTGGTGGACCCCGAGTCCTTCATTTCTAGAAGTGGCCTCTGTCATTATGCTTTTACTCTGGCGGGTTGAATGGAAATTCCACGTGAGGGTCCAAACTTGTGGTACCCTCACCAGCATGTTTTCAAATATGATTTTGTGACTTTGTTTGTGGCCGTTTTAAGGTTCTAAAGCCAGTCAACGGCTCCTCAGATGAATATCACACATGACGATGACGTACACACACAGACACACACGGACACACACGGACACACACAGACACACACGGACACACACGGACACACATGGACACACATGGACACAAACAGACACACACGGACACACACGGACACACACGGACACACCCAGTGGGCCGACTGACAAACTTCACTGAGGACAAATGTCCAGGAATGTCTTCAATGGCA
>JBBMJM010000006.1:4552799-4563070 GCA_037832705.1 Centriscus cristatus | reverse complement strand
TGTGTGTGTGTGTGTGTGCTCATATGATGAGCCAGTAAATATGAAGCAGCTGAAATGTTTCCCAATTCTTTGTTCATAACATGGTCTCTGTCCACTCCTACAGACTAAGCAGGTAAATCACTTGATTATTTCGTAGAAGACACATTTTAACCCCTTCATGTTGTGTGTGTAGACAAAATAATTTTTGCAATTTTTCTTTAAGTGGATGAGCATCAAACTGCAAAGAACATCTCTAATATGTATTAAAAGCCTCACAGTTCTGGATTCCACATGTTCCTCCAGCAAACACGGATCATCTTTGTTGGTTTGTCTTGACATGTAACTGTTGGATCATTAACTATGTACAAAAAATGTTTGGACCAATCACACGGGTCTAGCTGATGTAGGCGGGCTCAGAGCCATGTACAAAATATGTGGGCGGGGTTTAACAGGATGACAACAGTAGTTATGTGCACAACAAAGATGGCTGCTGCTGGTGAAGAGTGCTTCTTTGAATCTTCTTTGGCATCAACAGTGAACTATTTCAACATTTCCTTTAAAGACCAATAATCATTGAGTCACTGAATCCCTTCTCTGATGATGTCGGATGTATTATTATTGTTGCCGTTTATAATAACTGCGATATGATATTTTTTGTATGTGTACAATTCCGTATGAATAAAATGTATTATTCAAAATGTAAAATCCAGCAGTCGTTCTCAATGTGAAGGCTGATGGACAAAATGAGCTGACTCTGAGAAGTAATAACATATGCAAATACAATCTTTACAGTTGTTCGTGGACAAAGACAATTTCCCGTCCGATAATGACGGGGAGGTGCAGCGCTGCTTGTCTGCAGACTCTCTGACTGCTCTGGTTGTTAGCTAGCCTTGACCTTGACAACCAAACAGCCCACCATCACACCTCATTAACATTAACAACAGTCGGCCCGGTGTGAACTGTTGGCTGTGGGAACCTTCTGGACTTTTACGGCTCCAATTGGCTGTCAGGTTCTAACATGTGCAAAGAGGAAGTTGTATTATCTTCACTGCGAAGCTAATGGTAGGTTGCATTTATATTGGAAATGCCTCTTGGTGTGCAGAGGTAACGCCCACACGTTGTCACATTGCGTCCAAACTGATTGTGCTTGTAATATTTGAGTATATTTAGCAGAATGAAGAAGAAGACATTCATTCACCTCGATCAATCAGTCAAACTTTATTTGCATTTTTTAAAAAATGTGTACATTGCATTGTTTGTGTCTCGGTTTGACTTCCCAGCAAACAGCAGAGGCACCTGGTTGATGATCTTCTGCATCCATCACTTACGACCAGCGGTTGTTGGACTTCCTCTCCGGCTTGAACCAGTTCAAACCGTCTCCTCTGACCTTCTGACTTTTCTAGAGGTGGTTGTATGTGTGCTCATCTATTTTCCTGAACACACTCGACTGCTGCCGTACGATTGGCTGATCAGAGGTTCTTGGTGTTGGGCTGGAAAACACCAGAACTTCACGTCGCTGGCATAACAGCAGTCATCCAAATGGTTTTCAGACATTAAATTCAGTTTCAGTCCTGAAACTACATCAGGTTTCATCATGCTCCTTCAGAATGCAGCTGAAAGCCTCAGGGGGGTTTTAGCAGTTAAAAAAGGATTTGAAGTTGCCTGAGGAGAAAACATTTCCCCGCTCCTGGGTTGCAGCGGTCTGCATGGTGGAGCTGGCAGGGAACGCTGTCATGAGGGTTTTCTCATGATGGTCGTCACGTGGGTGTGGAGGCTCGACTCAAAGGGGAAACATGGCAAGGAAGGAACGTGGGGATGTGGGAAAGAGGGAGGAATGCTGTCAGTCCGACGAAGGCCTGAGCAGAAAGGAGAGGAGACGGAGAGGAAGGAAAGAAGGAAAGACTGGAGGGGGAGAAGGAAGGATAGGACACAGAACCTATGTGTGTAGGAGTGGTGGTGAAGGTGACGGGGGGAGACGAGGATGGATGGAAAGATGCTGAAGGTCAGGAAATGGAGGTAAGAAGGGAGGGAAGGAAGCAAACAGATGGGACAACAAAGAGACATGGGGCAGATGGGGAGACGGGGAATGGAGGCTGCGAGGGAGGAAGTGAAATCAGCACACTTTCATCCATGACAAGTGTGCTTGTCACAGCTTGTACAAATGGCCGCTAAGCTGTGAAATATTTAAGGCCTGGCACCCGTCACATATGCCAAAATGAACCCCTCCTCCCTCCCTCCGTGCTCCCCCATGTACCCCCACCGCCCCCTGTCAGCCAAAAGGTGACCTGGGAAAACAAACAAGGCACCCGAAGCTCGGCTTGTTAAATAAATGTCGTCTTTTGTGTTATTTTAAGGTTAGCTGGTGTTGAGAGGAGTGAAACGTGAAACCAGGACACACAACACAACAAGGCAAACTTGACTCTGGGAGCTCGTGCACGACGCTGGGTGCAGTGGGGGGGTGGGAGGTGGTGGTGGTGGTGGGGGGGGCAAAGTAGTCCGCCAAATTTTTACTGCCTGCTTAGGAAATGTTAAAGATTTTATTGGTGTATAAAAGAAGATCGGCTGAATGAGGGTCTATTGTAAGCAGCTCTGTGGGGTGTGTGTGTGTGTGTGTGTGTGTGTTTGTGTTGGCGGGGGGTGGTGGTGGTGGTGCTTGGGGTGGTAGCGGATTGTCCAGGGCTCAAGCAGCTTTGAAACACAGGGGTTCAGGATCAGCCTCCTCAGCTGTAAAAAAACATGAAGGCCAAAGCTGTTTTATTCCGCCCGTAAAACAGCCTCCTGCTGCACGGCGCTGTTGACACAAACGCCTTTTATGTAAAGTCACCAAACTAGAAATGATGGTATTAAGAATGTACAAATATGATATTGTTTCCCACTTCAAAGTGAAAGGAAAAATCCGCCCTGGGGATATTAACTGCAACGTCATAAACGTCAGCTGCAGCAGTTTGAAATAACACGAGTGGTTTAGTTAAGGAACGTAGAAAAAAGGAGAAAAAGAAAAAAGGCTGAATTGTACGTACTCTGGATTGTTGCCTCGGCTGTGAGGAGTATTTGTAAAAGTGACAGACTGTGGTGACCTCTTGACCTCCCTGGAAGACGAGGACGAATGTGGCAGCTCTGTACATAGTCACAGCTGAGAACGTGGCATGTGAACGTCCAACCGACTGCTCATGGGAACATTAAAAAGAAAGAAAGAAAGAAAGAAAGAAAGAAAGAAAGAAAGAAAGAAAGAAAAAACATGTATGAAAGAAGAAAGAACAAATCAATCTTCTACGTCACATTAAGACAGATTACAGTCTGCAGTGTCACTTTCTTTACAATTATCAAACTGAATATTTGTCACTTTAAATTATGAGTTCTGATAATCGGTGATAGATTAACTTTAACGGATCAGTAGTTAAGAGCAGGAGGAAAATGTCAGTATGCCACAAATATCATATTCAAATACATTTAGTAGAAACCTCTGTGTCTCTTGCCTCCCCTGGCTCTTTCACATTGAATGTTGTTTTCAGTTCTCACATCATGCATTCTTCAAACAAGCAAACACATGCTTCATTTCAGATTCCCAAAGACATTCCCTCTCAGGGAAACTTGGTGGGAATTCCTGGGACCAGAATTCCAAGTATTCAGCTACTCTGCTCACTTGACTTTGATAAAATACAGAGAAAACACTCGGTGCGATCATGTCTACAGTGTTCCAACACTGTCGAGAAGCAAGACGGCACGTGTATGATGGACCCCCCCCCCAAAACATTTACCTTTCTATCTTGATTTGTTACGTTTTAGTTTGATTCACAGTGTTGTCTCTGTCTAAAACGACCAGTGTCTGAGTGTCGTACGGAACAACATGGTGATTCAGACCAAAAATCTGCTGAATGGCAAAACAAAACATTTAAAAAATATATATATTCAATACAATATTTATTGACACAGCACATTTCATACTGTGGGATGATCAGTCCCCTGCCGTCCCCTATATACACACATCGTCTTTCATAGTGATCGAGATGCTTGGGGATGTCTTGTGGACATGAACGAGAGTGACTCAGCAGCAGTTTTTCATCTAACTGGGGTCGTGAAGACTTTTAGAACACACCAGACGGAAGACGGGTCGAGTCCTGTCGGGGAGGGATGGTGAGCGGATACTGTTACCGCACTAACTACAACAAAAAATCACCGTTATTTTCCTCTCACAAATCACAGACACCTTTCTAGAACCTTTCTAGAAAACAGAAGTGGCGCTGTGACGCAGACAGTCCGATCGCGGTGGTTTGCCATCTGCAGAGGGCCACATCGCCGTGCCGTGTCGCTACGTTTCCAGAAAGGTGAAGTCAGGTTAGAACGTACACTACACCATGTACATGGATTTGAGATTGACAAGCATGAACCTCGATGACGATGAAAAACAAAAAGCACTTTTTGAGGAAAAGTAAAGAATCCCACACGTCCATGATACCTAATTCATAACCCACCGATTTTTGGACGTATGTTACTGTAGGACTAGGATGAGGTATCAGTCACTCACAAAAGGGAAGGAGACATTTTTCCCCACTTTTCCTGGATCACTTGTGGATATTTCATTTGGCGTCAGCAGATCAGACGAGAATCAGTGAAAGTGGAGTCAGCAGGTTTTGAGCCCGTTAACTGACGGTTAACGGGCATACATATCCATAACCACCGTCACATCATAGCTTCTCCAGGAATACATGCGGTCGCTCAGGACGGGTCCCAAACGTGTGCGCTACGTTATGAGGTGTGTGTGTGATGTGACGAGAGTAAAGGTAATGAAACAGCAGCAGATTTGCTCCCTGAGGACTCACTGTAAATCAGTTGCGATCACTAAACACCACGTGCGTGTCTTTCCATGTTGCTGGGTGGATGCAGGTCGTATTTGGACATGTGGTTTGTCCGTAGTCAAGCAGCAGCGTTTCTCTGTTTTGGAACATTGGTCCTCATCAGAATGTGCAGCTTCAGGGCAGAGTTTTAATCATATGACTAAACAACCAAGATCCCAGACCAGTGTTTTGTTCTCCTCTCATTTTTCACAAACTGGAGTCCCTGTTTACTCCCAGCGCTCTCAAAAATGACGGAAACACCAGATAGGAGCGTATGGGCGTAACCAAAGCTCCGGGGAGAGCTGACGTGTGCGGACACGTCCTGTCAGAGAACAGCGAGATCCCAGGTGATGTCCTGATGCACAAATGCATGACTCACTCCCGTCAGTGAGCTATGTGACGATCCAGCAGCAAGAAACAACCACAAATGTGATATCACAGTGGGTTTACACTATTAACAGTACTTGTAGTCTTCTTGTCTGTCAAGTTTAATGTTGAACACTCTTCTTTGAAAAGTCCTTTAGTGTGTTGATGATGATGATGATGATGATGATGTTTCTCCAGGCTGACGTGATGCAAACACACACAGTGATGCACATGTTCCTCAGGACGCTGACTCCAGGTGTTTTCTATATGGTTCAAAGGAGGGCGGTGTCATAGCACGAGAGCTGATCTCACTCTGGTCTGAGTGAGCTCACAGACCAAGAGAAGCACAACTTACTGTTTGTTTGATTCAAAGACAGCCAATGAGTCTTATGTATCGTCTCTCCACTCCCACGCAGTTCAGTTGCTGCTCACTTACTACCTGTAATTACCACAAGATGTGGTCAGCGCAGAATGTGGGCTCAAAGTGCTGCAGCTGGAGAAACTGAGGCCTTGTTCACAGATCCGACTGGATCCTGAAGTGATGAAAGCGGACATCCCTGTACTCACCTCTCTGCGTGGGTTGCTGTGGCAACCACACAGGTGTTAGGACCTACGCCAGCGAGGCAGAGTCGTAACTAAATAAAGTATGAGCAGTGGGAACATGGTGCCACCAGATTTCACCGGCAGTCCACACACTCTTGTTAAAGTCCAGTTCTTCTTCTGTGGTGTTATTACCATGGATGTATGATGAGTTCTCAAGAAAAACAAACAAACAAACAAACAAAAAAACACGTCTGTCGTCATGACGTTGATCATTGTGTGTCTTGCTGCCAGTGATTTTGAACATGCACAGTGTCCGCACTGAAGACACATCTCAATTTGAATTTCTTTGATGTGTTTTTTTTCTGTTCAGACTTGTATTAAACATTCTGGATGGACACTGACACTATTCGACCGCCAGCGTCTCACACACACCACTTAGGCATGACTGACAGGAAGAACTGACAGGAATACAGAAAAGATTTATGTATCTGTGATCGTTTAATCTGACCTGTTCTATGGGCTCTTTGACCCAGACACACTGTGTTGATGAAACGTCTGTCTGCATGCTGTGAAGTCCGGACTCTGTGAGCTGAAACGTGTTGGAATGGAGGCTTCACCCAACAAACACACAGTGGTCTCCCACTGCACGACTGTCTGAACCACATTTGCAGCCGTGACTTTCACAACTTCAAACGCAGCCACAGTGTTTTCTGAACCTAACCGAATGTGTGTGTGCGTGTGGGGGGTGGGGGAGGGTGGGGGTGTGTGGGGTGGACGGGGGTGGGGGGTATTGTGCCTGAACATAGCCAGACATATCGTAAAGTGTCCAGATTTCTCAGAGTGAGTCACTTTCAGTTTAGCTGCCGGCGTTTATTTGTAGCTTCACACACATATTCGCTCAGAAACGTTCCCAGTTCCCCAGCTGAGATGTCTGAAAGTCAATCAGCTAATGTGCAGACGCAGTATTATGTGGTTTTAGTATCGTACCAGCGATCGGTTTTCACTCAATGACGTCGATAGCGTGTCTCATCCATATTTAACTTTTATTAAGTAACTTAATAATGACTGAGTCATGTCTAATGCTACTTACAACAATGTTGATAATCAACTAACGTATGAACTCTGTACTACCATTCACAATACTTTTTTGCTGCTATATGGTCCATGCAACTACCACCAGGTTCTAGTATCAGTATTGTATTTTAATGCAGTATCATGTATACTTTTATAAGTTTTGTCTTGTTCAGAGATACACCAAACATTTCACTCCTCTATTCCCCAATATGAAATATACTGACTGATAACTTGGCCATTTATTTTATTTGTTTACTTGCTGTGTGTGTGTGTGTGTGTGTGTGTGTGTGTGTGTGTGTGTGTGTGTGTGTGTATGGGGGGGGCAGTCAATCATTTCTCCGCTGTATTAACAAGTTTCCCTCTGTTCCCGTTGTAAAAGCATTCATTGGTTTCCTCTGAACATGTTCCTTGTTAAACATCCAACTCAATTCCAGTTAGCTGACCAGCACGTCTGCAAACAATTAAACAATCAAAAAAGACGAATTTCTGGAGGAAATTAGCCCATTACAGTGAATTACAGTTTGAGAGATTGTATTACTCTGTCCCGTTTCATTGCCCATGTGTCTCTGATCAACACGCCTCTTCTGGTTAATCAACGTTGCGTTCTATAACTCTTCTCTCTATAATGGTTAACAGTCAATCTGGGCCAAAGATCAAAATGAGCCTACTGTGCAAAAAGGTGATGACTGAAAGATTCCAAAATTCACATTTAGAGGAAATTCCATCCTGTGCTTGGATGTAAAGTCTTGAAAGTGTAGTTTGCAGATTCAGTTCACCTTAAACTTGCTGGGAAAGGGGTTGTTGTTTGGAGCACAGGACCAGAGATGTGGAGTTTACTGGAAAACAGCAGGATGTCCCAATAGCATCAGGACGGACGTCCGCAAAACTAATCAACACAAAACCGCAGAGCCCCTTAAGTGGCCGGATTCACATATCTTCACGCATGGGATCACCAAAGCCAGATCCTGTATCTAATGGGCCAACGTCCACTAAGCAGGATTTATCGCCTTTATTGACCATGAATTAATTCTGAAGACACCGGCCACACACACACTGAACCAATATCCTCTGGGAGGAACATATAATTGCTTAATAATGGGAAATTAATCTGTCTAAGAGGGTTTTTTTCCAACTATTTTTGAAACCACATGAGATATTTTAGCGCGGTGATTTCTATGTTTTCAGTGGCACCCCGTCAGGGTCTTGTGGTCAGCAGCACATGGATGGAATTCCATCAAATAAAGTTCTTACCACCCTCCAGAGGATGAACCTCACTGACTTTAGAGAAGTCTGACTCTGCCTGTTCCAGATGAATAGCTCAGTGTATATGATGAGTTCCACGATCGCACGGCTGATTTTCTAATGACTCATGTGAGTCCTCTCCGCTGACTCCATATTCATTCATACCTCAGATTAGCACATTCGGACCTCAGAACTTCTTTTGTTTTGGAAGGTTCTGGCAATGCTCCTCAGATTTTTTGGTCCAAGCTGACATTATCCATTCACACTAGTGCTGTGATGCACATTCTTGATCTAAACAGATGTGGTGGAAATCCAGACGTTCCACCAGCAGATGTGGATTGTTTCTGGACAAGAACTGATGGATTCAGTTAACGCTGAACAAAATCAGTTTGGACCTATCACATGGGTCTATTGGTCAGTGGGCGGGACATAACTGCATGACGACAGTGGTAATGTAACTGACAAAGATGGCTGCTGCTGGTGAAGAATGGTTGTTTGAATCGTCTTTGTGTAAGTTGTTTGTTCCAAAGACCGACAAAGGATCATTTCCATTCAAACTCTTTCCCACAAACTGTGCCACTGAGTCGTTTCTCTGATTCCGTCTCCTCGGCCATTGTGCTGATTGGTCATAGAGTGCAGTGGTGTTTTGATACGCACCCGTTGATGTGGCCCCTCGAACGCCCGTTTCACCCCAGGCTACCAGTATCTGACTCTGCAATCCAGATGTTGTAGGGAAAAAAAATCAGACCAGGCAATGTTTTCCAGTCTGTTTACATTCATCTTCTTCCTCCTTATTCCGGTTACAGGTCGCGTGTTTGTTTTCTAGTCTTCTGTTGTCCAATATTCTAATATTCATGAGTCTGTGCTGCTTTTGGAACGTTGCTGGACCTTTCTATGAGCTGGACTCAGCTGATCATTTTCCATTATGTTGCATCTCTTCAGGGCATCTTTTTTCTTCTTCAAGAAGAAAAGTTTCAGTTTCTGAAACATTCAGACCTGCCTGTCTCAAATCACCCTCACCGCTCTGAAGCTGCAGCAGCAGATCACTCTGATTGGCTAACGTGTTGATGAGCATTTGCTGATCCTAATAAAGTTGCATGAGTGTGTTAGATCAATATGGACAGTAGCTCTGATGTTTTTTTTTTTAATAAAAAATGTTACTCGCGCTGCAATTTTAATTTTGTTATTCAGCATTTCATTAGCAGATCAAAGACACACCATAGAAATAGAGCACACAGACTCAATGAACACAGTTTGTGCAATGAAACAGTAACTGTATCTCAGATTGGGACAAGCAGCAGTGGAAAAACCGGGGAGGAGGGTGGAGGGGGGGGCATCTGAGCCGGATTAGAGGGAAACTGTAATTTACAGACTCTGAGCTGGGAAAGAGCTTCCCGTCATCACCAGCTCTGTTTTGATGGCACACGACAGTTTGACATGCTTCGTGTTTCTCTCCTGCTCGGCTTCTCACGATGGAAGAAAAACACTTGATGCTTTCGCTGCGCAAAGACTAGACATCTGCGGACGTAACAGACTCTTTTATCCGCTTCATAAGAAATAAATATTTCCTTAAACGGTCACGTTAGTCACATTATAAGTCTGGAGCCAACGCTTTGAATGAAAATAGCGTGCGGTTTGTTTTGGCCTGGTGTGCGCAGCAGATTGAACTGATGTTTAGACAGTCAGAGGGAAGTCAGTTTACTCTAGTCTGGACATTTAAGCAGATTACAATTTTATTAAAAACCTGTAAGAGCCATCAGGCCTATTTATGGTCCCAGGAAATATAGCTCTGTCACGGCTCCTGATGTGGAGGAGAGCAGCTGTGCATCTTCCTTCTGTTAGAGCACCTGGCAGCTTAAAGCTTCACTGTACAATCCCCACAAACAAACAAGTAAGCAAAAGGGGGCAAATCACTGTTAAGCCCAATATAAACGGGCGCTGTCGGGATAACCGCAAAACCACTCTTACTTCTCCACAGGTTCAAGAGTCGGTCTCCCAACTAACAACTATTGTTCTCTCTACATGTGGAATGTGGGGATGAGGGGTAAAAAATACCATCTTAAAAGGATGCAGATATTTGGGTAATGGTATTGATCCGATCATGTTTTCTGTTCCTTCCCTTCGTCGTACCTGAATCCCCTGCACCCCACCCCCAACCCCCAACACACACAACACACACACACACACACACACACACACACACACACACACACACACACACACACACACACA
>JBBMJM010000006.1:4486684-4497279 GCA_037832705.1 Centriscus cristatus | reverse complement strand
GATCTGACTTTCTTCTTCCAGAGGGACGAGGCTCAAAGTCCAACGACTCGCAGCTCCAACAACTGAACCTCTGCAGTGTTTGCCACCACATGGGCGACAGAGTGAAGAGCCGGAGCACACAGCAGAGTTAGACATTGTTTATTTCAAAATAGAAAGCTCTAAGGCAAACAGAAACAGGAGAAAAGTGAACAATGCTTTGTAAAAAGCAAAGATGTGTGAGTGAGGAGCCGCGAGTCTCCGGCCAAACGTCCTCCAGCGCAGGAACTTCTCCCGTCTCCAGGAGACGAGAGGGACAGAAACCAGCTTCCACAGGCGCTGACTGTTGAACAGTGAGAGGCTGCGGGTTCAGACGGACGTGGTTTGTGCTCGTCAGCGACTCGTCGGGCAGCTCAGCGCTGCCGTGGCGAACACCAGCGTGAAATAAATTGTGATTCTGTCCTTCAGACTCGGACGTGATTGTGTTTGACACTACGACTGTATAAGACACAATGTCACAGATGATATACACAATGTGCAGCAGTATCCAGACACTCATACTGCGTCAGGCTGTCGTGTTGATTCTTCATGGTGGAAAACGGTTTAGTGTTTTAGACCGATCATACGTTTTGTGCTTTTGGCCACAAGGTTTAGAAAAGAACACAGGTGCTGTAAAGGCCTTATTAGTATCGTACATTTAAAACCAATTTAAATAGCAATTTTCTATCAGCATCAATTCCTTTTTCTGTTTTAGAAAACTTCAAAGAACCCTGGAAAACAGGGCTGTTAGCTTTATGAATCTGTACATAAATATTCCTTAAAAAACAGGAGACACCAAGAACAAAAAACACTCAGTTCATGATTGAATATAAAAATAAGCATCTGTCTTTTTTTTTTTTTTTTTAAACTTTCAATCGGAGCGGTGGCGGCTCGTGTGAGAGTCACTGGAAGAGAACGCACATCTACTCGAAACACAAGCATGCAAAAGAGAAGAGCAACCCTCAGGTACGACGTCTGTCCGAGTGAGTGCAGGTGAACACGTCTTCTGTTCCGTTTCATCTTCTTCAGCTTAAATATACAAAAAGTGCACTCGCCTACGTCAACTAAATAAAAAAACTGTTTCTGAGGAGAAACGCCGGACACACACTGGGCGGGCGGGGTGGGGGCAGGACTGCTCCTGTGTCCTGTTGTTTGTGCTCCATGTAAACCTGGTGTGTGTGTGTGTGTGTGTGTATCCATGTGGAGGGGGGGGGGGGGGGTGTCCTTTACTGCAATGAGTCGCTGTTGTCCAGGCCCAGCCCGGTCATGTCTGTGTCCTCGTCGTCCTCTCCGCTGTCCCCTGACTCGTCCTCGCTGTGGCCCCCCAGCATCACCTGCTGCATGGCCAGCGTGGCACCGTCTGACGTCAGGCTCTGCAGACTCTCCACGTTCATGGTCACCATGGTTCCTGGGACAGAGGATGAAGGTCAGTCATGACTAACAGTGGGTGCCTGTCACAATCTGAGGACACGTCCACACGGAGACGGAACCGGAATCATTCTCAAAATGTTTTCCGTCATACGCAGAGTCGTTTCCAGGAATGTGCCCGTCCCACAAATGTTCATATATACTCCAGGCCACCACAAACAGACGATGACATGGAGCATGTCTAAACAAAGATGGGGAGAATACGAATAGAGCTGGGGAGGACGTGGACACATGAAAAGACATCAGCAGCACCGACATCAAACTGTGATCTGCCACTGTTGTTGTTGTAGACGGGGCTATGACATCATCTCCCAAGGCGAGAGGCCTGTGGGTTGTAAACACACACACGTCTTCTCATTTGTTCACTCTGGGACCTGGATTCAGAACACTGGCTGAAGTGGACGACAAATGATAAAACTGATGTTTGGTTTGTCCGTATGTGAGGCTGCCTGCATTCCATCCAGACGAGGAGCGGCTCGTACCGTCGGGCATGGTGACCTGCTGCTGGGGCCCTCCCCCGGAGGCGATGGAGTCGGGCCAGAAGCGCTGCAGCGGCCGGTTCTGAGGAGTCTTCTTCTTGGCTTTAGGTGTCTCAGAGGAGCTGGCATCCAGCATGGGCTGGAGGATCCGTCTGCGCGCGTTGATGAACCTGGACACACACAACATTTCTTGGTTCTCTGTCTCCAGTTGTCCCAGAGCGATCAGGCAGTATCACGTGACCTGTCAGCCGTCCATCCACGGGAAACGTGTCGTGAGCTGGAACAAAGAACTCACCAGTTGTTGACCTGTAGAAGTGTCAGGTTTGTCTGCGTGGCGATTTGTTTCTTTTCATCTTCTGTTGGATACGGATGCTGCAGACACACAAACACACTCAGTGACTCATCGTCATGCCTCCTCACGCACCAGCTGACGCGTGCACACACTCACCCCGATGTGCTGGAAAAGCCACGAGCGCATGACGTTGGTGGCGTGTTTGGGCAGGACGCCGCGTTTGTTCTTCGACGAGGAGTCGTCATGATTGAAAAGATTCAAGTCCTGATGAAACTGCAGTTGGAGCTGAGGCGAGACAATCCTTGTTACATCACACACACAAACACACCAAGTTTCTTCAAACATTGTTTCACTGTGTCCTCCCCGCTGCTGATCTCAGGGTTTGATGTTGGTTTGATGATCAAACATGAATCATCTAATTCATACTGAGAGTGAATGAAAACACACTGTACAGAGAGTACACGGCAGAACTGCAGTACCTGATTGTTCTGGACGCGTATTGTCCCAGGAGAAAGGGCCTGTGTTACCACCTGACCCTGAGGGGTTACCACGGTAACAGGCTGATAAACTGTGCCACCTGGAACAAGGAGACAAGGGCGCACACACCCACATACACACATGATCGTCCTGAACTTTCAAACACCGGTCGGAGCTCAGCAGCAGTTGCAGTGAAGTACCTGAGGGGGGCGTATGCCATGGTGACATACCTGCTACCACCTGGGTGGGATTGACAGCTGTTACGGTGACGTTCCCTTGCTGCAGAGCTGAGGCTGGAACCACAATCTGACCCTGAGGACTGATGGCCCCCGACAGGGAAGAGGGCGTCTGTAGAACAGTCACAGACAGAAAAGTTCCACTCATCTGACATGTTAGACACTGAACGGAGTTCATCGCTTCTTCCAACGACATCTTCATCCTCCACACGTTACCATTCACACAAACACTACTGATGATTTCTGTGATTAAAACACAACAGGAATGTTTGGACCACACACTCATCAGTCACCTCTCTTCGTCACTGACCTGGGTCTTAGTGGGTGAGAAGTTTGGAGCCGGACCTTGGACCGGGGAGTACGGGCTGCCGGGATCTCCGCTCAGCAGCGTCTCACTGTTCATCTTTGTCTTGAGACAGGCGATGTAGCGACTGCAGAAGTCTTTGCACAGGTCGCTCACCTTCTCCAGCTCCAGCAGGTGGATCCTCAGCACCTGGATGGCTTTCACCATCTGCAGGAGCCAAGAGAGACAGAGTCAGAGGACCAGGTTTCACATGACACACATGACACATCACAAACACCCACGAAGGCAGGTAGATCACAAACACACACACACACACACACACGTGCGCGCAGGTACGCCACAAACAGACAAGTCACAAACACATGCATGTCTCAAACACACAAATCTGAAACACACCTCATATGCACATGTACGGGCAAACACACACATACAACACTAAGACACACACAAGACACAAACACACAAATGTAACAAACACACCACTACACTAGTCAAACGTTTAAAGTGTGTCCAAATATTTGACTGGTAGTGTTACAGCCACGCTGACAAGTTGTGTTACAAAGTTTTTGTAAGGTCACTTCAAGGACAGAGGAAACAGGACAGACACATTCTGTGTCTCACCAGGTTGTCAAGTTCTGGGTCCTCGCTGAAGAAGGGTTTTCCCTCTTTCTCCTGACTGCGAACAAAGTTCTCAATGTCCACATCGAAGCTGGCGGACGTGATGCAGTCAGAGCTCAGCGTCGACTGCTCACACTTCTCGAACAGCAGAGCCAGCAGAGGGAACAGCGGGTGTCTGTGAAGTGTGGGAAAACACACAGAAACACTGCTCACAAAGAGGACCTTCTCTCCTACACATGAAACCAGCAACAGCAAATGTAAGCATGAGAAAAATCCAACATTTGCACTGACTCAGGCCACAAACATCACAAGAGTATCAGACGATAGAACGTGGTTAGAGTCACATGGGCGAAGGGGAGGACTCGCTGAGGTCACATGAGGGTTCGACTGAATGGATTCTGACCAATCGTAAAGAGTTTCCCCTCACATGGGGACACTCCAGATATCCAGGTCTGCTTTTCTGTCCATCACTCACACACATACCGATATATTGAGGCTTTGTCCACGTCCATTGGCATCTGTGGTTCAGTGAGTGTTGGGCTGGGGGCCTCTGGTAGCGTCCCCTCAAACTTCTGCTCTGAGTCGCTGTCGACCTTCGCCACACCTGGCATCTGCAGAAAACATCACGTCATGAGGAAAGAAGGCATAAGAGATAGAAACTGACAGGAGGTGAGAGAAGAGAGGCGGAGTGAGACTCATTGACACATCATGTGAAGAGCTGGAGGGGAACATCCAAAACAGACAACGGCCCGGATTCATTCATCAACCACAAGACACACTCAGGATGTAAAAGGGGCTCAAGGAAGAACTGACAGAACAAGCGGCTGATCCTGTGAAACACTCTGCAGCTGTGTCAGTGCGCTCAGCTGATGTCAGAAATACAGATGATCCTAGCAAACTGAGATTCAGAGGTGAATACATGACGGAACGGATGAGCCTCGACTTTAACGTCACCTGATCAATGACTTTTCCCCCCTAGTGACTAAACGAACAAACGCTGCAGAGCCTTCCAGCACACGCGTGTCTCCTCAGGCTCTAACATGTGCCAGGACCCATTAAAATGCCTCTGCAATGCTCCTTCAAGGGACATTAACTGAAACAGAGACCCGCCTGCTTTTTCTGTAGCGCATCTTCACCGTGTGTCTGCATGAAGCCCGGCCGGGATCGCTTCCAGGAACATGAATCCAACATCCCACCATGTGACTGAAGCAAACAATGACTTATATTGAGCTCAAATGGACTAAAAATAATCATTTGCTGGGGGTGGACACTGTCTCATTAGTCATAGTTTCCACTCTATCAACTCTAAGCGATTCTACGGGACACAAAAATGACAAATCAAAGTGTTATGTATAAATTTGTTTGGTTTGCCACTTACACTACATTCAGTGTTTTCTTTGTCCGCGGTATGTACAGGGTTCATGTCTGGGATATTTTAGACAGGAAATCCCTGTGATTTGTGCTGTGGTGGTTTGCTGGTGTGGTTCCTTCAGGTGGAGCCTCTCACCTGCTGTTCTCCTTTGGGGTATTTGTCTATGGACACCTGGTGGGCTGCCATCACTTCACTGCAGAGGCTGCAAACCCTGGGGCATTATAGAGGACATGGACTGCCGCCGACCTGAACAACACAGTCACATCAGGACCACTCCAGCGTGGAGGAACATTTTATTTATACCACAAGAAGTCAGAATGAGACAACAAGCTCCATTAGCTATTTTACTGTGAATGATCCATGTAATCTGTAGATTGACGTATGAGGGTTTGTGTAAAGAGTTGAACTCAAATGATGTTATGAGGATGTAAGTGTATGTTTAACTTATACAGGGAATGTGAGATGAACATGAGTATCAACTATGGGGATAAATCATACGAAGATAGCCTTTAGTTATTAAAATATAAACTCTAATGATATGAATGAGGATTTATAAGCTCTCAAAATAAGATCACACATCCGACTAGTGAATCGATTTCGTGAGTCAGTTTGATCCGAAGTGTTTTCCACACACCCACCACGATGAAGTTAGCATGTAGCCCTGCGTTAGCTGCTGTTAGTGGCGGCAACGGGTAGGTTTGTGTTTGGGGGGACAAAACTGCGATAGGCCTGTGTGAATATTAAGAACTATGCTAAAGAGAATGAGCAGTTTTCGGTGTTTTGCATATGTTGCTTCACTTTTTGCAGCAACGTTCAGTAACACTGGCGTTAGGTCGCACACCGAGACTGAGCACCGGATCGGCCGAGCTGCAGCTAGCTAACTAGCTAGCGTTAGCGCCACAGCTAACTGTTAAATTATAAGTGTTTCTTGTTCTGCGGCCAAAATGCAAACCGCCATATTTAGAACCGGGGAGCCGCTGCCAAAAACCAAACAAGCTAACCTAGTTACACTCAGGTATACAAAAAAAGAAAAAAATAGGCTCCAGTTGCGAATTGATACAAACGAAGGCAGATGCAGAAAACATACTTCCGCCGATTTGGTATTTTCCAGTCATGAATATGCATTTATTGAAAGAGTATTTGTATTTTTTAAAAAGCCCGAGCAATGGAGCCCGTTAGCCGACTTGAACCTAATCCACCCGACATCAATCAATCACGCGGGGACAGCTGCTGTGTCCTTCCCCTCCCCTCCGCTCCGAGCCTCCATTAAACTGTCGGGCCTCGTTTCGAGCACTCGCCCTTTGCTTCTCTTCAATCCTCCTCTGCCCCCCAAACGACGACATATTTTTTGTGCCCCCCTCCCTTGTAGTTTTTTATTCTTCAAGGAGGTCTCCTGCGTGTCTTCCCCAAACACCCTTCGCTGTCCTGACTAGGTCCGCGCTCCTCGCCCCGGGACATTTTTGCGTGCGGCCCAGATTGTTTGATTGATAGGGAACGGAAAAAGAGGGATTTTGAGTGACAGCTTACCTGAGTGCCAATCTTCGTCACACTGACAAGCGGCTGCAGCAATCGGGACCCGCAGTTGTCGCGTTGCGTCATCGCGTAAAGGCACGCAGGGACGTTTGTCTCATGAATATGTATGAGGTGGGCGGAGACAGAGTGTCCTGCTGCCTATGGAGCGTCTCTCTGCGCCCTGCTGGGTTCCACGTCTAAGAGACGCCATTCACCAGCCCTCCCTGTCTGTGCCTGCTTCTTGTCTATTCAGCGTACTACAGGTACTATAACCAGAGTACTACAGGTACTATTACAGCGTACTGGACTGGATATATTCCCAGAGTACTGCTCATAACACTACAGGTACTACACGCACAGTACAGCTTGTATTATACCCAGAGTACTGCTCATAACACTACAGGTACTACATTTACTATTCCCAGAGTACTGTTTGTACTACCACAAGTACTATACCCCGGGTGACACTCCTTCATGCTCTTCTATAAATACTGTGTCGGCCGCCCAGACGTGACAACAGACGCTGAACGTTGGCTCGTAAAAGAAAAGGCATAAACAGGATAATTAGGTCATAATGTTGAAGCAGGCAGGCGGATAGAGTAAAAACTGTGATCATTAAAATAGAAACAGAGGACCGACTTGCACATTCAGCTCTATTCAAATGCCCACCCCCCACTTCCCCAGGCAGAAGAGAGAAAAGCAGCATTACAAGATGCTTTTGATCTTTGCCAATCCCTTTACATGCCTTTTCCTTTCTTCACTATGGGAGAAAACAACACACACAAAGACAGGCGTCATTTCTCTTTTGTATCTTTAATAATGACATTTAAACAGAAGAATATCACACAGTAAAAGGGACAAACACCGTCCCGTTCATGTGAGCAACCATAGAGGGTCAGGTCGGGCCCTCTACTGTCGGCCAGAGGATGGCTGAGGCAGACGATACCGGGCCATCTCTACGTCCAGGTCTGCAAACGTGTACGTGGTGTAGTTGTGGTGCTGGTAGTTTTTATAAGAGCTGTTGTCAAAGGGCTCCTCAGGCTCCGGAGGTGGTGGAGCTGCTGCTGCTGCTGCTGCTGCTGCCTCTGCAGGGGGAAAGATGGAAGACAAACACATGTGAGGAAGCAAAGTCTGGTTATAAAAAAAAACCAAAACAGGATACATCAGGTTTTTATCTCTTTCACTGTTCAGATGGCAAAACAAGGATGAAACAGGGCTTTTTTTGTAGATAAAACTACAAAATCCAGCTTCCTTTGTCAATATTTTAAAACACTGTTGTGGGACAGAGCATTTACATATTCACACGTGTTAACAAAGCTGGTTTACGGGGAGGCATTTCCTCTGGCAGCACCCCCCCCCCCTCCCCTCCACCAGCGTGAGAAGCCCTGAGGATCATGTTTTTTGTGAGGAAAAAACATGCGAGAGAACAAAGTCACAGAAACAATGATTCCAGCAAAGAGAAACTGGCTCAAAGTGAAACGCTGAGTTGAAATCATGTGACCTTAATGAGGCGCAGTTTAAAAAAAAAAGTACTCTGAATTTTAAATTTACTTCTAATCTATGGAGAACACCGTTAGCCTGTTGCTACAGGAACAGAAACAAGACACATATACACTTCACTCATTACACCTGGTGAAGAGGAGAAGAAGAACGAGGAGGAAACAAAAGGCCTCAGTGAGGATCGATGACTCCAGGAAGCAGAAACACAAGTTCAACAAACATTCTGTTTTTTCTCAAGCTGGTTCGGTCATCACATCAGAGAATTCACTGTTAAAACCTGGTGAACAGTGTTCCTGCTTCTTGAGACGCAGCTTTGTCTTCTCCAGCTGCCATGAGCTGGAAAGTTCCAGTGAAACGTGTCAGTGAGTCAGGATCCATTCACACAGACACAGCTGAGCCAAACAGGACGGAGGCAGCGGCGCCTCTGAAGGCCAAAGCAGCTGAGACACGTTGAAGAGAAAGAAACAGCAGAGGGAAGTTTGTCAGCTATCTCTGACCTGGTGGTAACATGTTTTCACACTGATCTGCTCCCATTTACACAATTACTGGAGGCAGACGAGACATATTCGGAGGGAGTACACACCAGGTCAGAATCTGATCAAACACACTTCTTTTAAAAAAGCAGAGACTATTTAAGATAATGTAAGTCACTGATAAGGACGTGTACAGTGTTAAAATCCTACTATAATACTATAAGGCATCAGCTTCATGCAGGACTACTGAACTGAAGAAAGACGGGGAGAGGCGTCACCCTGATGGATCAGAGGAAGTAGTGAGTAGGAAGAAACACCTGGACAGAGCTCATGCTGTGAGGAATAGAGTGCCAGTGGGGTCGCTGCGGGAGGGTCACACCTCCAGGCAGTAGGCGGGGACAGACAGAGGTTTAGGACACTGGGTGGTGTAATGTGTACCCTCAGATGGCTCCACTGGGGGGTCTTCCTGGAGCTCCTCTCCTGCAGCTTCAGCTGCGACAGGATCCAGCAGCACTCCTTCTCTCTGCTCTGCAGCAGCTGCTGGTAAGGGGGCTGCTACAGGTTCACCCACAGCTTCTCCAGGGGCTCCTGTGGAGGTAGTAGTTTCCACGACAACCTCACTTGGAGCTTCTTCAGTTCTTGGAACGTCTGTCACAACTTCCTCTGCAGCATCAGGGCCGACTTCTTCTACCGCTGCTGGAGATGAGTCGGTTGCAGCTTCATCTGGCACTTGTGGAGGGGTCAAACTGATCTGAGCAGCTTCAGAGGCCGTGCAGATCTCAGGGGCCGAGTCCATCAGCTCCTCAGCGCTGGAGGCCTTCATGGCACTTTGATCTGCTGCTGCTGCTGCAGCAGTGTCTGGTCTGGTCTCAACAGCAGGGGCCAGAGGAGCTTCAGCTTCTGCAATAAAATCCTTCTTGGCCTCATTAGATTCTTCCTTCACTCCTGATGTGACCTCCTGGAGATCTGCTCTTCCTGACGCATCCGGTGCCAAGGTCTTTGTAGCTTCAGCTATCACATCAGCCTTCTCGTCCTCAGAGTCAGAGTCAGAGTCAGAATCAGATTCGGAGTCGGAGTCACTGGACGATGATCCGGCAGCAGCTGGATCACCGGATCCAGATGCACCTGTTTTTGCTGTAAGTGAATCATCAGCGATCACGGCTGCGAGCGGAGCTCCTTCAGCTCTAGGTGGCGCTGTTTCAGAGGAAACCTGAGCCGCCTCTGATGTGTTTTCCAGCCCAGGAGCTGGAGCTGGTTTACTGGCATCAGCTGCTGCAGGGGAGGCGAAGCTGCTCACTGACTCAGCTTCACCTAAAGGAGGACAAGGTAAACCTCCAGGGGTTCTAACGGGGAAGGAGACTTCCGTCTTGTAGGCGAGCAGTGATGCTCTCTCCTGTGGAGTCTGCGCTGCTGAGGGAAATCGTACATGAGAGCAGTTAAAGAACAAAACATAGAGATAAAGTGAAATATAGCACACACTGATGCTCCACCTCAGCCCCCATTCTCATGTTGATCACCTACACTTCTGCTGACAGATTCTATTTCTCTACCTAATTCATGAGTTTCAATATTGTCAGAGGTTCAAATAATACACATCAGGTACATCCAACACAACAAAGTGCTAAAAGTAAAACTACAATTACTTTGTGTATTATATTTCACGTCACATCTATGGTTTATTCTCACGACACCAAAGCAATAGTCCTGAAAGGTCTAGTTATTTGTCAGTGTGTCTAGAAATAACTGTAATCCAGAGATGTTTCCAGAACCCGCTGATTGTGCAGATGGAATTTCTGCAGAAGAAATTTAGTCTCCAATTCACCAAACATGGATGGTTGCGATCTGCAGAAGGAAACCAGAAACACACCCAGCAGGAAGGAGGAGAACAT
>JBBMJM010000006.1:4462607-4476648 GCA_037832705.1 Centriscus cristatus | reverse complement strand
AGCCCATTCTGATTGCCCCGCTATTAAATACTTTCCCCACCCAACCTTTTTTTATGTTATTGCCTCCTCTTTGCTGTATGTGACTCCTGTATAAATACTATGTCTACCGTTTTGGATTTCAAGCATGGCAGTCTTTTTTTCTCTTTTTTCCATTCCTTCCACTTCCATTTATGTTCCATTATATAGACATATTTGACATCTTAGCTCTTGTGTTGGGATGCTGTGCCTGCCTGTGACTACCCATTTGACCAAAATGCCATCATGAAGAGGTGCATGTGGTGACCCTATCCCCACATCTCAAACATGCTGTCTCAGTGTAACAGTTATCAACAAACTCCACACATCCCAAGAAATCGCACAGCAGCTGTTGTTCCATGACTGTGGTGGTCTGCCTCCCTTCGTGAGATACACCTGCATCAGCAACTGATGTCACCCCCTCCCTCCTGCTTAGGCTAACGCTCTAGTACTGTGAAACTCACTATGTTTTCGACCTCCAGACAACAAACAAACAAAACATGCACCTTACCGCACATCCCATGTATTACACACACACACACACACACACACACACACACACACTGCATGCTTTCGTAGTTAATCCAACTCAGTCTCATCCAGGAACTTCTCTGCCTCCTCGTGGGTGTCCTCTCCCTCCCAGGTGATGCTAAGCTTTGCTGCATAGACCAGCCTCGGGCTCGTTTTAAGATCTTCAAAGTGATTTTTAAAAGGAAAAGGTGCCTTTCTTGTCTCCATCACCTGGTTCACATCCCCCAGAAAGAACTTGCCATCCTCCCACTTGGCTTGTTTTTTTCTCCCTCAACATCTGTGGCACGGTGTCTTTGGCAGTTCATACGCAGGAACTCTTATCAGTACGGTTCTCGGTGCCTTGTTCTGGACGAGTTGCGGATCCCCGGAATGCTCACTCGATTTCAGACCAATTCCTTTGAGACACGCTGCTCCACCTGCTCCACCTGTACCCCAATCGTTTGGAAGTCTTTTCTTATGTCATTCATCTCCTCCAGGACCGTCTGACCTTGCTTCTGTATTGGCTGTAGCATGGTTCTCAGGGCTTCCATCTCGTCGAGTAGGATTTGTTACATTTCGCTTCCCTCTGGTTTTCCGGATGTTGTCAGTAGGCTGGTGGTTGTAGTTTTTAATTTTTACTCTTGTTAGCACCCCACCCCCCCACCACCCCCCGGTTCAGACAAAGAAAACGGTCATTTTTCTATACAAGGGATACTAATGTTGTGGTCTTGGGTGGTGTGTGGTAATTATTTTCTGTAAAATTTCATGATTGTTTGTCAGGAGCATTTTCAGCCATCTTGTCGGTGGTCCCACACGACTCCCCGGTTTTATTTTTTCGGAGCGTGATGTTAAAGTTCTAATGCTTGGCTGTCTTGCTGCGATATCTTCGTATGATCTTGGCATGTCTCGTGTTCCTGCGGCCCTTGGTGTGGCTCCAAACTCTTCCGGTGACATCGAACCCTCTTGTCCAGAACTACAGAAGAATTACATACACTTGTATTATCAAGCTTCGACATTCGGCATCTCCTTTATTTCAGAGGTGCCTGGACCTTGTTCTGTATAAGATACGCACACTTTGACAGGAAGTAGAAGAGCACATTTGCATGTTTGTGAAAAAAATGCACAAACGCATGCACACACGCATATTCAGAAAGAGCCTGACAGATGTCATTTGACATTTGACTCAATACAGGCGGTGAGATTGTGTAGACAGCAGCTGCCTCTGTCTGCGTAGCGGTTCTAAACAGTGATAGTGATATATGACTGGATAGCTCTGATAGTGATGAAACACAAACTCTAATTCAGGCAGAATAGTGTCCAAGGTGCTTTTTAAATCAAATTAGGAAATGAAATGATGTGTCTGAGTTTCTGGCTCGCTCTACAATTAAAGGAGCAACACAGAAAGTGAGAAGAGGCGAAGCGAATGAGCTGTGCAACACGTTCTGTCAATGAGTCTGTGAGTGTATGTGAGTATGTATGAATCCACATCATGCTGGAGAAGCGTGGGAATGATAACGCAGACTCAAATTGTGGAAAACATTGCACTTAGTTCAATGGTTGAATTCCCTTATTACCCTATGCAGGCTTGGGGGTAAGACTTGTTGAATAGTGTACATACTTTATGCCTCAATGCCGTGTCAGGTTTCACAGAGCACCTGCTTGACAGGTGAAGGAGTGTGAAAGCACATGCTATGTGGTACAAGTGCTTTGATTTGATTGGATGTGAGATTTCTTATCTGTGAATGCTAGTGACAGCTCTGAGCAGAGGAACCCTGACAATGTGCAAGTCAATTCATTAAAGCATTGTCAGTTTGAATTGACCTGATTAATGCCTACATGTTATCTAATTATAGCCACAATCATAATGTAGATGGTTTACAGCAGGGGTGTCCAAACCGGTCCTCAAGGGGCGCCTATCCTGTATGTTGTTCTGCTCCTACCTCACCTGAATCAGTGAAGTTCAGCAGAGGTCTGAGGACACTCTGCTGATTAGAGTCAGGTGTGTAGGAGTAAGGTGACATGGAAAACCTGCTGGATTGGGAGCCCTCTAGGCGTGGAGAGGTAATTGTAAATGTACATAACAACAGAAATGTCATTTCTGTTGTTATATGAAAAGATACATTCTCATCAATTGCCAATATTTGTATGAGGGGTTCTTTGATTTCCAGATGGGGCAGGGTGCACAGGAACATTGTGATACCTTGTTTAGCCGTACTTGTACTAAAGATTCAAGTTTTTCCATCCTTTCAAGCATCTTGATGTGGCTCAGGAAATAAGCATAGGCTTTTCCTCTATGTCTAACATCTTTCCCATTTGCTCAAGTCAATTCCACGTTTGTCTGTTAACACTCTGCCAGCATCTTAAAAGTGTGTGCACATCATGTCACAGCGAGAGAAAACTGATGGAATTAACAATTACGGAGAGGTTGTAAAACCTGCTGCCAAACCTTACGGTGTGTACATTCTGCAATAGGTTTTCTATGTTTTAAACTCAAGCTGTTGACAGACTGTCATGTCAGAAATGACTAGAGAACCTAGGAGCAAGATATAATACCAGAAATATTTTTGAGAAATTAGATAGGAAATCGAAGCACCCGGAATGTCAGTCCAAAACCCTTTGTGATTCAGTCGCGCTTCTTCTTATCTGTTCAATAGTCTGTACTCTGAATGGTTGTTTGGAAGTGTCAGCACCAGTATTTTACTTTTACCTAAATTTCTTCTGCTGTGTTTTGGGGTGAGACCAAACATTTTGAACTAGATTAGATTTGTTAATTCAATCAGTACCTATAACAATACCAATCATGTGAGATCATTATTTGTAGAAAAGACTTGTCAGAAACTACATTTGGTATTCATGTTGGAAACACTTTTTAAAAAAGAAATGTTGTTGTTTGAACATCTCTTTAATGTATTACATCGAATCAAATGCCCCTGCCTTGGGCAGTGTGATTATTTACAGCAGGGGTGCCCAATATGTCGATCGCAAAGGGATTGTGGGTCGATCTCGTGTCAATGTGAGGCAGTTACCGGTTTATGCCACTGGGTGGCGAGTTTTACTGTTTGCTGTATATTTTTGTCCTAGCAGGATTTCCGTAGTTTGCAGGTGCGCTCCGTGTCGGCCGCCATGTTTTTTTTAGTTTGGTTCTGTTTACCTTTGCTGGTAAGCGTCGTGACGGTGTCTCTCAATTTGTTGTGCATATCGCTGCTAGAACCCGGTAGGTGTTTGTGTTCACCATTGTTGAATTTAGTTCGGTTCTGTTTGCCTTGGAAGGGTGTTGGGCGACGAAATATAAGTATTCTGGTCGCAATCGACCTTCTGCGTCGGGTGTCTCTCCTACACTCCTCCGTACCACTAACAACAAATCACAACGCAGAGCCCAGGGGCTGTGTGGAGAGTCGCAACGGGCATCCAGAGGCAGAGTGTTACATCAATAAAAAGTAGAGGATAAATGATTGGCCAGTATCAATCCACACTATGACGTTTGTCTTGTGACTGACTACAGGTCAGATAATCTGACGACTGATCACCTTTTGACATGTGACAGCGAAACCGTGCTTCTCGAACTTCTCGAACTAGCAAGTGTATAGCATAGCTAGCCTCCAGTTAATTTGAACTAAATTTAAGAAGAAAAAGGAAAAAAACGAGTGCCGGTGTTTGCTGACATGAATGTAAAGAGGAGCTGTTGACAGTGTTTCCCATGAATGTAGTTACGCAAGACACACCAATATGTAATGTGGATCAAAGAAAATTATTCAAAAAATTCATTATGTTTTGCTTTGTTATTGCAGGTAGATCGTTGTCACTTGGTCATGTTATAAGTAGCTCAGAAGCTGAAAAAGTGTGGGCACTCCTGATTTACAGTGTTAAAAGTGTTGTATGTGTCATGATTGATGTGTGTATGTCTGTTGAATTTCAATAAAGTACTCTTAACTATTCATGGGTTGTAACGGTGTCAGCTCAGTTGTGCGGAGGGACTGTCAGCTGGACTGTTTTTCTTTTCTTCATTCTCTAACAAGGATGCAAATACGCTCTGTCATCACTCTTGTTTTATCAGAATGACATTGGCCCTGAACCTGAATGCATTTGATATTTTACTGCGCCCTCTTATTGTGGATGTGCATTCATGGACGTGTCAGCCAGGTCGGTCCTTCATTTATTTACCTGACGCTAATGCTGGAGTTGAGTTAGACATAATGGATGTATTTAACTTTGCCCCCGATAGCTAATGCAAGTTAAATGCTCCGGTGGTGGTTGTTAGGCTGCTGTTTTTCCAGGATTCTCAAGGGTTCCTGGCTTGTTGTTGAGTGTGGTATTATGGAACAAAGAGCAGGGTCTGATGCTGGAGGTTTTCCCTGGGGTGATGGAATAGGAAGAGGATATTGTTTGCCACGACAAAGGTTTTGTTTCTTCTGAGCTTGCCGAAACGTTCTACCACTATTTAAACCGAATACATCTTAAACCATAAGTGATCTGGCATCAATCTAAATCACTTGATGTTTGAATTATTTTTGAGTGCAGCACACTTTCCCCCGTCTCCTCCAGACTTTGAACTGACGGTGTTGTCTGCTGGGCTCTGAGATGCTGTGGCTTTAATCCTTTGCCCACAGGGGACGGCTGACATGGATGAGTGTAAACTGTTGACATGGTGTGTCTCCTGTGCTCTGATCAAACACACTACAGCTTTCCTGTTCACAACAGTCTTCACATATGCTCCTTGTGTCTGCCACAGACGCTGCCTTGCTTTCAATTGCACATTATTTCGTTCCAGAGTTGATGGATCAGATGTTTACCAACCAATGTGTTTACCAATATTTTTAAAATTTACTTTAATCATGTCGCCGATGCACCGGTTCATGATACATTTGATTAAAAAAACAACAAAAAAAAAATTTACACATTTAGGCTGCGCTGTTGCATGGGGTTCTGAGTTTGATTTTAGGACATAGGTGTGTTGACTTAAACTTCATGAAAGACTTGATGCAGTGCTCACTTGAATTAGTGCCCAGTAATGATGCAACTCCTGGTAACGGCTGACACCTGAAGTGGCTGAAGATGTGTTGTGTGTGTGCGTTTATTTGTGACATGTGGAGATACTGGAGAACCCTTTTATTTTTAAAATTTTGAAAATAACATTTTGTAAAAATCAACTACGCAAGGTACACAGCAGCCGAATATCAATTCAAGCAACTACACTTACTCTCTTCAGATTCGGCATGTAAACCAAAAGATGGAGTCTTCCTATTGGAGGTATAAACAAATCAGTTAAAAAAAAAAATAATCGAATTAATCCCATTTTAATCGCATATCTGCTAAAGGTCTCCTGATAAGGAATTTGAATTCTAGGCTATTAAAACATTGTAGTGCATGACTAATCAATTGAATATTGTAAGAAAAGAATATTTTAAATCCAAGTTTTTATTGCTGAACATAAATGAAATCCAAAAGTAAGAGTCAAGCACATCCATAAGCCAGTTAGGTCAGGTGCATTATTCAGGTGTTCAGTAGATTTCGGCTTCCCTGTCGGATTTTACTACCGCCACATTTTCAGACAGACTTTCTATTGATTGTTGCTATCCTGTCACATCTTGTATATGTGAATAATTCTTTTTAAGTTTTGGATTGTACACTTTCAGCCTGTCAAATAGTGCTACCACTGCTTATTACCACTTCTAAACACTTAAATGCACTTTTTGTAAATAAACTTGCCGTTCAGTGGCCCACTTGCGTCAGCCTCCTGTCTTGTCCATGTCTGTTATTGCTGTCGACTTGCTTGTTAATTTGCCGGCGCAGGTGATGTAGCACGGCAGAGAAGACTACGGGTCCTTCAATGGGACAAAATTTAAATTTGCAAGCATCGGCTTGCCGCCATTGATACTCATACTCGGCGTAATTAATTAATTGAATTAACACGTTAAAATGACAGCACTAAAAGAAAGATGTAGTAAACACAAAGATGGGGATTTCTGTATGGCTGAAATATTTTCGACTGTATCACATCTGGGATCCAGTGTTAAAATCATCTCCCTTAATCCGTCTGTGTCAACACTACTCATCCACACCATGTCTTTGGCTAAGTGGATAGTGATAGCGTTGGTAATCTCAACCCACCGTTTCTTTTCTTGTCATAGGCAGTTCCCATAGCTTATGTTTTTAAGTGACAACAGACTCGATTATTTACAGACGCAGATCTTCATGCATTCTTGATATTCCAAGACATGTTTGTGTCTACAACTTTAGCTCTACAACATTTGCAGCGAATTGTTGTTTGTTGTTGTTTTTGAAGCAGAAGAACTTCCAAACAACAGACACGGCTCCTCTTTACCAAATTCTTTTTGAGAATCATAAGAAACTGCATCTTTGCTAAAGCAGCTGTCTTATTAAGACAGGGCTTACCCTCCCCTTCAAATTTTTAAAAAAATAAAAAAGCACTCCAGTTCAAACAAATTGGGGTTCACCTTGATTTTTGAGTATCAAGTCTTCCCTAATGATTTGTTATTGTTCCTGTTGTGGGTCAGATTCAGTTTGGTTTATGCTGTGAGGTTTGTACGTCCCATAGAGGGGTTTGCCTGCTTGAAGCGAGACAAGCAAATAGTTTGACACTGACACACATATTTTTCAGCGTCTCAGGCTGCTGGAAGGTGGGCTACTCTTTTTCTGCAGGTTGGTGATGGTGATGAATATTAGTGCCCATTTCAACTGAAAATAGGGGTTGGTGCAAGCAGCCAGGATGACATTGGGAACTCAAGATACTCTGCAAAAATGATCTATTTAAAACATTTCTCAATCCCATGACCACTGGGGTTTGTGAGAACTTAGTAGTCAATGTCAGCGCAGCATCGACCTGTGAGGTCAGTGCCTCATGACAGCTTCCCAGAGGACATCAAATACAGTCGTATGAAAAAGTTTGGGCACCCTTGATCGTTTTCAAGAGTTTCCTGTATAAATCATTGGTTGTTCGGACCAGCAGTTTCAGTTAAATATATCATATAGCAGACAAACGGCGGTGTCTGAGAAGTGAAATGAAGTTTATAAGATTTACAGAAAGTGCAATAATTACTTTAACAAAAGTAGGCAGGTGCATAGATTTGGGCACCCTTGTTGTTTTATTGATTTGAATACCTTAGCACTAATTATTGGAACTCAAAATTTGTTTGGTAAGCTCATTGACCCTTGATCTACATACACCGGTGAAGCCAATCATGAGAAAGGGTATTTAAGGGGGCCAGTTGCAAGTTGTTCTCCTCTTTGCATCTTCTCTGAAGAGTGGCAACATGGGAGCCTCAAGTCAACTGTCAAATGACCTGAAAACAAAGATTGTTCAACATCATGGTTTTAGGGGAAGGATACAAAAACTAGCTCAGAGATTTCAGCAGTCAGTTTCCACTGTGAGAAACATAGTGAGGAATGTAACACCACAGGCACAGTTTTAGTTAAAGCCCGGAGTGGCAGGCCAAGAAAAATCTCAGATAAGCAGAGGCAAAGGATGTTGAGAACAGTCAAACTCAACCCACATACCAGCTCCAAAGACCTACAACATGATCTTGCTGCAGATGGTGTCACTGTGCATCATTAAAGAGGGGAGAGTATTCTGTATGGGAGAGTAATGCGGCAGAAGCCTCTTCTGTGCACATGCCACAGTCGCTTGAGGTATGCTGAAGCACATTTGGACAAGCCAGCTTCATTTTGGAATAAGATGCTGTGGACTGATGAAACTAAAATTGAGTTATTTGTACATAACAAACGGAGGTATGCATGGCGGAAGAACACAGCATTCCACTTCCATTCCACAAACACTTGCTATCCGCAGAAAAATTTGGTGGTGGTTCCATCATGCTGTGGGGCTGTGTGGCCGGTGCAGGTACTCGCAAGTACAACGTTCTGGAATGGCCATCTCAGTCCCCAGACCTGAATATTATTGAAAATCTGTGGTGTGATTTAAAGCGGGCTGTCCATGCTCGGAAACCATCAAACCTGACTGAACTGGAGATGTTTCTTTTTTAACCATTCCTGTGTAGCTTTTGCAGTATGCTTCAGATCATTGTCTTGCTGGAAAATAACTCTTCTCCCAAGCTGTGGTTCTCTTGCAGACTGAATAAGATTGTCCCCCAAGATTTCAGTGTATTTTGCAGCATTCATTCTGCCCTCTATCTTTCCAAGCCTTCCAGGTCTGGCTGCTGAGAAACATCCAGACAGCATGATGCTACCACCACCATGCTTAACAGTGGGGATGTGTGTTTTTGGTGATGTACAGTGTTTGGTTTCTGCTAAACATGACAGCTTGTCCAAAAAGCTCGACTTCGGTCTCATCAGACCAAAGAATCTTCTTCCACTTCACCATGGAGTCTTCCAGGTGCTTCTGGTCAAACTGTAGTCGAGATCTAATATGACTTTTCTTCAACAGTGGCTTTCTCATTGCCACACTCCCATAAAGCGTTGACCGGTGAAAAACCCAGGCCACAGGTGATATTGAAAATACAGGATTGATGATATTCCTGCCGGGCATTTCTGCTTGCTGCTGAAACTTGTAACTTCTTCAGAGTAGTCGTAGGGGTCTCCTGATCTAGGCAGATTCACACAAGTGCCATATTCCTTCCATTTCTTGATAATGGATTTCACTGAACTCCAGGATTTTCAATGCCTTGGACATTTTTGTATCCATCCCCTGAATTGTACTTCTCAATCACCCTTTCCCTCAGTTGCTTGGAGTGTTCTTCTGTTTTCATGGTGTAATTGTTGCCAAGAATACTCATCCACCAGTCTGGACCATTCAGACACAGGACCACTCGAGGGATCTTCATTTCACTAATTGTTAGACTATTGGCAAGAATTTGATGGACCTCTATTGAATTAGACCATTAACTTAAAAAGGGGGTAATTAATTATTCAAGCAATTATATTTTTATTTCATTGACATTACTTTGTAGAAATCTGTTTTAACTTTAGCATGATTTTTTTTTTCAGATAAATTTTTGTTAACCATGTTGTTAACCAATCTTATTGACCATGATTGATTTATGAAAGCACTAAAAGGGTAAAACATCCAAGGTGGTGAATACTTATGATAGGCACTGTAACTCCTGATACCTGACATCTTTTAGCTTTCAGCACATCAATATCAGGCATCACATTCTGAGGGACAGCCAGATTCAGGATGTCATTCAAGTTGTTTTATTAATGCTTATTACAGACAAAATCTGCTCACAAAGATATGTGGTTCCAAACATGGTCAACAGCTTTGCAGCGAATGATCTCAAGTTGGGGTAACCTGGCAAGAGGTTCTGATAAAATGTGCCCAAGCTAGCTGCGGCAAATTTGCCCTTGTAATCCGAATAATCAACTCCGCAGATGAAAGTGTCCAGCCGTGCAACATCTGTAATGTCCGTGCTTTCATCAATTGCAACTGAAAAAGCAATAAAAGCCTTTACTTTTTTTTACTGGCTGTCCAGATCCACTGAAAGATCAGAAATCCTGTCTGCGATAGTGTTTCTTGTCAGGCTGATATTTGCAAAAGCCTGTTGCTTTTCAGGGCTCATGGTCTCCGCTGCCTTCACCATGCATGTTTTTATGAATTCTCCCTCACTAATATGTTTTGAAGCCACAGCGATTTCGTTAGTAATGAGGTAACTAGCTTTGACCGCAACGTCACTGACGTCCCGGCTATGAGTAAAAATGGACTGCTGTTTCTTCAGATGAGACAGCAGTTCATCCATCTTCTCTTTTCTCCGCTGTCCTTGAATGTTATATTTGTCGGCATGAAAACTCACATAGTGGCGACAAAGGTTATATTCTTTCAGCCCTGCAACATGTTGTGAACGCAATAAACATACTGCTTTCCCATTCACTTCCGCGAAAAAATACAATAATAATGACCCTCTTTCTTGATACACTGCACTTGGCACCTACTTTTCTCCATTTGACAGCGACATTTTGGGGCAATGAGGGTGAAAAGCATACATTCCTAAAAGTAGAAACTGTAATAAATCGCGCGGGCAAACCACAAAAGAGCTCATCCGATTGGCTTGTTTGACCTACTTGCTCTACTCCGGTATAAACAGCTTGCTCGCTGAACACAAGTACTATTGCGCCATCCAGCAAACGCATTTAGAACAGCAGTTTATTAAAAATTGCAGTTAATTTTTATTCTTTACCCAACCATATCTCGGTCCGGATTAAACCCTTTTGCGGGCCTGATCTGGCCCACGGGCCATATGTTTGACAGCCCTGAAATAGACCATTGCGGTCCCAAAATCTAGACCTGCTTGTTGTACCCAGAATTTCAAAAAACACAGTGGGTGGCAGAGCATTCAGCTATCAGGCTTCCATCCTTTGGAACCACCTTCCACTTTGGATACGGGGAGCTGACACACTTTCTTTATTTAAGAATAGACTTAAGACATTCCTGTTTGACAAAGCCTATAGCTAGGGCTGGCTCAGGGTAATCTTAAACCAGCTGTTGAACCAGCCCTTAGTTATGCTGCCATAGGTCAAGACTCAGTGGCACTGAGCCTCTTCTGTCTCTCCTTTCTTTCTTCCTCTCTCCTCTTCACCACCCGCTCTACTGCCCCCCCCCACACACACATACACAATGACATCTGTTCTGCCTGTGCATGTGCTAAATAAACAACTATTTCTCAAATATTTGTTATATAAACATCTGAGCATGTGCCTAACCCTCACCCCTTCTCTCTGTCTAAATTCTGGTGCCATCCAATCCTGCACTGCCAGCCACCTGGAGAACTGCTTGACCTGCTGACGTTACATGACACACCCACCCCCAGTGCCGTAATCTACTGAACTGCCTCTGACTCCGAACTGTCTTACATGCATTCTTGGACCTTTAAGCCTTCAACAGCTGACTTACTGTTTGTTTGTTTGTTTGTATGCTCATTGTCTGTGCATGTAACACCTATTGCAGGCTCCTTCTGTGGTCCTCCCTGAGGTTTCTGCCTCTTTTCCCCCTGTTCTAAGGGTTTTTTGGGCAGTTTTTCCTCACTCTGTTTGCGGGTTTAGGACAGAGGGTGTAGCGAAGTGCGGACTGTAAAGTCCATCGAGACGATTGTAAATTGTGATGATGAGCTATAGAAATAAATTGAATTGAAATTGAATTGAATTGAAATTATCCGTGTTTACCTTTGTTTACTTCAAGTGATAGCGGCTTAAAGTGAGCGGACTTTATATAAATATACTTTATATGACACACTCTGTATACACTGTATAAATTGTTTGGTCACCTGCAGCCTCCTTCCTTAAAACGCAAATCGAGATGTTTCTCACAGAGCCCCCATTGACCTGGAGATAAATCACATCAGAGGGTCTTGCGATGCCTTGATTGTTTGATATTTTTACCACCTCTAATCTGACTCTATATCCAAACTTCCCTGAATGGAAACGTAAATGTTTGATTCCAAAAGGAGTAATTTATCTGCGTATGTACCACTGTCTCCAAACTGCCAGCTAGTCGTCCACACTGTTTGCTGACATGTCTCTTTTCTTTTCTCAGTTGCCTCAGGTGGCCAGCCCCATCATGCTGAAACAAGGCACCATGGGAGCAGTGGTTTTACGAGGGAGAGGAGGGCAGCTGATGACCTGTACTGGTCCTATTCCGGTGAGCTCTTGTTTTGAAGCTGCAGTGTTTTCTTATTATTATTTGTGCTTATTACTTTATTGCTGCTGCTGTAGTAGAAAGACTGGAATTCTACATTGCTTTATATAATAGAAGGGTTAGAAATGAGCATTAAACATTCTACACAGCTCAGCTGGTATGGATTCCTGTGGGTCCTGGTGTATGATACCAACTTATGTTTATGCCAATTGACAGTAATTCTCAAACCCTCAAATGAAAAGATAACCAATAATTAATATTAATAGGTCACATTCTACTTGTCTTGACAGCATTGGGTTCACTGGCTGGTTGAGGCAGAAGGAAGTTTTCCCTCAGTAAGAGAAGCACATAGAAAATAACTAACATGACCACTGTCCTTGTGGAATGCCTCACACTTCAGAAAATCATGCAAATGTACTGTGTGTGTACAGTATATATATAAAAAAAGTATATATATAAAAAGCAGACCACCCCAACAAAAAAAAGTGGAAGTGTTTCTGTAAGTGTTTCTTGTTCCTTATCTTGTGATCGACAAAGTCCTATTGTTGAAAATCCTCATGCTGTGTGAGGTTAAACTGGAAAATGGTTTGCCATTGTTTGGCCCTAGGATGGAGGATGGATTCGTTCCATTTATTGTGTAAACAACCTACTCTCGACTCTTGAAAACCATTGGCAGAATTGTACTTTTAAGGATACGTGGTCTCTTTGCATAAACATTTTTAAGTTGCAGTAATATATTCATTTCCATGTATTATCCAGCTCGTTCGCTATGTCATCATCATATGACGAAGACTATGAGAGGACAAACAAAGGTGAGGTCAGGTTCATCTCGATGACAAGGTTGGTTTGTACATTCATTGCTGGCTTGTAAAGATGACTGGCCCATGTGAGTAAAGACATCTGGCTGGTTGTACTGAGAAAGGAAACCCACTAAGGTATTGAAGCTCTGGCTGTGAATGGGGTCCGTCAAGAGTGCTTTAGCAGATAAATGTTATTAAGGACATTTGCTCTGTAAAAGTGGGTGTAAATGACCTGCACACTGTTTAGACAGCCTGAAGCTGGAAGACAGCATCATGTACATATGGGTTCATGTCTGACTTGACTTGGTGTTTCAGTACTGGATAGACACAAGTCAATTTCTAATCTGATTTTGACTTGAGGCCTGTGACCAACACAGGATGTGACGAAAAGTTCTTCAAAGTGTGTTTGTCGGTGTGTGCGTGCACACATGGAAGCATTTTTCATAAAAAGCGTTACATCATACTCACCATAAGACTACCACAGGAACAAGGCTATGCATCATCTTTCCCTCTTTATATCTCTGCAGCTTTCTGCTTCCCTGTTTGTTTCATGCTCTTCTTTTTTCAGTTTCAGCCAGTGAAGTAGTGGTGTGCTTCCAACTGTGGTTGATGAATTGATCCGGTTTAATGGCAGCACAACAGTTGGTACACCTTAATGTGCTTTTGCTGCAGCTTTAAATCTGATCCTCTCCTGCAGGGTGCACAATTTAGAGACGTAACGATACACGGAAATTTCACATCACTGGTATTGTGACCCCATTGATTGTGGTTAGCATCATGACGGCAGTATTGTTAAAATGTGCTTACAATGTTCAAAAAGCCTTTGTACACACACTGTAAATTGATTTAACCTGGTTTTATTTGAAAGTGAATAAAATAACTAACACAATGTATATTCAGAAACATTCAAATATTAACATGTAAACATCACTGTCACTGATGATGGGTTGGCCTCCTGCACACCACTGTGTAAATAAGGGCAAAGAAGATATTATTTGCAAATTATACATAACAAATGATTATTGTTATTGTTGTTGATGTCGGACACACACACACACACACACACACACACACACACACACACACACACACACACACACACACACACACACAC
>JBBMJM010000006.1:4392469-4403255 GCA_037832705.1 Centriscus cristatus | reverse complement strand
TACTCTGTCTTGCTACGACTGACCTTCATTCCTCTTCTCTCTAGAGCAAACCTCCACCTTTCTAGGTTCTCTTCTAATTGCTGCCAGTGAATATGTACACTCTAAATATACAGCTCTGGGGGAAAAAATGAAGAGACCACTGCAAAATTGTCTACCATATTTCTGATTCTACTACATATAGGTATGTGTTTAGGTAAAATGAACATTTTTGTTTCATTTTATAACCTACAGACAGGATTTCTTCCAAAATTGCCATTTTGAGTATTAATTTACACAAAATGACAAATGGTCAAAATAACAAAAAAAAGATGGAATGTTTTCTGACCTCAAATAATGCAAAGAAAACAAAATCATATTAATTTTTAACATCACAGTACTCATGATTTTACTTAGCAAGAGTTCAGGAATCAATATTTGGTGGAAAAAGAATCTATATGTGGCTTCATTCATGCGTCTTTCGCAAAGACGAATCTGCCCAGTGCCAGCTTTGCTGAAGCACCCGAAGATCATCAACGATCCTCTGCTAAACTTCAGAGTAGGTGCAGGACACTGTGACTTGTAGGCCTCTCCAGGTCTCCGTTTAATCGTTAGACGACCAGGTGGTGGGAAAAGCTGAAAATTGGACCCATCAGAGAGGATGACGTTACTGCAGTCCTTGATGGTCCTTATCGTCTTTTCTTTGCTTCTCATTGATGAAGGGCTTTTTCCAGCTTTACATGACTTGAGCCCTGCCCCTAGAAGGCTATTTCAAAGCGTTTGTGTGGTGCACAAACCCTCACCCCGAGTCGCCATTTGCCATCCTAAGCATTCTGGGTGACATTTGAATGAATTGACGGTCATCCCCGGCAGTTAAGTCATTTCCGTCTCCTGCCGATCTGTAGCTTTGGTGTCTCCAGCGTCTGCTGCTAAACCTTGTTCTTATTAACCGCCGTCTTACATGTTTTAAGGATGGAAGCAATCTGACGCTCACTGTATCCGTCTGCCAGTTACGGAGTTGAACTTTCCTTTTCAACTCTTTTGGCATTGTAAGTTATTTGATTCCAATGATTTTTGAGGTACTACTACCACTGTTTTACAGGATGGTGATGGTTTTTTTTATACTATCACTCCTTAAATAAGATTTGGTTCATGTGTTCGCCTAGGAAGTACCTCATTAAGTAAAATGAGGTGTACATTTGCTGGTATTCAACAGACACCGGAGTGATCATTGATGGTTTCAGGAAAAAAAAAAATAAAAAATGCAGTGGTCTTTATTTTTCCCACAGCTGTATCTACACACACTAAATTGTATAAAATGCCTTGTATTATTATTGTATTATTTGAATTTCCAAAAATCTCCATCAGTGCTCTGGGGGTCATTAGAAAAGACATCTTAAGCATTTGACCTCATCCACCCGTTCAATTTGATAACCACAAGCAAAGCACGTGAACAAGATTCTTTTGGAACAACTTTTATTATCAACAAAGTCAGGTTTAGTTCTCCTTCTCCTGGACAGTCTTTGTTCCACGCAGTCTGCCTGTGCGACGGGCAGCAATAAGACCGACCTTGCGACCAGCAGGTGCATCCCTCCTGATTGTTGAGGGTTTGCCAATATGCTGATGGTTACCACCACCAAAGGGATGCTCAACAGGCTGTGGGGGGAAGAGAGAGAGAGAGAAAACAGGACGTGAGTTTGAAGAAGTGAAACGAGTCCTATTGTGGCTGGATACTCTTAGACGAACCAAAATACTACTGATTATATTAATGCTACTGTCAATTCCAAACAACTCAAGTTGACATCCAGTCTTTTATATTCAGTGTTCGGAATAACTAGTTACATGGAACTTATGTAATTTAATGACTACATGAACAACCATACACTAATCACTTACATTGTGTAATCCATTAAATTTTACATATTTATATGATTACACAGATCCAATTTCCCAATTTCTGCAATAATTACACTGCAGGTCAACATGAAACTAATCAGAGTAAGAAGTGAATAACTGATAACAGAACTGTAGCATACTTCATATGAATCAGATAAGAGTCCCTTCTCAGTATCTACCAACGATCAATCCTCAATTCTCAATTTCTCATTAGAACCCATGACAGAACGCAGGAAGTTACTGGGCTGACGTCAGTAATTTTAGGTTCACTTACATTCATGGCCACACCACGGACACGTGGCCAACAGTTCCTCTTGGCCTTGTACTTGTGGTAGGCACGACCAGCCTTCAGGATGGGTTTGTCAATACGACCACCTCCAGCAACCACACCTACAGGCACAAAGAGGGCAGAGCTGGTGAGAACATGTTTCACTGGGTCTGTGGACAAAACTAAAGTAGATGAGCTTTAAAAAGGCAGCAGGGATCCTCACCAACAACAGCTCTGTTGGCAGAAGAGATCACTTTCTTGGAGCCAGAAGGCAGCTTAACTCTGGACTTCTTGGTCTCAGGGTTGTGGGAGATGACTGTGGCGTAGTTTCCTGAAGCACGAGCCAGCTTGCCCCTGTCACCAGGCTTCTCCTCGAGGCAGCAGATGATGGTTCCCTCAGGCATGGTGCCAACAGGGAGAACATTGCCAATGTTCAGCTGAGCTGTGGCGGAAGAGACGAAAGCGGTCGTCAGCTACAGGTTACAGACAAGTTATCTCAGGTCTCACATAGTAGAACACCATTGTTAATGTTATTGCTGGTTTAACAACTGATTATAGTTCTATAACATCAGGACTTCAAAACACCTAAGAGCTGTTCTAAACAATCCAGTATTAACAGGATCAAAATCTAGGCTGACAGCTATTGTCATTTATACCAAAAGTCCCATCAGTTTGCAGTTGGTGCTACAAGAGCACACCAAAAAACATTCACTCAAAAGATCATTCAACATATGCACGACAATTCATACATTAAGAAAAAAAAAAAAGAAAAACCTTGTCTATAGATATGCAGGCTTTGCACACAACCATACTCTAATGTACATCACCAATACAAAAATAACCTGTAATATACCAGCAACGCCACGCGTGACATGTACATATCAGACGGCCTCTTACCCTTCTTGCCGCAGTAGATGAACTGTCCAGTGTGGATGCCTTCAGCAGCAATGAACAGCTCTGTCCTTTTCTTGAAGCGGTACGGGTCACGGAAAGCAACTTTAGCCAGGGGAGCACCACGGCCAGGGTCATGGATGATATCCTGCAAACAGAAGGCAATAGAAATATTAATCACTATAAAATAACCACTCACCCACAAGGTGACGTCCATTACTCCGGACATAGGTTCTCCTTTACCTTCACAATCCCCTTGATGTAACCATGACGTTCAGCGAAGTCAATATGACGGAGTTTAGCAGCACCTTTCCTGTGCTTGACATGGGCTTTGAACACGGAGCCCGCACCTTTTCTCTGTCCCCTGATCACACGTCCCATCGTGTCCTGAAAGAGAGCACAGCCAGCATTATTTATCACGGTGACATGGTACGCTCACACTCTACTGTCTAGACCACAGTCTAAACTTAGAAGCTGCTTTCAATGTTTTTCTCGATATGCGTCCGAATCGTGACACAAAATAACTCAGAATCTTCGCCGTAAAGCACCAAAGTAATTTACGGACGTGTAGCTAGCCGCTAGCTAGGAAGCTAGCCGGCGTAAAGTTGTTGCTTGGTCGAGCTACATGTTTAGTTAATTCAGAACTTGCTATGTGAATTTTACAACTACGTACATGTTTGCATCTTCCCGTTAGTCTCAATTGACATTAAACACTGCTCCGTCTGTCTTTTTGACATTAGACATCGCTGTCGGCCTCAGATAATACAGTGCGCCTACAACGCTGTCATCCGTGAGCCACATCGGAATAAATAAACCTTAACTTTCAGCGACCAGTTAAAATACTCCTGCGGTGTTATTGCCAACGGTTTTCTGAACATTTTCAAATGATCAGATGAAACGGATGACTTAATACAAACATGATTTGAAGCAGATTTCGGGACGAAAATGAGACGGGTTTGTCCTACCTAAACTCCGTTGACGGAAAGAGGAAGTACGAGGCAAAAGCGGAGATTTTCTTCCGGAGAAAAACCAAGTGTGATTGTGGGAAATGTAGTTAATGAGCAACGAAATAAATTCACAGTCATAACTGCGTGTGTGCGCTCTCGCGTTTCCATAATATCGTAGAATAGATGAAAACCCCCCACAAAGACTTAAAATCATCCTAGAAACAAAATGAGGGAGCATTTGTTTGTAATATGAGTCTAAGTACAACAAATTTCATTTCCTTCCCACATCCACTTTTATATCAAGTTAGGCAACGTTTTTGATTGGTACTGACTGTGTTTGTGTTTTTTTCCACTGTTTGTTCACTGATTGCACAATTAAGTTTCAGCTGTGTATACTTGTGCGCCTGCTTTTTACTGTTATGTATTTTATCTCATTCCTGACTTTGTACACCACATTGTTAATTAACGTGATTAAAATCACCTCATGATGAGGATGGGGGATTTGATTTGCAAGGAATCCGTCTTCCACTTTGGAAAACAGTCACCAGCTGACCTTTCTCCTAATTACCTCTGTCTTATCCCATCAACATATGGTCTCTTCAGCCTCCTGTGTAGCCTGACGTGGAGGATAGAATAACCAGCTGCAACCCAGGATTCTTCTCTGAAGAACAGAAAGCACAGGGCTACAGAGATGGCAGAAGGGGGGGTTGTGAATCCAAGAGATGAGGAAGAATCAGAGAAGGCATTGGTTGCCCTAATGCTTTACTCCTCGTCCTTAAAGGACATTTTAAACCCTATCATTAAGACGTGACTATTACCTGCCTCCTTCAGTAGCTTTGGTTGATTGTAAAAAGTATATATGTGAAATGTAAAATGATATATGTGGAGGTTTCTAATCAATATTATAGTCGTCAGTTAAAATACCTTATTTCTGTGGTAAAGAGGAGGTATTCTTTTGTTGAAACCTTAAATATTGTGTACACTTTCATATGTTGTATCTTATGTCATATTTTTGTATTTCTATTTCAACTTTATTGTGACACCTGCCAGAAAGACACATTCTTTCATTCATATTGGTGCCTAATGACAAAGGATTTCTGATATTGTCACACATTTGCACATTGATGATTGAATATTGTCTTTGTTTGATTCACAATATTTGTGTGTGACGCATTTTACTTAGAGAAGCAGAATTTGAGTGAAACCCCCAGTGAGAATTGTAAGCTTCAGAGTTCTTACGTCAATGTGCAACTAACCCCTCCTTGGGACTGTGTGGTATTGTAAGTAAAAAAAATTTAGGTTTCATGTTACCAACTACCAATCGCAGCCTCGCCGACTGTTGGCCATGCCAATCAGGAGATAAAATGAAATATCGCGATATTAGACGACCGCGATGCTGCCGCACAGGGAGGATATCTCGCGTTACCTGACCAGTCCGTGTCTCATTCCAACGCCGTTAAGCCTGCCGTCAGTAGTAGTCTGTTCATTTGGAAACTTCAGCGGAATTTATATTCATAAACATCGTCACTGTTTTATTTATTTTAAATACACGTTATTTTTCGACGGCGTTGTTAATAATTATCGGTTGAAGATCGAGATTTGGACAGGGAAAAGGAGAAAAGTTGTAGTCCAGTCCTGCTAACAAAGAAAATCCTTTCTCTTCAGAAATAATCCCCCACTACTCTCTTTAGTTATGAGTCATGTGGTCGTCGATAATTCACACGGTCTAGATCAGCAGGTGAGTACTTCTGCAGCGCTTCTATTTCGTTCTCATTGGCACATGTACTTTTCGCCAGACTGTCGCAGCCTCGTTGGTAGCTTTGGCGGAGCTAGCATTAACTGCGGTCGTTAAAATGGAGGTGATGTCGCTGTAGAGAATTATTGTGATGGCGGAACTCGTATCTGCGTTGTGATCCCAAACCGCGCAATCAGACAACTTCCATTCGAGTCGGCTGTAAAACTCTTGAATTCACCTCAAACTACACGTGAACTATTGAATTTGTGTATTTCTACCAATCAGGCTCTTTCAAAAGGGAGCTAACATTTACAAGTAGGCCGGTATCCGTGTACCGCTTTAGCCGGCTAATGTTCGGCCTCCTCAACCTGAAACGTGGCGCAGGAAAAAATACTGCTAACGCTTTTCAGTGACACTATCAAAACTTAGTTGAGCCAACTCGACAATTCAACCTTTTGCATCAATTTTGTTATCGAGTTACTTGCGTTTGATACACAACTTAATATTCATTTATAGCGGTTTTTGTACGAGTCAGCGTTTTCCTCTTGGAACTGGATGACTTGCATTAAAGGGAATTTATGTTCGATTTCTGCGTTTCTTTTGTCATAGCTTGCTGCCCTAGACTTGAACTCTGCTGAGGGACAAGGCGGAGGAACTGGACGTAAGTGATTCTGATCAATCTTAGACATTAACGCCGCCTGATACCCCCCCTACTTAATTTGGCTTTGTCTGGAAATAAACTTGTACTCTTTCACTGCGGTTGTTGGATTTGTGATTATTACCTTTCCCCGGCAACATGTTAAGTATAATTGAGTATGAGCAAGTGTTATGGTAAAAAGTTGATACATTTAATACAATTAGTTAACACAAACAGGGACATTACTCACTATATTATGGTGATGAGGTATTTGCAGACAAGACTCCATTACCCATAAGCCCATTGGGCCCATGAGCAAAGACATACTCTTGTGTTCCACTTGCTGTAAATCCCTACCAAGTGTGCAGGAAGTTGATAAACGACACATCCTCCTTGTCAGTGGTATCAAACACACCAGTAGAACCCAATTCAGGGATCCTTTCTTGAGGGTAGTTTTACTGATAAAAATCTATAACCCCCCCCCCAAAAAAAAACCCCAAAACAAACAAAACAAAACTAGATTAAATGGACAGAAGCAAACTGACTAAACTTGCTTTCAGGAGAAACCCCGATAATTAAATGTGTACATTCTTTACCAATTAGGATGTTGTTGCTATGTAGTACATGGCGCGTTGGGTGATATGATGTTCTTGCAGCTAAAAGCTGGCACATTTTTGCCCCCTACCAGAAGGCACATCTCCGTACCAGTCTGTTCATATGTGCACTTTTTTCCTCCATCCAGGACGTTACATCCCCCCTCATCTGAGAAACAGAGATGGTCCTAAAAATGGTAAGTTTGATTTTAGTTGAACACAAAAGATCCAGTGAGTCACCAAGATGTGGTGGTGTTGATGCTGATAGGTGCCCACCAGAGCAAGCAATGGAGAGAAATAGTGAGGATTTAACAAGACAAGTGATTCATCATGCTTTTTTTACCGCTTTATACTAATAAGCATGCTCTGCAGTATTAAAGGGCCAACTCGTTTAGCACTGTTGTAGGACATGTGGTTCTCCACACCTGCCATAGCCTCTTTTAATCAATCACCCCTGACGGCTGACTCAACGAATGGACAATGACAAATTTTAGGGTTTTATTTGTTGGTTGCTCTGATAAAAGGACACGTGGAGGTTAGGTTAATCTGACATTTGATAAACGTTTGGGCAGTTGGGAAAAGCAGGTCAGACTTGCCTTTGTTTTTCACTTTCTTAAGCCTTTAAAGAATTCAGTTTGTGACGTGTCACTCAAAGTTACATAATTTTACATCTTGAAAAATATTGGAATCTTGGATATTTGTTAAATTGCACACTTGACATTTTTCTCGTTTCACTGTTTTCTTATTCCACAGCAGGAAATGCTTATTCCGCTGGTAGACAGTGCGGTTATTCAGTGGCACCAGTAAATATCTGTAAGTCCCTTCTGTCTGCTTTTGCTGAGGGCAACCTGCATTTCTAAATGCATGAAATAAATTTATACACCTGTAAAGGGGTTGGGGGTGGATTAGCCCTATGCACAGAAACTTAATTTTAAATTTAATCATGGGTAATTGATATGCTTCTCATCTGGAAGGCTTGCACTTGATATCACAGTAAGTGTGGCAGCACAGGTCAATTTGTAAGCATAAATGTTCATACCATGAGCTGGTACTTAAGCTATTCAGGTTTACTAGGTGCTTTTAGTTTTTCCTTATTCTCATGACGACATTTCACTTGCAATGTCCCCAAAGTTTCCCCAAAGCAGTTCCCACAGCAGTTCCCACAGCTCTGGCAGGCAGAGTGTCAGCCAGTGCTCAGAAATGTATATACAGCAGGATGGGATGACTCTCAGATTGGTAACTACACATAACGCCTAGCCAAACACTCATATTGCATGAGGCAGTAATAATGGGCGAGTCTTTTTATAGCCTGCTTCCCTACCTTTGCTCAGGTTACCCAAGACTGGCCTCTCAAGAGCCTGCCTTTTACCACGTCTACAGTGGGGGTTGGCGAAACAAATGTGGTACAACTTAAGTTACCTGCATGTCATCTCAAACCTGTTGGCAGTTACAAAGCAAAAAAAACCCAACCCAATATTGGCTCACAATATGCCGCTTTTGTTTTTTAAAAATAAATCAAGAAATAAAAACTTAGAACCTAACACAGCATTTGCCAAAAGCTTGCAATACATTAAGGGTGCATGTTGCCTTAAACACAATATCCTGAATCACAAGCGTGGCTGCTTTTACTAATGAGAATGTCTCTGTGGTGTTGTTGGAACACTTTGTTGGCTTAAGGCGTTGGGCACTGATGGCAGTCATGTAATCAAAGCAGGAGTTTATCAATTGTGCCTTTGTAATTGAATCCCAGTGTTATAGTAGTAGTTTATTTTACCAATGGAACTTAAACAGTGCTTTAGTATAGTATAATTACATTATTCCCTCTCCATCACTTTGACTGCTCTCTGAACATTGGTGAGTTTCCGTTGTTAAACTGTAATCTGCTTATGCCCCTCTGGCACATGATTGTACCGTCCTGATTGAGGGTGTGTTTGTATGCTGGGCTATTACCATAGACAAATTAAGCCGTAGCACCCCGTGGAGATCCTATTGATATCTTTTGTTTGCGTCAGCAAAATCTGAAAATGGATTTTGAGTTGAAGCATTATGACTTGTTTTCCTTTTTCTAAGCTGGGTTGGAATTTTTGCTGATCTGTCCAATCAGCATTACAGACTAACCACCCTGGTACATTTTTATGTCAAACTAATTGACCACCAAGAGTTCCTGCACCATGTCACCGTCACTTTACAGGAACCATCCATCTGATCTGGTTAACTTGTTTTGTCTTGAGTTGGCTGATGCCATATTTAATGTTCAATGTGGGCTGGTTTGCTGACACATCCAGCATTGGTCGCACATCCCGAATGTGGCTCCGCTGCATGGTAAGCTTCGCCATGTTTGTGAACAGCACACATGTCACATACCAGCCCGAGTCTAAATTCCACCAGAAATCCTGTTGTTGCATTTTCAGTAACGTATCGCCACATCACCTTTTGTTTAATTAAAGAATAATCTGTACAGTAAACATTTGGACACTGTTTCACTTCCAGATATATTTTAGTGTGTTGGCCATTGTAAGCTTAAGACTTTCTTGAATATAGTTGTATTTATAGTCTTCATTTGAAATCAGCCCTATTGTGATAACATTAAGCTGACTCATGTCAGTATACGTCTAATTCAGTGATAAATGCTGCATGGAAAATTACATAATTATGCACATTAAATTCCTTTGCTTTCAATGGGTGACCACACTTGTATCCCATTATACACTTGAAGGAATATCAACAAACACGCTCTCATCTTTTGTGTTTAAAATAATTTTCTCAACTCCACCCTGATTATTTCTCATCCTGGCACAGTGAAACGGATGAATGGGCAGACGATTTCCACCCAGCTCACTTACAAAAGAATTTGTTAGTTGGAGATCAAGTGACGTTCTCGACGCAAAACCTAGGGACTCTCCACCTGAGTCCAATTGCTAACAAAACAATCTTTAATTAGTCAACCGTTTAAAAAAGGCTTGTCGATTGACTGCTTTTGTTCCACCAATACACACAATGTCAATGCTTGGAAAGGCCCCCAGAGTTGGCATGAATCTTTTCTTCAATATCAATTTCATAAAGAAAAGCTTGTTTCCATGATGGGCAGTAAGGCTGCACGATATCAGGAAAACTTGATATGCAATAAGGTTGTCAAGTGTTGCGATATAAGTGATATAAATCTAGGGAGCGTGGAGACCGGTTATAGTTTAAAAGCCACTGTTACCAAACTGCAATATCCACCGTCGCTTTATAATGACACTATTAATACCAATAGTAGGGTTTGAGTCGACCTTTCTCTGCACGGTGCAACCTCAGCCACTCCCATCTACATAGGGGGGGGGGGGGTATCTAGGGCAGTATGGCCCAGTCTGATTGGCCAAATATTGGTCATCGTGATGGCGATAAATTCACGATATATTGCGCAGCCCTCATGGGCAGCCTTCAATAGCCAGGTGGCAATGTATGAGTCGGTCAAATGCCCTCTGCACTGTCAAGATGGACAAGGTGGACTTCTTGTCACAACCAAAGTTTTACACTGGTTAAAACAAATACTGGGCCATTTCATTGGTTGTATTGGTGACAAAACATTGTTTGATTTTGACAGCCGTCGTCTCTCTCAATAAGCACTGGTCTAACACATGGATAGGTGTGTGCGTGCCTGTGTGCTTGTGTCTACTTTAAGGGGCATAGTGATGGGAGGATTTACCTGTTTGACAGGTACAAAACCATCCTCGCCCAAATCTAGTTAGCACTGTGTGCTGTTGCTTTTGTCTTCCAAAGCAAGTCCAGTCTTCTCCCAGATGTGCGCGTCTGCTCTGCCCATTGATTTTACTGTGGCATAGCATTTACAACATCGCAAGC
>JBBMJM010000006.1:4365146-4376333 GCA_037832705.1 Centriscus cristatus | reverse complement strand
AGAGGAATGGAGTAGGGGTGATTATTAAGGAAGAGTATTCTAGGCATGTGGTGGAGGTGAAACGAGAGTCAGACAGGATGATGTGTGTGAAGGTTGAGATAGAAGGAGTAATGGTGAATGTAGTAAGTGGTTATGCCCCACAGGGGGGCTGTGTGTTAGAAGAAAGTTCTGGAGTGAGTTAGAGTTAGAGTTCCTAACCTCAGACTGATCCTTTTAACCTTCCTCGTTTCCCTCTTTCCCTGCACCAATCGTCCTCCTCTTCTGGACATGTCTGGACACTATCATCCAATAATTCATTGAGTTGCCCTCCAATAGCATCCACTCACACACTTGTATTAAACACACAGATATAGTTTTGTTACCCCTTTTCAGATATACTGGGTTGTACAACAGTGATTCAACAGATGAGCATATGCTGAATACTCATGATAATTATCTGAATTTTGACACTGACAAGTGTCATTTTGACAGAAGAAGACAGTCGTGAGTTGAGCTTCAACTGCCTTTGAAGCGAAACTTCAAAGCCAGAACGTTGGATCAGCTCAATCATTCGCCTATCATACAGATTTTGTGCACCGGGCCTCAGTGTAGACGTCCACCCCCACCCGGTTGTAAAAAGCATTCCCAGTCTAGCCTGTTTAGGTTGCCATGGCGACCCACGGAGCTTGCCACAGGTGTATAGGAGAAGAACTGGGATTGAGATTGTTGTGAAATTGCCCGGTGCTACTGTTGAGGTTGTTTTTAGTGTGTTTGTCTTCATGGACGTGATTAAACAACAGGGAGGACTTGTTTGATGAAGACATGTTGAAGTGTTTGTGAAGGACACCCCTCCCCCCTCGTGTCTGCTCGTTTCCTCCCCTCCTCATTCAGTGGAGCACTTTGGAAAGGCGAGCCATTTGTCTCATTTATGACTCTGGTCTATTGGCACATCAGACAGTGGACTCACCTTTGTGATGACACACTGTCTTTGAGCATTGTGGCGTGACTGCTTCACCTCTACACTCCACCGGTTCATAGGAAAGGTTCTGTGCTTCATCAAACTCGCAGTCAGTGGACCTTGAAGCTCTGAATGTCTGCTTGTCCTCCTCCAGGCTGGATGCATCACACAGTGGAGCAGTTGGAGGATAAAGGCACCAAGGACAGCTATGCCATCCAGTGTCTGCAGAAGTCTTTAGAGGCCGACCCAAACTCTGGCCAGTCCTGGTACTTTCTTGGCAGGTAAGAAAAACAATCTGACAGCGTTCTATTATTCTCAAAATGCCCCATGTCATATGTCTGTATTCCTCCAATATCACTGATTTACTTTTACATTTTACTGCTTTTGCGAATTATCAATCATTTTAGATTGTTTCAGAAAACAGAAGTACCAACATGTAGAATGTCTCATTCAAAGATACTCATTTGCCTGTCTGCTCTCCTTTAGGTGCTACTCCAGTATAGGGAAGGTGCAGGATGCCTTCATCTCCTATCGTCAGTCCATTGATAAGTCAGAGGCCAGTGCGGACACCTGGTGCTCCATAGGGTGAGAAAAGACACTGCTCTTATACAGCGAGTCGAAATATGAAGAAAGCGTTAAGGTTCATGGGAGTCACAGCGTTGGGATGGTTCAAAATAGGGACCTGATCTCTGTCTCGCCGCCTCCTCTCCTCCTTCAGGGTTCTCTACCAGCAGCAGAACCAGCCTATGGATGCACTTCAGGCTTACATCTGTGCTGTTCAACTGGACCACAACCACGCTGCTGCCTGGATGGACCTGGGCACCCTTTACGAGTCTTGTGGGCAGCTGCATGATGCAATTAAGTGCTACATCAATGCAACACGCAGCAAGGCCTGTCTGAACACCTCTGCACTCACACAACGCATCAAACTCCTGCAGGTACGGACAGCTTTTCCCATTGCTAACACGGTCTGGCAAGCTCAATCCCTTCCATGTTGTGGAGTATTTTGTTGCTTGTGTATTGAAGTGATGTGCAGCATTGCCAGAAGCGGTCAGCTTTTTTAATGCCGATTGTGCTTTTTTTTTTCTGTTTTAATTTTGGACCATTGAGATATGAATTGAGAATTCATATTGCCATGTTGAAACACTTTTTTTTCCCCCCCTCGTTTGTAATTGTAAACCGTCATTGCATTAAACATGTTATACTCTGCAGGCTTAGCGGTAGCGTTGGACGTGCCTGTATTGTTGGACTCAAGATCAGCACTAAGTGTGTCTTACACAATTTCTCCTAGGCTCAGTTGTGTAACCCACAACCAGGTAGTCTGCAGAATAAGAATAAAATGCTTCCTAGTATTGAGGAGGCATGGAGCCTACCCATTCCTGCTGAGCTCACGTCCAGACAGGGGGCCTTGAACACTGCACAGACACAGCAGGTGAGATCCAGCTTACACAAGAAGCTTTTTGAAATTAAGTTTGAGCATTTCAATGAATTTAATTTAAGATCAAGCCTTGTTTTGATGCTTTTAACATTTGAACAACACACTGGACTATTTCCAAACTTCTGACATACCTAAAGATAAATGACACACTACCTGAAAGAATTTGAACAAGGCCCATACTGCAACAAACTCACTTATAGTCAGTAGTAGAGAACTCGTTATGTCCCCTGATTCCGATCTTTGTGTGACTACTATTATGGTTTGAACGTTTCGACATGGTATCCCCTTTTGGGTACATGTTTCATCCTTGTCATCATTAGCACTTTGAGATCCAAACACAGAAATGTGCGAGTAGTGGAACGTTTTCTTAATATAATTCCCAGGAACTACTAGTACATTATTCACAAACACAGCTTGAGACACTCTGATTATCACCTTAATCTGCAACCGTGAATCAGATTAAGATGTTACCCAGCATCATATTTCCATTGGAGTGTTTTCACACATGCTTTATTTAAAAGCTCAGATTGTCGTGCATGTTCATGTTGTCAGTGTCTCAGATGTCATTTGCAAAACAGTATGGATCATCATCTTTTGTGTTTTTTACCTTTTTGGATGCAACACCCAGTAATTTGTAGTAGTATTTATTTGGACTCTTTTGAAGTAGAAAACGTGTTCTCACAAACCGATCCTGTGCTGAATTCCAAGGTCTGTAAGGCGGAGGGCGCCCAGTCCGCCAGCAATCACACAGACCTGCAAGCCAGTCCTGCCAAGAGGAAACGCACTGCCAGCCCCGACAAGGTACCGCTGAGGACATTCTGGGTGCTGTTCTGCTGAAAGAAAATAGCAGAAATACAGCTTTTGTTTGTGACTTCTTCATAGGGTGTTGCAGACTCACAGGCAAACAAACAGCAGGTCCCCAGCTGGTACCTGACACCACAGAAGCTTCAGGTAGAACACGTCTTATTGTCTTATCTGCTGAATTAGAAACAAACAAAAATCAGAAATGGGAAGTGTTCCACAGAGCAGCCGCTTACAAATGGATACAGGACATGCTGTGAGTTCGTTCTAGATACAGGGGTGTCAAACTGCGGCCTTGTATCAAAGGCATCATTTATTGTGTTTTTTTTTTTAGATTACTAGTCACTATTTCAAACATTCACATTTAGCTCAGGCCTCTGAGAGCAACAACACACAATGTTGTTTGAGCTCATCTGATGACCTTGCATCTGACGCTAACATCATTTAAATGGAGCTCCTCTTGTGAATCACGCAGCTTCTGGATCACTTGCGGACCAACAGAGCGAACCTGAAGCCCCTCCAGGTGCAGATGCTGGAGCAACTGGAGAACCAGTTTTCTCTCATGCAGCAACATCAACAGCAGGTACGCAATTTGTAACGTGCAACCTTATATCCTGAATCGACCTTGTTTTCTGTCTGTGTCTTGACTGGGCTTTCTCCGCCATCAGATGAGGCAGCAAGCAGCAGTGGGTGCACAGAGGCCCATCCTTCCCAATGGTCCTTTACCTGAGTCCTCTAATCACCGTGCAAGCCTCTACCACAGCTCCCCCCTCAATCACACAGCCATCAAACCCCCTACGGCCAACGGATCCTGTTCTAGTCCTTCATCGGGGCCGCCGCTTTGTCTGGACAGAAGCTCTCCGGGCAAAGATCACAACCCAGCAGTGGGAGGTGGCAGCACGAGCAACGGAAAGGTGCCTTACCCACAGCAGAACTCTCTACCTCACAACTGCACAGCCGCCAGTCTCCCCAGCACCAGCAGTACCACCAGTGGTCTGAGTCATTCAGATGAGACATGGAGGAGCCAACATTGCAACACTACCACTCAGGTACTGTTCCTATGTAAAACTGTGGACGGTAGAACATTCCCCTGTTGTATTTGTGATCACCTGACTGTGTGTTAGTACAGACGTGTGTCCCATACGTTGTTTGTGCTTCAGTTGAGTAGTTTTAGTCTTGTAATTGACAAAAGTATGTAGATGTAATTTTGCACCATTATACATCTTAATGAAATGAATCAAATTACCATAGTAACATGCAAAAGCTTATGCATTTTTAATGTTCCTAGTTGGATTGTATCAAGTAGAAGTCCTTGTGTATTTTCTCTCAACAGGGGCTTCAAAAAGGTCCAGGTTCACATTCGACAGGTCCCAATGACGAACCCCCTTTCTCTTCTTCCTCTTCCCTGCAGACCTCTTTCTCTTCCTCTGGCATTCTGAATCAGGTTGGCCATTCCTCCGGACCCTGCACTGCCTCCTCCTCTGCCTCCTCTTTGTCCCCCACCTCTTCACAGTCCACCCCCAACCATTTGTCCTCGCCGCCCCATGCCACGACTACCTCAGGGGTCCACACCAAAGACACTGCACCTTCAGGGGGAAGCAACAGTGGTGCAGCTGCTGCTTTGCCATCAGGTTCAGAGCCCGCCATCCGGCAATCGACAGGGACAGCCCCGAGTCCCGGCACCACCCCCGTGCAGGGATTGACTAATCACATCCATCTGCAGGCGACGGACAGCTCCACAAGCCCGTCTCAGCCAGGCTCCCCAGCGGCCGGTGTGCTCAGTTCAGACAATCCTCAGCTCTCAGCCTTGCTAAAAGGAAAAGCCAATATGACCAGTAATGATGACAATAATAACTGTAGTAACCACAGAGGGCCTTGCTCAGAGAAAATCAACAACGTTCACCCGGGAGTCCACGGTGCTGCCAAACCAATGTCGGAGCGCTCAGCGGCGTCCTCGCCGCTGTCAGCCACTGCTATGCCCTCTCCCTGCTCAGCTGATCTGCACACCACCAAGAGCCTCTCCTGCCTTAACAGTCAGTCCATCACCAAGAGCGACGGGCCCACGGTCAATGGGAAGGGGCCGGAGGACTCTCTGAGTCCGAGGAACGTAGAGCTTTCAGGAGTATCTCAGAGAAACTCAGCCACTGCTGGACTGGCACCCTGGTCCTCGGTGTCCATCTACCCCAGCTCCACTGAAGTTCTCAAAGCTTGCAGGTGAGACATCCGATTAATGCACCAATTGCAGACTGATCCTCGCAAACAGGGCAGAGCTGCTTTGATTAATACAAGTTCTTCCCAGATAATGTGATGATAACTGAGAACTTTGATCTCGCTGCCAGGGCTGCAAGAACAAAACGCTGTCGCTTGTGTCACCGTTTTTTATGGCATGTGAATAGGCCTTTACATCACGTATGCTCTTTGAAACTGTGTGTGGCTGGGAACCAGTGGCAGCCTGGATCCTTTACTGCTTTCACATATGAGGTGGAAAATAGTCAGTGCATTCGCTTATGAAGCTCTAGCTCACTGCTTACTCTTTTTTTTTTCTCTCTGCTGAATGCTACTTGTAAGTCTGTAGTTTGAATATGTCTTTGTTTGGTGGATTATGGCTGATTGTGGCTGCTCCGGATGCTTTCAGATGTGCACATGTAGTTCAGCTCCAGGTTAACCTTTCTATTGTCCACCGGTGGCACAACCTGTTACATCGGCAACTTTAAACAGCACACAAGTACAGCTGTCAGTGCTAACAACAACTGACGAGGAAAACAGGCAAAATGAATGCTTTAACTTTTCTATCGACTTGTTTTGAGACAAGAATTTTGACGAGTGGGATGCTGCAGACCGAATAGAGATGGAGAAGAAAAGACAAAAATGATGAGAAAGAGCACAGGGAAGTGACAGTAGAAGAGGCACCCGCCATGTGTTAGGGCTCGTAGAACACATGACAACATGAATTGATCCCATTTCTGTTCCTCTGACAAATGACCATGGTGTAATGATAGTGTAAGTGGGTTAATCACAGGAGGCAAAGAACCACCCGACACGAAGCAGGTTGCGTGTCGACCGTTTTTACCCTTCTGGTAAAAATGTTGACTGGCTCTTTGTATCCGACCTCGGCAAACAGCACTTCACACGCACAATAACAGTAAGTAAAATGCTCCACAGTGCTGATGGTGTCTCTCCTTTGACTCTGGCCTCAGAAACCTCGGGAAGAATGGTTTGTCAACTAGCAGCATCCTCCTGGACAAGTGCCCTCCGCCTCGACCCCCTTGCCCGCCCTCCCCCCCTATGCCAAAGGACAAACTCAACCCTCCCACTCCCAGTATCTATGTGAGTACAGCCTCGTTGTAGAAGTGGATAGAAGGGACCACTCCAGCTTGTCTGACGTCCTTCCGTCTCTTCTCACCTCCACAGTTGGAAAACAAGAGGGACGCTTTCTTCCCCCCTCTCCATCAGTTCTGTACCAACCCTGCCAACCCTGTCACTGTCATCAGAGGACTCGCCGGAGCACTGAAACTTGGTAGGAACTGTGTGCACTGCATTTCCATGTTTCTATTCATAGTATATCCACCTGTTAGTGACAGCAGCTGTCTGACTGGTTGGATTTTTTTTTCTTCCAGCCGCACATGGTTTTGTAGGTTTGTCTCTGGCCACATGCAGCAGTGTGTTCTGTTGATACATTTGACATGAATGACAACAGCGCCCCCTGCAGTTGGCTTCGGCAATTGTTTACTGTTACTCTGACAATGGAAATGTTTGGAAATTTTTTGATGATGATTTTGTTGGACCAGACAAACATCTTCACTCCTGCCTCTTTAAATCAACACACAATAGCCCATTTATAATCAAAAGTCTTTTAGAAATTACTGCTGTATTTTTGTAAGTACATCACAGGACCGTCTCCCTCTTCCAGATTTAGGCCTGTTCTCCACGAAGACACTGGTTGAGGCCAATCCAGACCATCTGGTGGAGGTGCGGACCCAGTTGGCTCAGCCCACCGATGAGAACTGGGACCCGAGCGGCAGCAGAAAGATGTGGCGGTGCGAAAGCAGCCGCTCTCACACCACCATCATCAAGTATGCCCAGTACCAGGCCTCATCCTTCCAGGAGTCTCTGCGGGTGAGTGCGAGATGAGGCCCCACATTCATTAGTGGTTGAAAAATAGTGTGAAAGTAATAGAACCCGTGGGAAAGGCTCTGGAGCTAGAGATCCCCGCCTTGCCAGGATTATGCTTACTGGGTGACCAAACACAAACAGTGGGAGTGTCAAAACATGACTCTGCAGTTATAAAGGTCAGGAAGGTCACAGCAGCCCCAAAATCTCCTCAGGTTGGGCATGAAAAGCACATCTCTACCAGACAATGGATTGAAGATCTTCATCTTCCCCCGCTTGGTCCGGTTAGGTGCTGCGGCGTTGAAGATATGACAGAAATAACGTCATTGGATTAGATGCTGGTGAAAAGTAATTATGACAGGGAGGAAGAAAGGGGGGCCATGGGGCCGTTTCTTCACTCTTGGCTCTTAAAAACAACGGGACATGAGTGGAGGAAATGGTATGGCTGTGACTAAATATTCACTACCTAGCTCCTGAGTTGAGTGTGTGAATTACCCTATATTGGCCTTTATATGAAGGTCCTAGACTCCAGGTATCCACCGTAACCCCATCCGGCCGAGATGTCTACATTTCTAAAATGAAAGAGAAATAAAGTCAAAAATGTAATGAATGTGTGCAGATGGTTTTGTTGCTGAATTGAAAAAGTCCAAACCATTACAACTATTTTGTCACACTGAACGACATAGATTGCAGTAATAATCCCAAATTGTATGTGCTTCTTATATATGTCTATTTTGCTGCACTATGATGCAGGAGGAGAATGAGAAGAAGAAGGAGATGGAGGCTGACGCCAGCTCCTCAGACAGGTGTGTTTTGTTGACCTCTGTGCTTGTGTGACGTTTCTCTTAATCCTACTAATGGTGATGTTCTCCCTCATCAGTGCAATGCGGCGAAGGAAATGCCCTTTCAAACACATTAAGTTCGGCACCAACATAGACCTCTCCGATGACAAGAAGTAAGTGGAACGAACCAGGATGGATTGTTTGCTGGGTGAAGGAAAAGGTCTAATTCAGTGTCTTAACTGTGCAGATGGAAACAGCAGCTTCAGGAACTGACCAAGCTGCCAGCGTTTGCCAGGGTGGTTTCCGCTGGCAACCTGCTCAGCCACGTCGGTCACACCATCCTGGGTATGAACACAGTCCAGCTCTACATGAAGGTTCCCGGCAGCAGGACGCCAGGTGAACGCGCGTGCACCGACACGCCGTATCCACACCACAGCCTGTGTGTCTGTTGTTCACGCTGAGTAACTTTGTGTGCTGAACCAGGTCACCAAGAGAACAACAACTTCTGCTCAGTCAACATCAACATCGGCCCTGGCGACTGCGAGTGGTTTGCGGTGCCCGAGCCGTACTGGGGCGTGATCAACGACTTCTGTGAAAGGTAAAAACAGTCCTCAAACACATTATTGTCCACATGCAGGTTAGCGATGTGACACTGATCGTTGAGTGTTTTGTTTTTGTTTTTTTTTTCTGTGCAGGAACAACATTAACTTCTTGATGGGTTCCTGGTGGCCAAACCTGGAGGACCTCTATGAAACCAACGTACCTGTTTATCGGTTCATCCAGCGCCCCGGAGACCTGGTGTGGCTCAACACCGGCACCATCCACTGGGTCCAGGCCATCGGCTGGTGCAACAATATCGCATGGAATGTGGGACCCCTCACAGGTGAGGATGATTCCCAGTGCAGCAACTGCATCCACTTTCAGCAGAACCTACAGACCAGTTCAGATCGCTCATTGAAACCTTATTGAATGCCTGTAGTCTGTGGTGTGATGTGCCTCGATTTCTGCGATGCCTGCTCTGGCATTTCTCTTTTGTTACCATAGTTACCGTTGTGAAGACATGGTTGTGCTTCAAAAGGATTTATCAGCGTGCCATTCCTCTGTTCAAAGGTTAAGCATGTTTGTTAGTATGCTTGTCGCTGAATACCTCACTCAGCCAACCCACCTGGGTACCAGTCACCATCTCGCATCTGATTGGTCGGAACATTAGAGACGTCTGCAACCATTGTGTGCTGTTGAACAGCAGTGAGGAGCGCCAGGACCGTTGCCCAGTCTTCGGTGTGGACTGGCCTAAAAGCCTGGTTTCTCATTACCAGCACTGTGCTGCCTGCTGAGATAAAGCAACACATTAGACAGAATGTAACCCGGCACGTTCTCCAGGTGTGGGCAGGAACAGCTGCACGCAGGATAACCAGCAAAGTTTTCACTGTAGCTGAAAAGTTCCCCTTTTTCCAATCCTCAGCACATCAGTACAAGCTGGCAGTGGAGCGCTATGAGTGGAACAAACTGCAGAGCGTCAAGTCCATCGTTCCCATGATTCACCTCTCCTGGAACCTGGCCAGGAACATTAAAGTTTCGGACCACAAGCTTTTCGAGATGATCAAGTAAGAACTTCTGTACTGTTCAACAACAGATCTAAATGGGATTATAGTGTGTATGTTTGTCCCGATCTTACCCGACGTGTGTGTCTTAGGTATTGTTTATTACGGACTCTGAAGCAGTGTCAGATGCAGCGGGAGCTGCTGTTGGCTGCTGGGAAGGAACTGGTCTGGCACGGGAGGACTCAGAACGAGCCGGCACACTACTGCAGTATCTGTGAGGTAATGATGTGTGTGCTCACATCAATGGGATCCTCTCTGCTGCCGCTGGGTCCTGTGCGACCTTAACACCTGACCTTGTGGGCTGTCTCCAGGTGGAGGTGTATGACCTGCTGTTTGTAACCAGCGAGAGCAACAGCAGGAAAACGTATGTGGTGCACTGCCAGGACTGTGCCCGTAGGGGGAGCACTAACCTGGACAACTTTGTGGTGCTAGAGCAGTACAAGATAGAGGACCTCATGCAGGTTTATGACCAGTTCACACTTGTAAGTATCAAGCACACGACACCAGGATGCACGCTTTCCATTCAGGCCATGTCCACATGTACCAAACCTATCATGTTTTCCTCTTGCCTCTTCATCGCATCAAGAATATTTGTATCCCGATTTGTTTTTTGTTGTATGTGGATACTTCGCCAGACACAAACCCAAGGGTGGCGATTTCAAATGTTTTCACCCTGAGACCTTCAAAATAGCTACTTGAAATAGTCCAATCAGAAATGTAGTTTCTTTCAGTATCTAGCACCACTGATGACTAGTTAACTAGTACTACTGGATAGTTTAACAGGAGGTTCGATGGGCGAAATGTGTGAGAAGAATCTGTTTTTATGAAGGAAAGGAAAATATGGATTTGATGCTCACCTTGATATCCATATAACATCAGGGAAGAGCTTTTTTCAAAGTTTAGTGCCAGTGTGTCATGAGCAGCAGGGGAAAAATGTGTTTGATGCTCCCCCACCACTCATCCATCCATCTTCTCCCTCCACAGGCGAGTCCTTTGCCTTCCTCCTCTTGATGTCTGAGGACACTTTGAACCACAATGGACTTCATCAGAAGCTCTCTGGAAAACCTTCTTATGTTGTTGTTTTCTGATATTCAGGAAGTAAGCCGTCAGTCCTCTACCCACGCTCTGTAGCTATCACATAAGGCAGCTGTGTGAGAGCTGTGTGTCTATGCAACTTGCCTCCTCCCAGTGGACTGGCGGGGGGACGGCAGCCCCTCCTGTCGTCATGATGTTGTACTGCTGGCCCCGCTGGAGAAAGCGCCCAGAATCCCATGTTCAGTGATTCAAGTTCTGTATATAAGTTTTAACTGGCGACATGGTCACACAAAGACTACTGACTTCTTTGTTTTCTTTTTCCTTTGTTTGTATTCTGTTTGTGGGTTGATAATGCAGCTTTGTTCCCTCCACGAGATGAATAATTAGCATAGATGGTTTTGTATGTTAGATAGAGACGTCCTTGGTCAGGAAACAAGAGAAAAAGATTTGTAACGTGAACAGTTGAGTGATTCTTTACAACAC
>JBBMJM010000006.1:4299910-4311424 GCA_037832705.1 Centriscus cristatus | reverse complement strand
TATTATTATTATTATTATTTCCCATATGCAGTGCACATGTATTCACTTTATGGGGAAGTTCCATCCTGCTCCCTCATTCTCTCCAATCATCAGTGCATTCCAGCGGCCTCCTGCTCGGATGGCTTTGGATATTTTGGTGAACCATAATCAAGTTTAATTGTTTAATTGCAGATTAATGGAATGAATACCACCCACAGTCAGAATGAAACGAAACACGATTCAGCACAAGTGTGCATGCGTATTTTACCGCACGCACACACACACACGGCTGCTTTCCCAGCTTCTCTCAATAACATTCAGTGTACAGTTTTCATCAAAGAAGCAACATTTTTAAAGTAGAAAATTGAAAACCATAGTGACTCATCTGCTCCTTTTCGCCATGAAATACAAGCAGGAATATAAGACACAAGAATGAGAGAAATAGAGAGCGACAGAGCGCAGTCAGCGAGAGAAAACACACACTGATTAACAGGAAAGGTGAAGTCATGCACAAAACTAACAGAAAAGGGATTTTTGGTTCATTACAAATTTATCTCGGTGTTAATGGTGTCTCTGATGCTCACACACTGCCCCCACCCACTTCTGTCCCACCCACCAAAAACACACCCACCAACCAGGGAACGGGAGGGTTGGGGGCCCTGGAGGACCAGAGCTCATTAAGGAGAAGATTCATTTTTCATGTTGTATAATTCTTTCATAGTTGGGCACCGTAAATTGCCTTGATTTACATTCAAAAGAAACTTTTTCATTTCACTGCAGTGCACTTAAAATGTTGCCAGGCGAGAGAGAGAGAGAGAGTGAACAGAAGCCATGAAGAGTGACACGGAGAGAACGGGGGAAAAAACAGTTTTTTAAGGAACGGGTTGAGAGGAGCAACTCTGGCCGCCGTGCTTGTGGTTTAGGAAGAGCTGGCCAGTACGGTGACATTCAGTCCCTCAAACGAGCACCGGTCAGAACTGGAAGGAGTGAAGGGAGCTAAAAAGGAGCCAAATAAATTGAATGACATAAATAGGGGGGATATGAGGCAATGGTGCTGTCAGTGCAAATACTAATTTGACTTGTGCTGTGTTTATTTTTTATGAAAAAAAATTTTTTAAGTGCAAGTAAAAGTGCACTCAGACCTCCTCCGAGGGAAATAAGCTACTTTGAAAATATCATATATGTCTGGATATATTGCGCAACCAGACGTCCCAGTGATGTTTACTCCATATGAGTAATAGAGCTCCACTGTGTCCCACCTTTGATGGGATTGGTGAAATGATTTCCAGATTGATTTCATGTGCAAACACACCAAAGGTTGCTGTGCTGCCTCCGGTTAAATTCTGTTTTCACATAAACTGACAGAAAACAAACCAATCCTCTTTCACGTCATTCGTGCTATATATTTGAATATAAGTGTAATCAGTAAACCTGAAATCAGGAACGTCCTACAGCGTTTTCTGCATTTCAGGGGTCGACAACCCCAGTTTGTCAAGTCCTGTGTCAAATCTTAAACACACACCATGATATTATCCTTTAGTGAACAAAGAGTTGAACAAATTCCCACTGTCAGTCTGTAAAATGTTTGTGTCACACCACCTCACTGAGAACATTATAGATCCGTTTGCAGAAACGTACAAAGCCAACAATCCAACCCTCCTCCGCCTCATCCCAGGCTGTCCAATGGCCTTGACACACGAGTACCCTGTTGATACGCAGCCGGAGTCCATTCTCTCCTCTCAGAAAACGTGGTGTTAATGTAACATAACCCGTGTCTGCATCACTTGTACCTGCTTTTGTTGCTCCTGCCTTTATATCTCTCTCTTATCCTAATGAATATACATAAGATACCCTATAATTACCTCTTATCATTTAAAATTGTGTGTTGTTTTCACGTTGCTTTATTTATTTTCTGTTGGTGAGTCAAAGACAAATTGTCCTTTCGGTGCAAAGTTATTATTGGACATGGAGGGATAAACAGTCTGCGTCAGAGCTCAGAAAACATATTGAGTGAAAGATGGGGGAAATAGGGGAAGAGAACGGGGAGGTGCTGATTACCTCTGAAAGTCAAATGATTCTGTGTTATTTTTAGTGAAAGTTTACAGATTTGGGCTCTGTTGGGATCTGTTTTCAGATTTTGGAATGGGATGGAGCTGTTGGTGTAAAAAAGCAGGGAGTTAAAATGGCACTGAGAGGATGAGGGAGGACTGAGGAAAAGAAGAGAGCATGGTGGAGCTGAGGGTGGGGGTAGGGCTCCTGGCATCCATGGGTTTGAGGCTGATTTGGATTGTGGAGTCGTGTTGGCTTGGCCTGACGGAGGCCCACTTCATTAGTGTCCCGATGCATTAAACGTGAGGAGAGAGGGAGGCGGAGGAAAGAGCTTGAAGGTCACAGAGAACAGCAGGAAAAGACACAGAGGATAAAAATGGTCGGCGAGTGGGAGAAAGTGTATCGCCAGCTGAAAGAAGAGAGGCAGAGAGAGATGACATCTGAAGGAGCCGACCAGCTCTGTGACTTTGGCTCGACTCTCCAACATCATCAGTAGCGTAGGGAAGGGAGAGCAGGCCCTGTGTGTGGTGGATAAGTCCTTACTGTCAGCTTCAATAAGTGCACTAAAGACGGTCTGAGTGGGAGGGAGGGTAGCCTGAGGTGGATTTCACAATTCCCCACATGGTTCACCCTCGATTTAACTATTAAGTGTGTCAATATGTTTGCGGCTGTGTGGTCCTCATTAGAGAAGGGATAGATTTTTTTTTTTTTTTTGCTGCGGCTGGTTTTCAGCATTCTTACGGGAATTTCTCAATATCTAAAAATGTCACTTTGTGTGAAAGAAAGGGGGAGAGGGAGAGAGGAAAATAAAAAAGGAAACCCTAAAAACCTTCTAAATTCCTGTAAATTGACCATTCCAGACTGAAAATAAAGCCCCTGCAAATGAAATCGGAGCAATTTCATGGTCTGGCCTGCCCTTCGTATTATTTAAGTAATACCCTGTTGTTATTGAAGAGAGGGAGAGAAAAGTCAATGACTATTATCTTTATGTAGGTCCTTTAATTTTAATGCACCACAGATTTATAGCTTGGCATTCCAGTGGGGAGGCCCCTCCCTGCTCTTAAAGCGAGCGGGCGGGACACAACCACAGCGCTCTCACAACAGCCGCTACCTCCTGACAAACAACCCAAGTCCCCGCTTTCCCTTGCAACACTTCATCTCTCATCACTCCCGTCGAATAACTTGTCTCTCTCTGACAGCGAACCTGCCAGTCAGTGGGAGCTCCACCCAGAACAGTAACACACGCCTCTGCTCATCATCACTTTCTCCAGCTCCAGCTCTCCTTTTTTCACACCCTCCAATCTCACGCGCTGTTCTGTCAGAGAAAGAATGTTGTAGCGCTAGACCAGAGGAAAAGTCCCTTCATCAACCCACCAGTTGCCAAGAATTTCATTTTGAACCAAAGCGGCAAATCAAACCACTGATAGTCTTCTTAGGATTTGTCATGAACTAAAAATCACTCCCTTAGTACCCTCCAGTGGCTCATAGGTGTCCCCATCGGTATTTCACTTCAATTAATAACAATAACCTAATAGCAAAAACTTGTGAAATGATTTGACTTTATATTGGATATATAGAATAACCTGCCGTGTCTCAGACAGAGACAACATGATATGTGCGTTAGCATCCGGCATCAAGGGCCGGGACTCACGAGTGTATTTGACGTGTTAGAACATCCTCACCCGTTTGAGACACATGCTAAAAATCAAATGTAGTTAAAGGATAAAATCCCTGCGCCCAAACTGTCATAACCTGAACAATCTCAGCTGATAAAAAAATCCAGTTCAAAAGTTCATCTGCTCCACAGCTTGAAACTCGTGCCCGTGGAGCTGCACTGCATGCCAATCCTCCTTTCTGCCAAAGCTGAAACTATGTGTATTGCGGGAGGGGTTAAGTACACAGTGCATACGTCGTGGTCTTGATGATGGCCAGCTTGAGTCAGGTTTTAGTTTCCAGTTTCCATCTGTAAGGGGGAAAAAAAAGTTACTTTGTGTGGTGACAACACAGCTGAGCTCTTCGAGAGTTGATTCAAAGCATTTTTCATTCGTCCGTTTCCCACCAGCTCAGAATAGACATTTATAGTCTCGTAATTGGACACAAAACATAATAAAATGTCACTCAGTGGTCATGCCAAGAGTGTTTACAGTTAAACAAAGACAAGATAACTTGCTTTTATTACATTACTTTACCTGGAACATTTGATATGACAAGATTACACTCCCCTTCGATATCTTGTATATCAATGTATTTTTGATTTGAGTGGAGTACAAATAATTCCCTTCTCCTGTTTTTGTTCAACATTCAATGTCCAGCAGGAGTAGTCATTGATCTCATCTCTCAATGGTCAAAAATGATGATTCAATGGTGATGGATTAGCTTCCCAGCAGACAAACTGGTTGGCGTTTGACTAGAGCTAATCTTACACACATTAGGTCAAAGGTACTCTGGACACCTGTGGGCTCAAGCGCCGGCCTGGGAGCTGGTTAATAGAGCGTAACACTGTGAGGTGATGTGTGAAACACTCCCTCTCACCCTGGGTTCACCCTGGCTACTGTGTGCCGGAGGAGAGAAAGCGTAACAGGGTGTTGCATCATACCCTGTCGTTGACTGTTGATGACTGTCGATGACTTTCGTGGTCTATCTCATCTGTTCACTTGAAAACAATCGATCAGGGGTCACTGTGCCCCATTAATCAGGTGTTTTGTCTGTCTCGCCAGGCGCTCCACAGACCTCCCACATCCCAAATGAAGGAACATCGCCTTTCTCCTATGCGAGAGGAAGCGTTATCTGCCCCTGGTAATGAAGAGGGGGCGCAGAGTGCAGGATCTGGGGTTGTGGGTCCACCCAGCACGGTTAGCAATGCCGGGAGCAACAAGAAGCCACGATTGCGCACAAAGGTAAAGTTCAAGACAAGATGTACGATGTGATCAGTCTCCATTTGACGCGTTACCAAACGTTCTCTATCCATGTTTGCCTTTCAGATTTCCCTCGAAGCCTTGGGCATCCTGCAGAGCTTCATCCAAGATGTTGGCTTGTACCCAGACCAAGAGGCCATTCACACTTTGTCGGCACAGCTTGACCTGCCCAAGCACACCATCATCAAGTTCTTCCAGAACCAGCGCTACCACGTCAAGCACCACGGGCGTCTCAAGGAGGTAGGCGACGGGGTTGCCGTCAGTGGAGGTGTCGATGTCAGCGAATATCGGGAAGAAGAGTTACTTTCCGGTTCTGAGGACCCAGAGTCCAGCGAGGATGGAGCAGAGGAAATCTACCCTTCAGAGGGGAATGGTGGGAGCACAGGAGGGATGAGCCAGAGCTCAGCCTCCTCCATCTCCAACTCTGGCCAGTTGACCTCAGGCAACAACTCGGCTCAAGAGGATGGCAAGGACAAGAGCCATGGCCGGGCTCCTGGAAGCTCCTCATCTAGCCCAAGAGAGCAGGCTGACTACCAGAGGTAGAGACTGTCAAACAGAGAGGACAAAGAAAAAGAGGGACAAAGAGGGTGTGATTCAATGACGGACAAGAGTGTGGCTCTGTCGAAAGTGTGTGTGTGGGGGGTGGGGGGATAAGTCAGTGGCTGCACAGAATAATCAAGAAACCACTGGCCTGAAATACTGTACATCAGTTAACTCAGTCTTAAACTCAGTCCCAAACCAAGTTCAGAAGGCAGAAGCTGCTCGCGCCTTTGACCCACAGAATACTGAACATCAGCCACCAAAGTATCACAGAGCTTTCTCCTAATCAGCTGGTTTCCATTTCAAAAACATTCTGGGTTCATTTCATTAGCTTTGGCCCAAGACGGTCATCCTCCTCTCTATCGCCTGAGTCTGAGCACAGTCACACAGTCCATCCCCCTGATACGCCGAGTCACCCTGCAGAGCGACATGAATGGGCTGGATCCTGGGGACGTCTCACACCCCCACAGTCTGACAAATCCTCAGGACTCATACTGATGTTGCTAACGCTGTTAGCAATGCTGCCAGAGAACTCGGATGGCCCGCAGTTGTTGTTTTTTTCCCCCACTCTGTTTCTTTTCGTTGTCGGTGAGAAATCATGTCAGTGGACTCCAGAAACACTTCCAGTCTTACCTAGCACTTACTGTTCAGAGAGACACTGAAATTTTCCGGGTGTGATGGAATCTCCTCTCACAAAACAGTGAGGATAAACTGCAGCAGGAGCGACAGTTTTCAAGGGGACAATGGACCTATCGATAAGAAGACGTGGGATGTAAGCGGAGTGAGAGTCAATCTGAAGCCTCGGTGAGAAAAATATCAAGAAAAGGAACAGACAGAGTTTAGATTCAGCAAACAAGCAATCAGTCACTTTATGTGCGGTCGTCCATCTTTCCCAAGCTTCCTCTCCATCTCACTCTCTTGCCGTTTTTCCTCTCTCTAATTGGTGCCCACGGTCTTGTATTTCACCACACCTACCCGCACTTAAAACTTCACCAACCCTATTTATTGCTATCTTTATCCATGATTATATCATCATTGTTATTATTGTCGTTATTATGGTTAGAATTGAGAAATTGCTATTTTTAGTTTATATTTCCATGGTTTTAAATATTGGGTTTCGACAATGTCAGAGACATTCGGAGCGCTCTGCCCTAAAAGAGTAGAGGACGAAAATGAAAATGAAAAGAAGCAGTTACTGAGTGCTAATGGGTAAAAATAAGTCCTGCCATGGTTTATTTTTATAGTTCAGTTTCCAAAAAGTAGTAAATATGACTTGGTGAAGCGACATTCTGCTTTTTTTTGCTGCAGTTGATGACAATCTACTTTTTTGAGCCATGACAGAAATATGGCAGGTTTGACTCCTTTCTTCACTTTAATGTTTGTAAATACCCTAAAGGGGATAAATTGTTATTAATGTGTGTCTATTTTTTATTTTCCTGACTTTAAGTGTTTGAGCCAGTTTGGAGTGCCAGACTTTTCTGTTGGGTGTGTGTGCGTGTGTGCGTGTGTGTGTGTGTGTGTGTGTGTGTGTGTGTGTGTGTCTTCAGTGTCTTCAGTGAAATCAGTCCATTGCATTATGCCAGGCAAACTCAATCACAAGACTATTTAAAAAGACTTGTTTTATGTTCAGCGTCTGGTGCAGTCATGTGCAAATATATGTTGAAAACAATAACTGAGTGTCTCCACTGGTTGACCGTCCTGATCGGCTGCTACACTCAACCAGATGACCCGCCCTTTTAATTATGACATCAACTCCGATCTGTATCTCTGTATGATAACATTGTGCTTTTCTGTACGACAGGAATCAGGGTTAAGTCCAGTTCATTCAGTGTTGAAGTGAATTAAAATTTGTGAATTCAAAAACAAATTGTGCTGGTTTTATTACAGTGTCAACACACGCACGCATGCACACACACACTAACCCCCCATACCCTCATCATAAACATCCTAACTGGATGTCCAAAATCCAAATCAAACAAACCAAATGAATCAGTGTGGTAAAGTTAAATTGTTTAACATGTTTAAAATGTAATGGACCTATTTTCAATGACTTTGTCAAAAAAGGTAACTAATTACATTTGTTTATTCTTTGATTACGTTTTAAAAATCATTTAATCATAAAATCATTACTGTATGATTCATTCAGAAAAAAATAACCCTGAAAATCAAATCATTAAAAATGTACACCAGGATTTAGACTATTAGGGATTTTGTTCCCTTTTCCAGTACATACATCTAACCTTTCATCAGTTCCAGTACAATCTGTGGATCAGTGGAATGTGGTTCTTGTAACGAGTGAAAAACAGCTGAATGAAACGGGAAACTTTAGTTTCCAATGTCACCAACACCACAACAGAAAATGACTCCTCCAACTATCACAACAACAAAATGTGGCAGCAAAGAACAACTCCTCATTTAACGTGTTTGTGCGTCTGTTTGTGCGTCCCCGCAAACAATAGAGTTGAAGTGTTGGTGATGAGCAGGAGGGCTGAGGTAGATGCAGACTTCCGTGCGGCTGGTCCTCTGACTGAAGGCAATCAGCTCGTGCTGTGACCCTGCCACAGTGGTATAATTATACCTGCTGCGATAGCCTGATGTCTCTGCATGTCTCCCCTCAGAATAGCCCATCAGCCTGCAACCGCGCTCTACGCCGCTGGAAGATAAGGCTGTTTTTCTCATTAGAAAGGGGGTCCTACATCAACGCAGCAGGGGTTCTCAATCGAGGGTGCTTCAGCAAAGTAATATGGGGTCATCCATGAAAACATGTAACCAGGCTCCACTTTCGCTGTTTTTCAGCAAGATACAAGCACATATTCTTGGGAGATTTCTGTGTTGTACGCAACAATGAAACAAAACGACTACCACGACTTCTGAGTGTCAGTACTGGAGTGTGCGGTACGTTGGTGATTGATAAGCACAAATGTGCTACACCAGCAGGACGTCTGGACAAATTTCATTGTCTGAAACTGTAGCTCAACCATTACATTGTTTTCAGTCTGAATTCCCACAACATTCAGGCTGAAATACACCAGACACAGACACGGCGCAACACAGCTGTTGTAGCACAAAGCTTCAATTATAATCAGCTAAAGCTGCTGCGCTGACCACAGAAGCCACTCACACCTATGTGGGCCAGAGCTCTGTTTTTCATGGCTCGTCTATTGTTTTTTTGTTTTTTTTCCCTGGTACATGCAGGCCCTTAAGAATACACAATACACAAACTGCCACTGAAAAACAAGTACAATCTGCTTACAAAGGTGATGAGGCAGCCAGTGGGACACAGTTCCTTTGGTTTGATCAGGAGGATTCAAAAAATCTGACAAAAATTCTGAACCTGATATTGTGGGAAGAAAATATCACCAGAATCCGATGCTGAGATTTCATTTTCTGCAAACAACTCATGTATATTTATAATTTATAACATTTAACAAGAGTTGTCTGTGGCTCATTGTTCATAGAATCCCAGATGCCCCAGAGACACTGAAAACCCCAAATTAAATCCTTGTAGATAGATAGATACTTTATGAATCTCGGAGAGAAATTCACACATTGTGTGAATGTGTTTTGGCAGCTGGGGTCTTTGTACAATAGCGTCTGTCTGCAAGTGTTAATGTGAACGGGTGAATAAAGTGCTGCTAAGGTTGTAAAGTGAACAATGCAGCCATTTACCATTTAGTTTAGTTAGTTTAGTTATCACAGCAAGGACATCTACTACTACAACAAGTGTGTAAAGGACGGACCTCAGCCGAGAAGAGTCATCACATGATTATGTCACAAATAAACCAAATGAATCGACAGTCAGAGTTTTGGTTTTGTTCTGAGTGTCAAAGGTAGACGTCCTTCGCTTGGCATTGGCATGGATCACACCAGGAACGAAAACAATCCCGGTATCCCAGATAGAGCACGTATGCCTTTGCAAAGTATCATCACCTCAATGAATGAATTCTTCCAACGACTCAGTTAACCTTGGAATGACTTGTCTCCTGAGCTCCGGCGTTGCACGATGGGCATGAACTCAAGGAGGCCTTGGCTTCAGAGAGGATGAGACGCGGGCTGGGACGGGACAAGCATGTGGCCACAGGAACCAAACGTTGCTTCATTTATACTTGTATGCAATCAAAGAAAACCAGAAAAGGAATAAAAACACTCCCCATGGGGTTGTGTTGGGGAGAATTTACTGGAAATTGTGGATGACAATGCAGCTTCCTGTATTTATATCGTCAGAGCAAAAGCACCGTGACTAAAGAAGAGCTGTATGGACGTCTCAGGACATTAAAAATAACTTTTCAGAGCCACAGCCAACTCATAACTGTCAACAAGAGTTCCTGAACTCAGCTGCAGCAACAAAATAAAGGACAATATTATGCAAGATAAAGTGAATAAGAGGCCAACAACTCAATCTCTTGCCGTGTTTCGTCACACCTCAGCTTTTCTGAAACAAACCTGGACTGGAAATGATATTACTTCAATGGATTTTCCAGGAAATTAAAAGATAAACTTCATCAAACTGCCGCCTGGCATCCACCAAATGGATAAACCGAGAGAAGCATATTTTCCCCTTTAATGGTCCAAACTCTTCAGACAACAAACCCGACCAAGAAATATTATGCAAAATAAGGCTTTTTAAACCTAATCTGAATGGAAATGCTTTTCAACCAGCCTCATATTTTTCTTGCTACATGTGCTGAATATGATTAAGAAGTTATTTCTGCACAATTTGCTCCAGTAATATTATCTGTTGCTTCTTATTTTCTCTGGATGACGTCTCAGCACTAAAATGCGCCAATAAATGCGTTTGTGGGAGCGTTCCGTGGATAACATATGGCACGCTTCCGCTCGCCCTTCTTTCTCGCCGCCATCTCACTTTCCCCATAACACTCCGACACACAGCCTCTCTGCGGTAAGCACCTCTGGTTTTCATTCAGTAGCACCCGTCCCCTTCTCCTTCCACCTCATCCTTAAATCTCCTAATTCAAATCATTATTCGCCCAATTGGTGGGCTTTAACCCCTCCTGCCTCAGGTCCTGTAGACCTGGTAGTCATTAGCAGACTGAATTTGTGACGGAGGGGAGCAGGGGGTCGCATGCCCAAACACACATACACACACACACACACACACACACACACACACACATACACAGTATTATAACCTGCCTGCACCTTCACACATATCGCACAGTGCTCCACAGCAGGTCCATCAGAGGCTGGATGGGAGTCAAGTGTGCTCGGTTAGGACAGACAGTCAGCGATGCAGCGGCGAGACCACCCAGACATCTGTGGTTGTGAGAGACGTGAACTGCTTGCGCTCGGCTGATGTGAACCGAGCATCTGCCGGCTTGATGGCTTCTGGGAAGTCTCTGGGGGAACAAGGCCACTAATTTCACCTCCCTTTGAGATGACATAAATTAAGCTTATCGACTTAAGTGATAACAGGCAATGTGATCCTCTCTGTTTTACAGTGGATATGTAGATGAGAAGATGTGGCACTGAGGAGCATTAAGGAGGGGGCCAGTGAACGCTTGTGTACGTATAGTTCAATGTATTTAATGGGGCCAGAGGAACAATTGAAAAATGATACACAGCACTAAATGAATGCAATGGAGGACTCATCGGAGGAGCGGTTCATAAGGTGACGTAAAACGGTCGCGGCAGTTTCAGCAGCACACATCCTCCTCTGCTTTGCTTCGGCTGACAGCGACTCTGAAAATTCACAGTGGGAGCAGAGTATGGGTTGAATCATCTTTTCAACAGATATTAAGTTCTGCAAATTCAAACAGAAACATGGGGATTACATTACATATGTCTACATTACAAGTCCCTCTGTTGTGGATGCTTCTTGAAAAGCTTTCCAAAATACTAAATGCACGTTAAACCACGTCCACACTCTTTATTTGGTTTTGAAAACGGGAAGTGTGCGTTCTGTACGGTGTGGTATGCCCAAGTGGTGGATGATGACAAAGTGTGTGTGTGTGTGTGTGTGTGTGTGTGTGTGTGTGTGTGTGTGTGTGTGTGTGTGTGTGTGTGTGTGTGT
>JBBMJM010000006.1:4262778-4272801 GCA_037832705.1 Centriscus cristatus | reverse complement strand
TAAACAACTATTTGCTGTCGTTGGATCAAAATTCAGTCTGTCTGATACTGGGATTCAATCCTTTGTGTTTAAGCTGGCTAGCACGCTAAGATAATGACACTAACAAATAAATTGTCGTAAAATTTAATCTTATACCTGTGTACTTTCCAGTTGTTACACAAATAATTATAAAATTAGAAACATTGTATACTTTTCTATTCCTGAAATTCGGAGTCGGTCAGTGTATCGTACATAATTCTGGAAGATAAACACACTGGTTAGCTTACTGCTCACTTTGGTGTAATGCTAATAGCTTAAATTTGCTAAAAAAAAAAAAAAACACACAAGTGAAATGTAAACATTTATTGTATTGGTCCCGTTAATGGATTTCATTGTGGTATAACTGATACTGTTGAACAATTTTTTCTACTCTTCTTTTGATAATGTTCAATTTTTCAGAAATTCTCTGAATTACAACTCAACTTTGTGCTCAATGGTGTTTTCTGTTATGTTACATACCGGTACATATTTATAAAACCTTGTTATTAGCCCGAGCCAGTTAGCGTCCTGCAGCTGACTGAGGATGCTTTTTTTTTGTTTTTAGAGTCACTTTTGTTTCACTTGCTCCTTTTCACACCTTTTCTCAAGCTCTCTTGTTTCTAAAAGGGCCCATAAAGTCTGTCCTACACCCCCGGTTCGGCTCTAAACCCTCCCCCTCCTGCCCTCACATAGCATTTTCTCAGCCCCTTCAATGAGCCCTCATTTGTTTCTCCCCCTAAACAGCCCTCACCCTTCGGTTCCCACCTCTACCCCCTTCACCCCCTTTGCCAGTCCTCCCTTCTTCCTGTGCTCTTCCTCTCCCACTTTGAACAGAGGCCTCAGTGTGCTGGTTGACAGAGCGAGCGGTGGTGTGACGGTGTGTGTGTGGGTGGGTGGGTGGGTATGAATAGCTGCAACAAAAGCAGCGGTTCGAGGTGTTTGTGTGTTTGTGTCTACGTGACGCGTATGGGCCTCCTGGGATGCATTAACTACAGCGTTGTAGCCATTTCTTGAGTTAGCGAGACCCTCCAGACGCAGCTGGTCACCTACATTTAACTTCCCTGGCCCTTGTTTGTCTGTCGGTGGGCACAACTTCAAATGTCCTCATTGAGGCACAAAGGGGCTGCTGTGTTGGCCGTGACATGTGATCTGCCGTTGGATTTGAATTCACCTCGAGTGTTTGCGAGTGGGGTTCATACCCACAGGAATGCCAGTAAACTGTTGTTTGTGTTTGCCAGGGCCTGGTTTTACTGGTTTCATTGGGACTCCGGTGGCTTTTAGCTCAGCTGTGAACCAGCCCCCTCGATCCCTGGGGCGCTGGTTCCCCCACTGCATGGGGAGGGAGGTTATTGGAGGAATGTTCCATCTCATACGCATACTTAACTTCAGTGTCACTGTCTTTCTTCTGGTGCTTAAATGGTCCTCTGCGTGTGTTTGTGTTGTGCACAGATGCCACTAATTTGTAGACACAGGAAGTGTGAGGGCCAAAGTCACTTTTCTCTCTAGTTATTGGAAGAGGGGTGATTTTAGTCGCAGGAGCAGAGGAGGTCACCTGATGGTTTATCTACAACATGTATGTGTGTACCAGCTTCAGACCTCCTATCACATCAGACGCCCCGGCAGCAGGAGTGGCACTAAAAATACTCACACACGCACGCACGCACGCACACACACACACACACACACACACACATACAAAGCTTTACATAAGAATGTGGTGGATGTGGCGTTTCCCTCTAAATGCCTGGCCTGGTGTTTTTCATGAGCCCAGGCAGAGTTACATCAGCCGCCAGAAACACAGCAGGACACAGGAAGTTGGAACACACAGACCGAGAAGAAGATATTTTTACTTTTCAGACAAAGTAGAGTCTTTTCTTCCATTAAAGTGGTTTGGACGTCGATGTTGTCAGTGGTGTGAGCGGTCACTCACATATGCCACCGATTTCTGTGTTGTGAAGATTTGTGGGTAGCTGTTAAAAAATGTTCCCTAATGTGACACTCGACTAAAAATAACAAGGCCTCTGATGCTGACATTACATTTTCCCAGCTAAAATATGTAACTGAGCGCAAAATAAATAAATGGTAAGCTCAGTGAAGGTCGTCTGCATTCTCAAGTAGCCGACTCACAGCGAAGGGAGAAGGGTGATGTTAAAGTCATCATCCAGGAAGGAAACGGAGGCAGCGAGATCTTCACTCCGTGCTCCTCCGCTGGTCGTGTTTGTGACACGGCTGTGTTCCAGTCACGTACTCTGACAGACGACCGATTGCACTAACTTGTCTTCCGATGGTGTCGCCGTCCCCACAGGAAGCCGTCCCACGGTGCAGTATGTGTCCTCACTGTCGGAGCTGCCCCAGGCCCTGCAGCCCTACTACACACAAGGCTACGTCCTGACCGCCCTGCACCCCATCATCCTGTCTGTGGGCCGAACCCGCTCGCTGCCCTTCAGCCTGCTCTACCGAGCCATCCTGGCCCGTCCCAGGTCGAGGTAACTGTCAGCCGACTTTAAATTAGCAGTGTCCCTGCCTGCATCTCTAGTGACTCCATAAATGTCTAAATAATAACAAATACATCACTCCTCATACATGAGGAACACTATCTGATACCTAAAAAGGATCTATGACCCTCACGGTGTTGAGTCACCAGGGGGGCGATAGAGATCTTTTAGCTTCCTTTTTCATGGACTTTTTCGTTTCATTTTTCATCCAAGTCTCTGCTTCACTCTAACGTGAACAAAACTCAGATTTCAGCACTAAAAACACAACTAACACCCATTTTCCCGGTACGGGACCTGTAGGCTCCAGCTGCTGTCTCCCTGACCAACATCTCTCTGCGCTGTCGAGCAAATGAATGAATGAATGAATGAATGATAGATGAAGCCAGCTGCATATTTAACACAGTAGTAGGACACCTATGTGTGTGTGTTGGGGGTGAGGGGGGGTGTGGGGGGTGTCACACCAGACTGTGTTTTGGTTTGACTGGGTCCTGTCTGAAGAAAATACCGTGTTTCCATTGGCTGGAAATCCACCCGACAACAGGGACTGCCAATGGAGAGGAGGTGTGTGTGAGGTTTGAGAGGTCAGGACAGAGCAACGAACATAGAGCCAACACACAGCAGCAGAAGTGATTTGGTCATATTAATGATTAATTACATGAGGGGATATATTTCTGTCCATATGCCTGGTTTTCATCTTAAATTGTTTTGTATAATTTCTTGGATGATATTTGTCTCCTGCCGAGAGTATAAATGATTTATATGTTGTGACAATGTGACAAGTGAACCCTGAACCCTCCGACTGGATGGGGGCAATCTGCTGCACGTGGAACAGACAGTGTTGTTGTCTGTGTGTGTCCAGTAAGCAGATGGCGTCCATGTGTCACAGCGTGCCGTTGTTACGGGTGGAGGAGTGGCCGTTACCTGGAGACTCACTGACTGGAGACACGGTCCGAGCGCTCATCGACAGGGTCAGTCACATGTCGACGTTTACAGCCACCGACAGTAGAGAAGATGTTCCAGATGTGGTTGTCCGTCTCCTAGGTGAACAGCAGCGCTCGGGGGGGTGTTCGATTCGTCGGCTCCGTCCTCCAGCAGGTTAGCGGGCTCACCAACGGGAGGCTGCACAGTCCGAAGAGGGGCTGCCGCTCGCCTCCACGTACGCCCCCCAGCACACCGCCCGGGGACAGAGAGCCCGAGGAGAACATTTACAGCCCCGGTGAGAAACTCTGTGACTTCTTTCTGTTTTACTTCTCCGTTGAGTGTCTGAGCGTCAGCCGTAAATCGTCGACCTCCTCTCTCTCAGATCTGAGGCTGCTGGTCTTCTTCCACTCCTGGGTTCCAGGCTGTGCTCCTCTGGACTCGCTGGCTTGTCAGTACCACCAGGGGGCGCTCTCCATGCGAGTATCAAGGAAGGGCCAAGTGGTCAGTGCCCTGGAGGCTGACTGGTTGGAGCTGACGGCGGCTTACTACCGCAGAGGCTGGTCGCTGGTGGACTCGTTTGTCTACTGGGACACACCTAAAGGTCAGTCTGTGCCTCACACCTCGCACGGGGGCGACTTTTCCTCGAAAATCCCATGAGGTTGACTCCTCGGAAATGTGTCTGTTTAATGTTTGACGGACAGAAAGCAGCAGTTTGTCCCTGCTCAAGCATGATTTAACATTAGTCGGCTAATGTAAGTAGATGGTCCAAGCAAGAAAAAAAAAAGGTGTGAAATCCTGTGAAATTGTTTCACATGATAATAATAATAGATATATTTATAGAACACTTTTCAAATGTTCCATGACAAATGTTTTACAGAGGAGGATAAGAAAAAAAAAGAGCACAGGAAACAGGGACAACACATGAAGACAAGGTGAATAAAAACAAAGAAAGAATTGATGAATTGAAACCAGCTGAGAAATGAAGAAGGGAAATATAAATCTAAAGAAAAGATTTGAATAACAATTATGAGTTGGTTGGAATGATAAAAAATGCAGTAAAAAGGGGAGAGAATAGTTCAATTAAACCATATAAATAGAGTAAAATATTAGTACTATAAGTAAGAACTTGATAACCTCGCAGCATCCTCTAGATTAGAAAGAGACAACAGGAGGATGGGAGTGGGCGGGGCTCATCTGGTCCTCTGTGGCTCCAATCAGCCATGAGATAAATGCGGTGGTTTGTCTTGTGTGGAGGATGACGAGAACATCTTGCAGAAGGCTGAACGGTTTTGGTTGTTTATAATGAAAACAGCAGTTGTTTAGAATGAAAACGCGTCCCTTCCATCTCTGGTGGTGTATGTGAACGGGCCTTTTTTACACCGTCTTGTTTGTTTCTTGTCTTTTCTCATAAAAAACAAAATCTGTCCCTTCCTGTTTTGGCTGTGGCCCCTCCCCTCCTGTCGTCCCCTGCATCTATATTTGGAACAGTCTTCCTGACCTTGGCGACCTCCCTTCCTGCTCCTCAGGGACATCATCTGTACATTTTTGAGGCTAACACAGACACCATGTGCACACGCACACACACACACACACACACACACACCGAGGATCCTCTGATGACACACTGCTCTCAAGCGCAGCAGTCTAACCCATTTCTGACAACTAGGCCATCGTTATTAACACATTCACGTTCCTCAGTCACTTCATAGGTCCTTCGTTTGCCGGTGATGAAAAGAAAGTGACAACTTCTCGTGTTCCAGGCGAGCCGGTGCCCCGGTCGCTGGAAGGATTGTTTGTGTACGAGGAGAAGAGCACGTCTCCACCTGCCAACGACACCATCGTGGTGGAGCAGTGGACCGTCATCGAGGTGAGTTACAGACGCCGTCCCGAGGCCAGAACACAATGGAGTTAGTGAGGAGAGGAGCAACTTTATGAGATTCCCCTTAACACTCTCAAAGTCAGCTGAGGTGGTGTCTCCTGGAGGAGCTCCAGACCACCCAAAGGTGTTTGAAGGGGTCTCGTGTCAGTTGATGGGTGTATGAGCAGTTAGTAGTAGGTAGCATGTATTCTTTTATTCATCCATTCGTCCATTCCATCGCTGGTGTGTGTGTGTGTGTGTAAATGCAGGGCTCCAATGTGAAAACGGACTACGGCCCCCTCCTTCACACTCTGGCAGAGTTTGGATGGCTGCTCACATGTGTCCTGCCCACACCCATCATCCGGCACGACAGGTGAGAACGCTGCAGGTGTCCATGAACTGTCAGAATGACGCAAACAAATTTGAGACTCAACTGTGTATGCGTTGTGTGCAGTGACGGGAATCTGGCCACCAAGCAGGTCGTGTTTCTTCAGAGGCCTGTGAGGAGTCAGGCTGCAGCGCAACACAGGAACCAGGTGAGAGGAGCTTTACTGAGTACGACAGTGCCCCCTGGTGAACGAACTGGGGACTGCACGTCCTGGTGAATGAAAACAGACCACCTCCAAGCGACAGCTGTTGTTAATAGGTTTTATTACGACACATATGCTCCCTTTTTGTGTTTTAAATGAAGGTATTCTGCGCAATGTCACTTAAAAACAGTCCTGGATCTGTTTGCCACCTGAGCCAGATTCTTTTCTTGATTTGTTGTCAAATTAATGAAAATAATGAGTAAAAAACAGGACTCTATTTTGTCCACAAACCTACAATATTTGGTTTCCTATCATTACAGGAACAAAAACATCTTTGACTTGGCCTTTTGCAAAATTATGTCTGATCGTCGTCTTGACTCGACCCGTCTCTCTGCGTCTCCAGGCTCTGTCTGTACACAGTGACGTGTCCCGTCGCTCTGTGAGCCATTCGGTCGGCAGCCCCCTCCCAACAGAGGAGCTCTCTGCTGCCGCCGGAGGCATCGGGGGCTTTCCAGTGTTCGGAGGGGGTTACCCCAGCAGCCTGTCCCACCTGGAGGAAGGTGGCTTCGAGCAGGAAGAAGGAAAGGCGGAGGTCACCTGCATGTGAGCAGGGATTCAGGGTCGTTCATCATTCCAGTGGGGTCCGAGGACGAGCCGACTCCTCCCTGGTTCATTGTCACGAGGATAAACCCTTTTCCACAGCTCCTTTAACAGACTTTTAATGTCGAACTCAGCACTTTTTCATGTTTTTATGAAGCCATAATCAGTTGGAGGAGGTATTGTTTCCTTTTTTTTATACGTTTCAAGGAGAGAACAGACCATTTTTTGTGTCATCGCAGGTGCTCCAGGGAAGTTGTCTCAGTAAACACTTGCGCACATTCCTGCACGTCATCGGTGGTAGAGTGAACACGTAGGAAAGGGGTCCTCTTTCAAATAGAAATTCCCTCACCGTTTCACAGTTTGTCTCCACAAATGCTCCGTTTGTTCGACCTGTGCATTCGTACACCGATCTTCTGTTTGTTATAAATTCAGTGGAATCCCAGCAGGCTAGAGGGAATAGTTGTGCACACTGACATTTAAATGATGCTAATGTGTTTGCATGTGTTCATGCAAATGTCCCCTGCTTATTTATTCAGCCGTATTTTATCGTCATTCTGGAAATGATCGTGGTTTATCACGTTTGACAGTGTTTGCTGATACGGTACCGGAGCTCCAGCTCAGACTTGTCTCAGAGGCTCTGAGACTTGTTGCAGTATTTTATATGACGTGTGCACAGTTCAGTTGTATGTTTTAGTTAGTATTAGTTACAGAAAACATACATTTTAGCTACTTGGCATGCATGTTAACGTTTTGCCTCCAGATTTGAATCCTCAGCTTTTTCTTAAACGTCAGTATTAACATGCCAGTCTTTTGGGGAGCGGTGTCAGTGGTGTTTATCACATTAAACACGGATCTCCAATGCTCCTGAGTCATGTCCTTCCTAATTGCACATCAACATATGCCAACACAAGGACCTGAATAATAGGACTTTTTTATTAACAGACATCATGAAAATGTCAACAGTAACAAAATTTAGTCATTAAAAAAAATGAAGTGGGTTGGATTAACAAGACTCCGCCCACAGAATAACTTAATGAGGGAGCGGGTAAAAGAAGGGAGGTTGTGCTCCGATTGAGTGAATGTAGCTGATACTCCATCTGTCTCAAAATCAGATTCGCTTTCTTTTCAGGTGAAGGAAATACCAGGCACATTGTACAGGATAAAAACGGGGGAGTGTCACAAAGCAGGATCAGTTAGCCGGCCAGTTTTCTGAAGGACTCTGAAGCAGAGGGCCGGCTGTGAGGACACTTACAGAGCGAGGAGGTTACCTTTGTTCTCTGGTCACTACCACACGAGTCACACGCCTACGTTGTGTTTTCAAAGCATTGTTAAGTCAGCAGGCTAGTTTGTTGATGTGTTTCCTGGGACAGCCCCGCACACCGGTCGGCAACACAAGCAAAAAGGGAAAAGAAGCAGATGCAAAGAAAAGGTGAAGTCAGAAAACATGATCGTGAATTAAGAGGGGGTCGGGGGGCTATTTACAAGGGGGAGGGGGGGCTGTCAGTGTGCACCTTTCACAACAATACAGGTCACTGTGATAACATTTTTTTTGCAAATCCAGCTGCTCCAAAGATAAAATGTTCCCTAAACGAGACGAGTGCTCGGCTGCTCGGACACAACGGGACGTGAATGGAATCATCCGCTCGCGCCCGCAGACATAGCTGACCTATGCTCCCTTCGACCTTCACTTCCTTTGAGACAGACACAGGGGACGAGGGACAAGGGTTGGACAGTGTAGACCGTTGTACACTGTACAGTAGTGTGTGGATGTATGTCCTGTGTATGCAGGTGTGTGTGTGTGTGTGTGTGTGTGTCTCCCTTCAACGGCAGCAGCTGTGTCTTAGGCCTCGCTCTCTCCGGCTGACGAAGTGTTCTGCACCTCCTCCTCCAGAATGGGCACGATCAGGTTGTCCTTGGACATCAGGTTGTACTTCATGACGAAGCGTGTGAAGCGGTGGCACAGGAACGTTTCATTCTGTTCAAACGACATTTCACATCACCATCGTGTGTGTGTGTGTGTGTGAGAGATGTCGATCACCATGCTGCTATACGCACCTCATACTTGTCAAATATCTGGCGATGGTGGAAGTAAGCATGAGAGAATATCCTATAGATTCGACGACAGACGGAGCCCAGTTTGGCCACTGACGACTCCTTGATGCTCACCCTGTTAGTAGGAATGAGACACTGCTGAGTCCTGCTGGAACATCACAGCCAGGCAGCTATCTCCCTGTGCACCGGGGTCTTTGTCAATACTCTTCTGACTGGCTGGCAGCTGTCTGACACGCACGGAGTTGGGCTCAAGGTGAACGTTTCCCGTACTTTACTACTTGTCCATCCTGTCAGTGGTAACAACAACTGGACAGTGGACGAGGAACACAAGTAAAGTGGATGACTGTAACATTTCTTTCGACAGGTTCTGACAGTACAAGGACTTTGACGCGTGTGATGCTGCTGAAGAAAAACAACGAGTATCAAGAGAAAACAGAACAGGGAAGTGACAATCGGAGCCGCCTCCTCTGGAGTTCAGAGTCAAACCACCTCAGTGTCGTGACTTAAAAGTGTTGGATGAACACCTACACGTTGATTAACCCTCATTTACAGGTCAAATGTACCGAGGAGAGTGTGAAGGTAAATACCTGCTGGGGAAGTATTTGTTGCTATTGAGAAGACAGGCAGCTCCGTCCAGCGTGTGCCTGGTGTAGTCAATGGCAGGGCACTGCCAGGGGAACCCCGGAGACAGATCATCATCAGAGATACCGACAGATGGAGAACTGGTCATCGGCTCCTGACATCGCCCCGACTGCACTCACCTCTTTGGGTGTCTTGTGGGCAGCACATAAAAAGATCCACTGCTCTGTAGCCGTCATCTGGGTGCAGGTGTCTGGATGGCACTCGCTCTGGAGGAGGAGGGAGCAGAATCACAGCAGCTGAGATCGACCTTATAAATTTAAAACCCTCTTTAACCCTCATCCCCGGAAAAGGACATTGGCACTAGCGCACTTCGGAATATCGTAATTACTTGACTATTTCAGAAAACTGTATGTGGTGAGCTCTCTGGAAGATCTGAACATCTGTGAGTGGATGTTTACCTGCAGTTTGACTGCCAGTCCATTCAGCTCCAGGCAGAACTGCCTGCAAATCAAGACAGCGTGAGTGAGCAAATCAGAACATCGGCCATAGGCAGACAAGCCGAGGACGTGACTGGTCAAAGTATGTTAATGTTACCTGAGGTGCTCATACTTCCACACCCCTTCATCCTGGCCCTCTGGAGGTTCCAGGATTTTGTCGATATTGGAGCAATCTGAGCGAATGTTCTGCTGTATGTACTGTAACAGCACACGACACAAACAAAAACAAGTCATGTCACATGTGTCTGGAACAAACATTTCCCCAGTGATCTGTACATTTCCACTGGCACTGACATAAATATAATGCTGTTGTTCAATGTTTTACAAACTCAAGTGTACAACGTATGTTCTCAAAAAACAATGCATTCCACTTGAACTAAACTTAAGACCCCATAAATAACGTACATGCAGTTAAGTTATCAACATCACCAAGTTTTAGAGCAGCTGAATCGTCTCACACACGTCTCTCT
>JBBMJM010000006.1:4252669-4262678 GCA_037832705.1 Centriscus cristatus | reverse complement strand
CACACACACACACACACACACACACACACACACACACACACACACACACACACACACACACACACACACACACCTGTTGGACAGCCAGGGTGCTGTCCATCTCCTCAAATGATTCATCCGGCCAGTTGTAGAAATCCTACACATGGAGGAAGGACAAATTTAGACCACACAAAGCCAACACAACTTCGTTACTGTCACTAAATGACGCTACCTAACTCGACAAAGTAAAACTGTGACTTGTAGACTGCTAGTGCTAAATAAATAACAAAAACAATAATACGTAAATACCTGTGTGAAAGACGTGTAAATAGTACCCTAATTCACTCCACATCTGCCCGGTTGTAGTAAATAAATACCGATAAATCGCTTATATCTTACCAAGAAAACCACTGCTGTCTGCAGCTCTGTTTTATATGTAAGGACTCATGCGTAAGAAACTAACTTACGTCGAGGGATCATGTTGTATATACAACCATGATCCATGATATATACAACTATACACGTTAGCTTACGGCTAGCTGGTGCGAAATGTCAGCTGGGATACGACTGCTTCCTGCAAGGCGAGCAGCTACAAATGTTAGCTGCAATCTGGACAGCGACTTGATGTTATGGTGGATTCATGAACAATATCGTGTGGATTCTACACCCTAAGAGACCATATAGTCTGATATGTAAGCTAAGAATTGTCTGTCTGATTACCGAGCGATGAACTCCAGAAAATAGACGGAACAACAGTTCACGTCAACTAGCTGGCTAACATATTTCCAGGACGGGCCCTTCCTATGTGTTGTCCGCGACACAAACATCGACAGAACATACACACAAGAAGAGATTCAAAGGAGACGGACTCGCTTCGTCTAGGTTGTCCATTACTAATGACCGTCTTCCACTCCTGGCAGGTGAAAACGCACCTTTGCCTTGGTTCCAGGCCGATTCCTCCTGAGAACTGCAGTACCCTCCGCCATGACCATCTCGACAGAATACCCGGATGTTCGTCACTCGCTGGCTTGTAGCGGCGCACCAGGATGTGACCGGAGCATTCCGGCAGACATTATTGTAACACAATAATAATAATACTACTCCTCTTTTGGATGTTTTTTTTTCCTTGTTTACTTTAACCTAACTGCAGTTGCCGTGAACGGTGCAAATACAATAAATTATTTCAATAGCACTACTTACGTTTAACTGAAAACATAGAAATACACTTACACAACAAATTGACGGTCCCACTCTATTACTGCATTTGTGTAAATATAATGAAGTATACAGCTGGATAAAGATGGGGTACAGATAAATATATGAGTAGGTCACATTAATATGCTTCAGAGCTTTTGGGGTGTATACACAGAAAGCAGTACATCATACAAATAGCATCTGTTCTGCAAATAGAATGAACACTATCATTCAAACATTAACAATAAATCAGTTTGTACAACTAACAAGTACATCATTTTAGTAAGTATAATAGTATTGCTTCCAAAGACACCAAAGCGCTGAGCACTTGGTTTACTCGCTTAAGTTTTGTTACTGAAGTGATGTGACTTGTAAAAACTGCATTAATACTTTTTCCTCACTATATTCATTACTACCTTCAGTTGGGGCTCTAGGGCGGCAGTGAATATACCTATTGTATATTTGTAAAACCAATTGCAGGTAATGATACTTATGCACAGGAGTAAAGCTTCTTCAGACACAAAACAATGAGACAAAGCACCAACAGCTCAGTTTTATTATTGTAACAAAATGTGATTAGAATTATTTACAGTTGCAATAACATAGAAAAAAGAAAACAGACATGAATGAGGAGGCAACTTAATTTCTTCTCTCTGGAGGCTTAACATGATCAGCGACAGCAGAAGCCGACTCATTCCGTGTATTTACCAAGGATATCGCCGTCGCGGAACAAGAAATACTCCTGCAGGACAAAAAGAAAGAAACGAGAAGTTACAGGAGAAAACTAACACCCTGTGCTGATTAGCTGAAGCGGTGTGCTGTGCCAGACCTTGTCATCCAGGTTAACTTTAGTTCCTCCATACTCTGGCAGCAGAACCTTCTCTCCGACCTTCACGCTGAGCGGCTGAACATGCCCTTTCTGGGAAGAAAAACATGAACATGAGGTCCACACGAAGTGGCCTGTAGATCAGCGGATCCCAAACTTCAGGTGAGACTATTACCTGATTGACGGCACCGGGTCCGACTGCTACGACTGTGGCCTGCAGCACCTTTCCTTGAGACTTCTCTGGCAGCATGATGCCCCCCTTTGTTACAGTCTCTGCTGTCAATCGCTCCACCAACACCCGGTCAAACAGTGGCAGGAATTTTCTGAAGGCCTGCAAAGTAAATTAGAAATCGACAAAATGAGCCAGCAACAGGGAAAGAAAACCAAACTGATATTTTGTGACCACTAGGGGTCTGCCTTGAGTCGGAGATCAAAGGCAGTGGACCCTGACCTCAGTGAAACGTGGGGTTTTGCAACATCTGCGAGTTGAAATATCAACTTCAAGAAGTTGAAATGTTAAACAATCAAATCATTACTTCATTAAAAAACTCCAATGAGCGACGTGAGCAGCCCTAAACTTCATGTGCAGGCAACAGGAGGGGACATGTGCTGTGCTCATGGCCAGTTACGCCATGAAAGTACTGGTCCTTCACCCACGTCTGGTTCAACACAGGATGATAAATCAACATGTGCGCTGCTCTGTGGGGGAAGGACGGCACACAGGAGGGGGAGGGGGAGGGGGGGCACTCCACAGCTGAAGTAAGGACTGTACACATCATTAACTAGCAGCTCCTACATAGTCTGCCAGCCTTGTGGGGTCGATTATCACAGTACTGAGTAATAAAAGTCAGCTTTTTTTTATTTAAGACCACAAATTAGGGAAATGTCAATGCTGTCCATGAATTATGGAGCACAGCAGTGATCAACATATGAAAACGACAAGTGTTCATAGCCTGCTGGCAGTAGATGGACAAGTGACCTTGATGAAGGTTGACTGGGTGAGGAGACACTTCTAGTTCTCTGAGGGTGACTGCATATGCAAATAAGTTTGTCCTGTTTGGAAGCATTTTCTATATTTTATAAAATATATATTCATTTCATCCTGATGTGTTCAGATGAACATTAGTAAATAATGAAAGTGTGGTGGAGGTCCATAGTTCCCCAGTGACCTTCTAGTCCATTGAGACTATTTACTCAGAGGGGGATCAGGACAAGGACGCCTCACCTCACTGATAAAATACTTTGATGACAAAAGGCACCTTGGAATTTTTCGTTGCAAAATCTGGTCATGAACACACAGCGATAAAAAGCACGAGTGGTTATTAACATGGCAGATATCGTTCAAGGCCAGTTTGTCCAGATCTAGTTGGTATTTTTTTAACAAGTTGCATGAGCTGGTTAAAATGAAGTTAAAATGTCTGAGCAGTTTAGACAATGACAGCAGATCTTGTGACTACAGCACACTTTTCTACAATATTTGTATTTTATTTATCTCCTAACTTTATTTATTCTCGTATTTAACTGTACAACTAGTTTTATTGCCAGTGACATATGTGAAAATACTATGTACTCATCTGAGGGACTGAGACATGAATGAATGACAGATGATTGAATGATTGAATTAATTTACAGACACCACACGTCACCAGTTCTGGGTGTAACAAAGAAGCAACTGAAGTATTGTACTATTGATACTTTTAAATTGTACTCAATCTCGTCACTTTGATTTTGCTAATGTAGTTGATGAAAATGCCTTGATGACACCAGCAGTTTTACGTACCATAAAACGACGAATTACAGTAAAAAGAACGACTGAATATAACAGATGCGACCGACAGGTAACATTGTCTACTGTATATATAGTATCTACACCACAAGTCAGACCCTTTCCATTCATCGAGTGCAGCTGCAGACGAGCACGTCACAATCCATTAGAAGCCAAATTTGCTTCTCATCATGTCCCCGATAACTCAGTCGACCATTCAGCTGATGATTTATTCTCCCTAGACACATGTTCACCCTTTCCTGACTCCTCTTCTTCGTGACCTTGTGGGTGATGAAGCTAACATTACTTTAGCTGCTAATGATAACTTACATGCTAGCCGGTACATGCGTAGCGTAACATGAGGATGATCTGCGGACATAATGCCCTGGTTTACCTATAAAATGCCAGCCGTTCTGGACAAGGTCTTACCATTTTAGATGTATAATGTCTGACAGTCAACGTGGAGCTGCACCCCGGATTCAGCGTGATCGTCGATCTGACAAACTAATAGGAATCACCCCCACGTGAGGAAACGTCCAGAACAGTCCTGCGCATGCGCAATGCTTACTTGAATTTGCAGGTGACCGACTAATAGGAAATTTCAGTACGTTTTATACACAACGCAAAACAAAAGCTTCCAATATTATCAAACGACTCTTTAAGATACCAATATCGGCTGTTTAAACGATACTTGCCACGTTTAATCACATTTTCACGCGGAGCTATATTTCACAATGTCAACTTTGACCTTTATTTTTTTCACCAATAGCGCGTCAGAAAATTCTGGAATCATGTGCCCGGGAACCAGCATTCACGAGTTCTTAAAGAGAAATATAACATAATTTACGATGTATGTTTCTCACACGACATTATTATATTGTCTATATTTCTAATGTATTGGCTAACGGGGTTTGTTTTAGCCAGAAATAAAAATACACGTACATAACACCTACTTGTGTAAGATTATTCAGAGTCCGGGGCGTGCCGGTAGTTACCCGGATGTACTAGGCCATGTGCAGTTCCATCTGGACAGTCCTCACCTCCAGTCGTTATATCACCCCGTCTGCCAGACGCACCTCTCAAAGCAGCTTCAATCGCTTTACCACACAAGTAAGTACCGATATTGATAAAGCTAACGTGACAGGCCGTTTTCCTTTACACATCGCCGATTTTTGTGTTTGAGATAATTCCTTAGCTAAAAGATGCATGGCTTCATTTTTAACATAGCTTTCATCGTCTTTTGGCTAACACTTTAATTCGTAGCTGCAAGGACACACCAACTAAAGTGACTTCACTTCATTACATAATATAACTGTACATGATCTGGCCTTCAATGTCTCTACATTTGAATCGTTCTACCAATGCAGACACTGGGTCGTTTGATATGTCTGATTGAACCATGTTTAATTCTGAATCAGAGGCCAGTGGACTTTTTAAGATGCAGTGCAGGAAGTGGTAATACGGATTTTTGTTCAATGACGATGTTGATCGAGTTTTGAGAAGGTGTGTGTTTTACTATGAGATGGGAACCCATCACACCGAGTCAAGGAGGCAGTTCCGCACATGCTTTTACAATTTGACCTTGTGACGCACGACCTGAGGAGGACACGTGGGTGAACCAGGAACCAGCACGGAGTCAGACCTTCTTACAAAGGAAGACATTTATCTGATTTAATTAAATTATGTTGATTAGCTGCGTCTGCTCATAATGCAGGCCATTATTAGGTTTACTGATAAGAAAGAAGGGACAGTGGGGTCATGAAGTGCATGAACTAACGGTCACGTGAAGCATATGAATATGTCCAAATAACTACTTAAACTATTACCATCAGTTTATGAAGTGTGGTAACTCCAAAGAGATGCACCTGATTCAGGTTTGCAAGTTGTAGACTATTGAATGGACCGAAGACACCTCTCTGGGCAGTCAGTGACCACATTTATTCTTCTAAGGAGAGAGACCTAAAATAAGTTATTAGTTGCAGGTTAGGGTTGTGGTTGAATGTCCAAGTTGTTTAATATCATCAGGGACATAATAAAGTCATGAAGCAGGTATAACTCACCAGTCATTTATGACAACTTTGCATATATGCCTCTCACCCAGCTGAAATGTTTTGTTTTTTAAAATGAATTTTTAAAAATCTTCACATATTCCATTTGCCTGAGTTCATTCATTCATTGGTCAGGTAATACCACTAGTGGCCGCTAGGAGGAGCGTTAACCTTTGTAACAGTCTGGCCAAAGTTTTCTTTGGCTCATTTCAGACACAATGGACCCTACTCCTGCCAATGGTATTTTTATTCAAATTAACTGACGAGATGAGGATTTTATTTGTTTTACACAATTGGGTATTTTCTCTGTATCTTTTTGTCTTATTTGTTATATTGTATCTTATTTTGTATTTGTATCTTTTTTTTGTTTCATTTTATTATGCTACCCTACTTTGTTCAATGACAATTATAATGGTTCTGATGTTGCACCTGCCTTTTGTCTCCACAGACATGTTTCGTTTGCCCACAGTCATGAAGCAGGTGAGGCCCGTGTGCAGGGCGTTGGCCCCTCACCTCACCCGAGCCTATGCCAAAGACGTGAAATTTGGCGCTGATGCTCGCGCCCTCATGCTGCAGGGAGTGGATCTGCTGGCTGATACTGTGGCTGTCACCATGGGTCCAAAGGTATTGTGATGTTGCATTTTGAAGTAAATCAACTGAGTTGCTGTGTTTGTGTTACTTTGGTCAGCAGACGTAATCTTATCTCAGTGATGTCTGTCTCCTCTAGGGTCGCACTGTTATTATTGAGCAGAGCTGGGGCAGCCCTAAGGTCACCAAGGATGGTGTCACAGTGGCCAAAAGCATCGACCTGAAGGACAAGTACAAGAACATCGGGGCCAAGCTGGTGCAGGATGTGGCGAACAACACCAACGAGGAGGCCGGTGATGGCACGACCTCTGCCACAGTGCTGGCTCGAGCCATTGCCAAGGAGGGCTTTGACTCCATCAGCAAAGGCGCCAACCCTGTGGAGATCCGCCGTGGTGTCATGTTGGCTGTAGAGACCGTCATCAATGAGCTCAAGAGGCTGTCCAAGCCTGTCACAACGCCCGAGGAGATCGCACAGGTGAAGATCAGTCTTACACATACAGATTAGCTACTTCACACCATGAAATGGTTTGATGAGTCTTAATGTTTTGGGGTGTTTTTAAGGTTGCTACAATCTCAGCCAACGGAGATATAGAGATTGGTAACATCATCTCAAATGCCATGAAGAAAGTTGGCCGCAAAGGAGTCATTACGGTTAAGGTAAGGTCAAGTATTCACTTCCATGTTGGGAACGAACACTTTCATTTGGTCTGAAATGGGGACGTGACCCTTCTGTCCTGTTTTCTCAGGATGGAAAGACGCTGCACGATGAGCTGGAGATCATCGAGGGAATGAAGTTTGACCGTGGTTACATCTCCCCATACTTCATCAACACCGCCAAGGGTAAGGACTCGCACATTGGCTGTGAATAGAACTGCAGCTGGAATGTGCTACGCCAGAGGTTGCTGATCAACGTCTATTCCCACAATCCTCCTCCAGGCCAGAAATGTGAGTTCCAGGATGCCTACGTGCTGCTCAGTGAGAAGAAGATCTCCAGTGTCCAGAGCATTGTGCCAGCGCTGGAGATCGCCAACCAGCACCGCAAGCCTCTGGTCATTGTGGCAGAGGATGTGGATGGAGAAGCCCTCAGCACCTTGGTCCTCAACAGGTGTGTTTGCCAACCGGCCAACAAAGTGAATCCATCAGCCTAAGGAGAACGTTCCTGTTGTAACAGCAGATACTTGGTTTTCAGACTTAAAGTCGGGCTGCAGGTGGTTGCAGTCAAGGCGCCAGGGTTTGGAGACAACAGGAAGAACCAGCTGAAGGATATGGCCGTCGCCACCGGGGGCACTGTAAGTCCACGCTGTCATCAAGTCAACTTTCCTCATCGTTCCCACCGTGGCTGACGTTCATTGTTTCTGTCCCAGGTGTTTGGTGATGAGGCCCTCGGCGTGGCTCTTGAGGACATCCAGGCTCATGACTTTGGCAAGGTGGGCGAGGTGCAGATCACGAAGGACGACACCTTGCTGCTGAAAGGAGCGGGCAAGCCGGCCGAGGTGGAGAAACGTGCTGCGGAGATCGTGGAGCAGCTGGACAGCACCACCAGTGACTATGAGAAAGAGAAATTAAACGAGAGGTTGGCCAAGTTGTCGGATGGAGTGGCCGTGCTCAAGGTGGGTCTCTGACAGAAACTTGGATGGAAACATCCCCCAGAAGTCTGAAGGTTACTTACATCTGTGGTGCTTTTAGATTGGAGGGACAAGCGATGTGGAGGTGAACGAGAAGAAGGACCGTGTGACAGATGCCCTGAATGCCACGCGGGCTGCTGTGGAGGAGGGGATCGTGCCCGGCGGAGGCTGTGCCCTGCTCCGCTGCATCCCCTCACTGGACAGTCTCAAACCTGCCAACGCTGACCAGACCATCGGTCAGTCTAGTACAGCCACACTCCTCCTCCTCCTCCTCTTCACACTGCTGCTTTGCATCTTGTAGAAAAGTATTAACGGTGACTTTCCTCACTTCCTGCCATCTCTCGGTCCACGCAGGCGTAGAGATCATCAAGCGGGCGCTCCGTATCCCCGCCATGACCATTGCCAAGAACGCAGGCGTGGAGGGTTCACTCGTGGTTGAGAAGATCCTGCAGGGGCCGACTGACATCGGCTACGACGCCTTGCAGGGCGAGTACGTGAACATGGTGGAGAAGGGCATCATCGACCCCACCAAGGTACAAAGTCTTCTCATCGGCACTGTTCCCCAGTGGTCTCCTCGCTCACTTTCAGGCCACGCCCACATGGAAACACATGAAACCAGGTCCCTGAGTGAATGAATTTGAACATGCAGCCCTCCAGTTTGTGTCTGGACGGTGAAATCTCCTCCTCCCCCGGCGTCTCATAACAACATCAACGTACAACGCTGCATTCGTACATTAGATCATACTGAGTCGGTTCGGTTTACAGTCATGCGTGCTTATATTCTGACTCGTAGTGCCGCCTTGAATCTTGCCACCGTGTTTCATTTTTTTCCAGTTCTCAGTGTTTTTTTTTGTTTACTTCAAGCGTCAGCCCCTGAAAACGAGCAGATTTTGTTGCAGCAGTAACTCCGACAAGATCAGTATCATTTTTCCCTTTTTTTTCATCAAAAGTCACATTTTGGATGCTTGTATTTGCTCGGCAATCAAGGAAGTGCTGACAAAGTACCACTCTTCTTCCCTGTTTTTGGTGATTTTCAGTGCCATCTATTGGTCTGGAGTATGAACTACAGCCTGTCATGTTTTGTAGATGCATTTGGATGCAGATTTTCTTGATAGGAACATCTCATTAGAGTGTTTCGTTTTTCACTGATTTTATCAGTTTCTATCCGATGCTTAAATCACAGAACGATCAGTCAACAATGTAAAGACATGATGTTAGACTGACTGACACAAGGCATTGTGATGATTTAACTTCAAGTCACAGTGTGTCATGGCTCGAACCCTCAGATTGGTGAATGTGCTCCTGGGCGACCAAAGTTAACGTTTCACTCAGAATCACTGATGATGCATTCGGAAGGAGACAGTGACACTTTCATAACAGCTTGTGATCCAGGGGTGAAGGGTCATCTGTAGCCACCTGCATATTAGGACAACAACTGACCAGAGTTTACCCATGATCCATCACTTATGATCCACATCTGTAAAGTTATTGATCAATTTTCAGCAACTACAGCTGTTTGTGGATCGTCAGAAGTGTAAAATTGGATTTTTATATGGGGATTGGAATCGATGACATTGAATCATGATGTAAATAAGCTGCACCGAGCAAAGCTGCTGCCCGTTCTAAAACCCCGCACTGCATCATGCATGTGAGTCGTCACTTGTTGTGTGTCCTCTTCCAGGTGGTGAGGACGGCTCTGCTGGACGCAGCGGGCGTGGCGTCCCTGCTCTCCACTGCTGAGGCTGTGGTCACAGAGATCCCCAAGGAGGAGAAGGAGATGCCAGGAGGTGGAATGGGCGGTATGGGTGGAATGGGCGGCATGGGAGGCGGCATGGGTTTCTAAGCCGATCCTCCTGACTTGCTATACAGACTAATGGGCAGAGTGGCGCTGTGGAACACAAGTCACCCTCCACCAAATCCTGCTCATACTGACTGAGAATGTTGGCGTTGCAAATGGCCAACCCCACCGTTTCCCTGATTCCGC
>JBBMJM010000006.1:4222164-4242376 GCA_037832705.1 Centriscus cristatus | reverse complement strand
GTTACCTGCTGGAACTGGGTGGTTCCAGGAGAATGCGGGTACAGAGAGGTGTCCTCGGGTGGGGAGGAGTCTTGATCATCAGGGGCTTCCTGTTCATCAGGCTCCTACAGTAGCATACATCAGATGAATCTTCTTTATCAAAAAATGAAGTCAAAGCCAAAAGTAATTTCTTGTGAACGACTGCTACTGTAAGTGGGATTACTGGAGCAAAAACAGTGGCTACGATACTGAGCTTAGGCTTTTCCATCTGTGTCGTGTTGTGGAATAAATGAGGCTTAAATACAATTAAAGGTGACTGTCGTGGGTGATATGACAGTTGACAGGCTCCTCAGCAAGAGCTGACGGTGTCGGTTTATACATATGCTGGTCTAAACATCCTGTGTGTGTAACCGGGTTAAGTCAAGGATACACTGAGTGTACAAATACACACATTACATGATCATGAAATAGATCAACAACACACCCTGGCAGACTATCAACACAAATGTGATGCTATCGTCACTTCAGCTCACATCTGCTTAACTAAATAAACCCATCTTCCTTTGCTCTGGGTTTTTTCACTTTTGTCTGATGGTGGAGACACACTGACCAGTGTAAAGTGAGTTGTATGACGTGTTACACCCCTATTGGTCCAGGGTGAAACATCCTATCAGAAGGAATATGACACAGTGGTACCGCAGTCGCTATGTCTCCTCTGGAATGCGTTTGAAAAGACAAAAAGTTGTTTAACATGGCAGCTGGTTACACACCTCTCTAATGGACTGCAGTACTCACAGTACTCGTCTGTTGTAACAACAGGTAAAAGTGATCAAAGGTACAATGTGTCCACATCAGATTCAGTGTGTCTGCACCATTGTGTCCTTTCCTTCCTGTGCACGTCTCTAATCTTTATCTCAGCTCTTTATCCATCAAATGTCTTTTTACTGACCTCCCACAAAGTGCTGCGAATGATACAACGGGAGTGATTTAAATTATATACCTGCACCCTGACTGGGCATTTTTAACACTAGGCTCAAACGTCACAGGTGAGACGGACTCGTCACTCGTCAGTTAGGACCGGGCTCAGTAAAGACTAGTTGGTGTCCTACGGGCTGAAAATGAAAGCAGCAGCTGACTTTGGAAACATGTACATGTGTGGATGTATCTAGCCTCAGCCTCCGATGAACATACAAACTACAAGAAAAAAAAAAACAAGCTAACTTCATAGGTGTAAATGTGTTGTAGGCCGCTGGCCGACTGTTCATGACTGTTCAGTTGATTCTATGATTTAATTATTTACTTCCTTGCTTTATGTTGTGGTGCCTGGAATACTGACCTTCCCTGGGCTTCCCTGAGTACACTTGAGCTGTGTATGAAATATTACAGGAGAAGTGTGTCATTGGACTGGATTGTTCAACATAAACAAATACATGTAACTTATTTTTTTAGTGAGAAAATAACATTTGCATACAATGATCACTGCAGCCAGGAATCAATACATAGCCACTTCAGTTTGGTAAACAAAACTGCTGTGGGACATTTTCTGAAGCTCGTTAACAGGTGAGGGTCTCCGTGTTCGAATGCTGCTGTGATAAGGGTACATCTCTAGCACATACGTCTTTCTGGGCCTGAGGGAGGGTCATTCTATCTTAAACAGTCTGTGATAGAAGGGTTAAAAATGTGCTTGTTTTTATTATTAGTTGTAGTAGAGGTTGAGGCTCAGTCGTCCGGTCGATCTGTGAGATTTCATTCAGACGTGTTTTTATACGGCCTTTACAGAGTCAGTGTTGGTGTCGTGACTTCATTTCAGGACACTCAAATGTTGGTCTGACACTGAAAGAACAGTGCTGACTGTTACGTCTGTGACTGTATTTGATCCAATCATTTTAAGATTCAGTTAGTTACTAATGCAGCAGAGTGTATGTGGAGCCCAGCAGCTGAAACACTAGTTCAACATGGGGGGTCAAAACAGGGCTATTTGAGCCCATTGGGTCATGAGGCTACACCCCCTTCAGCCCTGATATCAATTCTTTAAGTCGGCTTCTAACATCTGGTAATCTTTACTAGGTATGACTAAGACTAACAATGACCAAGTACTGTATGTCCCATTGACATGACACATTGCTTCTTTTTAAGGGAGACCCATCGAGGAAAAATTACAGACAGTACAACATTTAACAACAAGGAAACATAAACCACAGAACATATACACTTAAATGTACGATTACATTACCTGCGGAGGCCAGACGGAGCATTTATTTTACTTCGAAGAACGTTAAAATTAAGAGAATCCCTCAGTTTCAGTGATTCTTGATAATATTTGTATTTTCAACAGTTCAGATATTCAATGTCACTATACACCACTCAGTTATGTATCTGAACTGCATAGGAACACAAACGTGTATATTCTATGGTTATGTCTCCAGGTAAAACACTGTTTATGCTACGTTTTGCAGAAAGTATGAGTGTGTGTGTGTGTGTGTGTGTGTGTACACAATAAATGGCATTACCTCCTCAGGACAGAGTTCACAGGCCTTGGCAAGGGTCATACGTGCACTGTGAGATCGCTCCAGGAAGTAGCCATTGGAGGTTTCGTTGCTCTGAACTGGAGGAGACCAGTTGTTGTAGGTGTACTGTGGGTTCCCCGTGTATGGCCTCCTCTCCAGCTCATCCCCTAACCACTCCACGGCCCACGTCCACTTTCGCTTCAGGTCACCGTTGCTCTGTATGCACACCATGAACATCCTGATCAGCAATCACAACTTATGGAGTGGACGACACCTGAAGTGCAGGTTATTGTGTTACGGCCAAGGAGCATTGTGTGCTACCATCTGTCAGACATGACATGTAAAACCCTTGAAGTGAAAGCTTAATCTGCGACTCCCACCTGCAAGATCTGGTAGGCCACAGAGCAGTTGCTGAAGAGGGCCACCATGCATTTGATGCACTGGTAGGCCCGTTTCTGATAATGGTTCTTGGAGCGCTGGATGGTGTCAAAAAGCCCATCTCTGTCGTCAGGAATGCCCTTCAGCACATTGTGGATCCTACACAGGAAGAGTAGAAATTCACTGTCATGTCAAAAGCACAAGGTTACTACACTTGGCGATGAGTCGGACCTGTGCGTCTGCCAGGAGTCCTCGATGAGTAGGATCTGTAGTAGCAAGTCCAAGTAAGGCCTCAGCTCGTATGTGTAGGAGTACGCCACCTGTACAGACAAATACATCCAGGCTCTACATATCTGCAAGCTAAGAAATATATATAAAACCCCTCCAGGGATGAGTTGGTTTCCTACCTGCCAGAGCAGCTCACTGAGCACAGTGGAGGAGAACTGGGGGTTCTCCCAGCAGCTGAAGCGAAGCAGCTTCACCGTCTCTTCAGAGTTGCTACAGTCCTCGATGATCTTCTTCACGTAGCTGGTCCGCACAAACAGGATCTCCGCTACCAGCTGCTGCACAGGCATCACTGGGGCTGTCAGGTTGGTGTCGCCATAGGGGTTAGGGAGAGGAGGGTTTCCTGCAGAGGGTTGAGGATAGAGACAACAACGGATGAAGTTCTACAGTATCTTTGTGTGATGATGCCTTTCATTACTTCTGAAAGCCCTCAGCTCAGAGCCCTGCTAACACAGCAGAGGCCCCGGGTAGCTGGTTTTATCAGTCAGCAGATCCTGAGCAAGGATGAAAATCTTCACTGGGCTTCTACACACTCTGCTCCTTTCACTCCAGAACATCCCCAGCAGAGCTGAGGAGTTTTGGAGACAAGTTTGTGCGTGATTACTCACCATTGATGGAGGACTGCATGCGTGAGGAGACGTCACAGCAGCGCACCAGCTGGGAGACAACGGTGTAGAGCTTCCCCAGCTCAGCATACTGATACTTAATGGGTGGACCAGGACCCTCATCCAGAGCGACTAACATAAATGTGGCAGGGACATTGAGCTTCAGCAGCTGGGTCTTTTCTGACAAGCCTGCGTGGGCAAAGGAGAACAAAAAAGTGTTTTTTTCCAGAAACAGTGAATGCAACTGAGAGCAGATGCACATGACAGGCAGGTGACTGCTGTGTTCTCCTTACCCAGATTGGCATACATGACAAAGAGGTTGAAGTACTGCTGCAGGTGACGGCCGTGTTCAGAAACCTCTCTTCTGAGCAAGTTGAGTACTGCTCTCAACAAGTGGTCACTCAGGCTGAGGTTATCACAGCCCTGATACACAAAGACGAGGGGGTGGAGGGTGGCGGTGGATGAGCATCTGTCACAGGAACAATCAGAACAGCTTTTTGGATGCAGGGACAGGTGTGTACCTGAGTGGAGGGTCCAGGTGAGGCAGTAGGTGCAGGACAGGGTCCATCTTGCAGGGAGAAGTGAGCGATGAAGACAATGAGCTTGGCAAACGCACCGCGGACCTCAGCGCTTGGGCACTCGAGCAGGTACTCAGAGAACCGGTTGGGGTATGCAAACAGGACGTTGTGTGCAAACCAGTAGCGTACATTCTTACTGTGTCTCAGCAGGATGCAAAGGGCATCATACCTAGAGGAGAGAGAAGGGGCGGGGGGCTTTAGAGAGGACAACGTGCAAAAAGTGACAAAAAGCAGCGGACAGAGCTTACCAGTCACTAGCAGGACCTCTTACTACTTTCTTTGTGTGGAACCCTGTGCTGAAAAGGAACCTAGCAGCCAGCTGAGCACTGATCATTGCAATCTCCTCTGCCTCAGGGAGAAGATGGTCTTGTCCTGATAAAAAGAGCCATGATAAGTGAACAGACACAAAACAAACGGACAGCAGACACATCAGCGATAGTTGGACACTAGTGTACTGAATGAAACAACTACCTTGCAGGTGTTGCCAAAAACGATGCCGCTGAAGTTATGAATCAGGCGTTGGCCTCAAATTGTCAAAATCACTGGACTTACACCGCAGAGTGTGTCTGTTCTTTCATTCAACGCCCTCACACTGAGGTGAGTGGGTGTCAAGAAGTAATGGCTTCAAAAACACTGTTAATAGTAACGACTGCAATGATCAAACAAGTTTCTAAATACATGTCTATAACATAATAATAATTAAAAAAAATAAAGCTCTACAATTTGATACTGGGAAGCTGTGCGGGTCTACCATTGTTCCAAATGGAAGTAAAGAAGACAGACTGAGCTCCTGATCAGGGAGCAGATTTGATAACAGCATCAATTAAATCCTTATTCCCACCACTCGCCTTATGCTTCAGGAGAGTATGTCTAACTCTTAATTTGTGACATCTGAGTACCAAGCCATCACACACATGGTGTGTATCCAATGTATCTGATTTATGTGTGCATAGTACATCAGCAGATGAATCATCACTGACTCAACATTAAACGTTTGTAACATCATTGTGATGCTGCTAAAAGCATTTTAGATCGTGATATATCGCCATCTGAACTGAATAAAAGGTAGACAAACATCTTTTCATCCTCCAGATTTGAAGTGCTGGCTGCGTACGTCTGCCCTCAAACATGTATTTTCCTGTCAAACATGGAGGCACTCTGGCTCCATTAGTAATGCATCAGAGGCAGTGCACTTCTCGGCAGCCCACGATGAATGCTTCTTTCCGCAGGGACACAGTACTTTACCGTCACTGAAATACCTTAGTGGTTAAAATAAGAATGGCAGAGATTTTGAGAGACACCATCACATCCCATCTCCCGATTGTGAGACAAATAACTTTGGTAAAATTATTCACGGCCCTATTGGACATTAACTTGATAGCAAAAACACTACATGTTGCACCTGGTAACACTTCAGGAAACGTTCAGTGGTGTAAATGCATCAGAGTAGGTTCAAACAGAAACATGTGGTATGTGGTGTGAGGGAGACAGATGCGTACCTGGTGGAGGGTTTAAATAGACACTGTTACAGGTCAGAAGTTTCTTAATGAACTGGAAATATTCCAGGCTGTATTGCATTCGGTTGTGCATGAATTGGACGTTCTGCTTGCGGACGCTGCACTCGATCACACCGGGCATTTTGACCTGATGTGGCTTAGTGGTGGAGATGGTCAACTCCGAGATGTATTTGACAAGCTCGCTGTCCTTGTCTAAGGAGTCCATGCGCTCGTAGAACAGGATGTAGGCATTCCACCAGCGCTTCTGCCTCCTGTACGACATCCGTTTCATCATGTGATCAAACACCTCGCCCATGTAGTCTCCTCCAAAGCACTGGTTCTTCATCTCCTCCTCATCGTCCATCTTGCACTCAGTCACATCCCCATCATCAAACTTATACCAGCGGTTCTTCTCACCATCTCCACCATTCCTTTGGATTATGTAGGAGTAATAGTGTCCGCCACTGGCCTGGCCTGAGTGGACCAGAACCCCCACCAAACGGTACTTGGAGCTGCCTGGAGGTGTGGGTTCCGAGGGTTCGTTCTGTTGGATCACCTGGTTCTCCGGGTTGACATCATCCCCCTCTAGCTTAGCCACCCCAGCTACCGTGTACGGCTCCATGTCGAGCTCTCTGGGGAATTCAAAGTAGTCATTGAACTTAATGGCACATTCCCTCTCCCAGTCGTAGTCGAAGCGCTTCAGCTGGATGGCGAGGACCGGCGGAAGCTTCTTAATCAGCAGGCGCTTCACTGTGTCCACCTGACAGCGAGAGAAGAAATGACAGGTGACCTCTTTTCCTACGGCACACTGTGAGAAGAGCCTTTGAAGCTTGTCAGGAACCCCTCTCACCTTCTTATTACACTTCTCACAGTGGTAGGCATTGGCTCCCTCCAGCAGATCTCCTTTCACGTACTGCTCCATGGAGTCCAGGAGGTTCTGGTGGTTTCTGATGTCTACATTAAGGGTTGTGAACGACTCCTCACACTCGTATCTGGAAACAAAAGTCCAAGGTCGACTCCAAACTCTTTTCTAGAAAAAATGTCCAGGGATTGAGGACAAGAGAAGATGCGGCGTCACCTGTGAGGGCATCCCTGACAGATCTTCTGGTCAGCAAAGGACCCTCCCAGGACCTTGCTGAGCATGGCAGGGTGGCCCAGGGCTTTCAAAGCTTCATCCAGACTGTCCACCAATGAGTTGAAAAACTCCAGAGCATCATGTTGCTCGCGCAGGTTCACCGGCTCTCCCCACAACCTACAGTCACCGGTCATGTCAGGAGGAAATTAGCAATTGACTAGTTGGATGTGAAACTACAAAGCCTGACATGACATCACATGACATACCGGAACTGTTTCCAGAATCCTCTCGGGACATAGTACTGCAGTCTGGATGCAGCCAGATGTCCGAAGATGACCTGTAGGTGACGCAGTACCCCGATGTTGTACTCTTTCCTGTCCTCTGACTTGCTGGAGGGTTTGTCATCAAACTGGTGGTGATAGCTGAACACTTCATCCCGAGGATCCACATTACTCTGTGGTGACAAAGGCAAAACCATAACAAAAGTGTTTTTATACTCATCTTGGCCATTCGTGCATTTCTGTGCTCCTCAAGAAACAGTAATATTGGTGGTTTGCACATAACATCTAATAATTGCAGTTTCAAGTTTCGGCTGGAGATCCTGATGCTGACAAAGCAAATAGCTTTGCTGTATTAAGACAAACCTCATTCTCCTGTTTCTCATCCCCTGACATGTCATCATCCACGTCTGTGCCTGTGCCCTCGATGGCCAGGATGCCATTTCGAATCGGAGGGATCATGTACAGCTGCTGGATGACGGAGTTCATATAACAAGTCGCCCCGGCGTTCTTCAGGCCTACGAAGCCTTTGTTGGGCCGTGGCCCGACGGGGGGCAAGTACTCCCACTCTGTCAATGTTTCACAACCTGGAACGAGAGAAAAACAAAACCACCACTGACAAACGCTCCGTGGGATACATCAGTAAAGCTGCCATGCTGGAGCCTTCATACCTAAATAATACATGTCCGTCAGAGTGTCGACTATTTGTTTGAGGTTGCGGACACAGCCGACCGCCAGCGCCACCAGGAGCTCAAAGCCAGCGTTGATGGAGGCAGGGGTGCTACACACTGGGATAGCCTGCTCTGTAGGGAACTCCCCGCTCTTCATGTACTGCAGATAAACATTTGATGCTGGGAAGATGAAGTCATCAATCAGCTCCTGTTGACGAGGGGGAAAGCAAGAGACATAGGTGGTAAGAGAGACGATGAAAACAACCATCATTCTCATGTGCTGGTGATGAGCAGTCGCTGGACGTACCTTAATGAGGTTAGCGCCTCCCTTTTCACAGCCGATGTAATACTTCTTCTCTGGGGTTTGAAAAGCAAGAAGCTCCTTGGTGACCCCAAGGTGGCCCTCTAAGATGGTCTCCTCCACACCAGTCTCCCCAGTCCTCTTCACCTCATCCTGAGGAACAAAATGCATTGTGTACCACGCACTCCTCCACATACTTCAAACTAGGGACACACGTCTATTTTCTACAGTACAGTTACAAAAATGTCCTTTTACCCTTATTCGTTTCAGCCAGTCGATTTCATTGTTGAGCAGCACCTCAGCGTTTGGCAGGTTGATGTTGCTGTTATAGGCATAGTTCAGAAGATGCCTGAGCAAAGTGAAGTAGTCCCCAGCATGTTTGGCTCGCTCCTTGGCTGTCGTCTGTTGACAGCACAAAAATGAAGATTACAACTATCCAGTGGCTGTTTAGCAGCACAGCAGCTACGTACGTTAACTTACCCCCAGCACAGTGAAGAGGAGAGTGATAAAAAAGAGGAGGGGTCGATGGCCCATACAGCACCTGGTGGCCATCAGGAAAAACTGCTCCTGGGCCATCTGCCGCACAGATCTGTCCCAGACGGATTCAACAAGAACAACGTGACATTCATGTCTACAAGCCCCCTCGATGATTGGGGATTTGTTCAAGCAGACAGCGGGGTACTTACTTGCTGTGGCAGTGTAGCAGCAAGTCTATGATGAAGGTTTGCCAGGCCTTTTCCTTACTGAGCGTGTCCAGAGCCGTGGGCATGAGGGCGAAACACAACGTCATCACCTCCAAGGCCTCACAGCACACCTGCTCATCTTCACCATCGGGCTCCTTGGCTGCATTTGTCTGACATGACGAAGACAAAAAGAATTAAGAGTTTGTGGTTGTTCTGGTCTCCGATACGATTCTTGATCAGAAGTCAAATACTGTCAATCAATAAGCAAAGCAAATATTTACCTTCTCATATATCTTGCTGATTTCTTCATTAGAACTGAAGACGAGCTGCACCGTACCACAGCCAGATGCCCACACTATCTTCTGTACCGCTCGGATCACGCAAATGTCAGGGATATACTTGGATGCCTGGAAAAAATTCTGGCGGGGGGGCAAAAAAAAACAATATTAAAAGAAAATGTTTAAACTTTGTATGCGTTCACATATAGAAATTTCCTTTTTAATCAGTTAACTAATAGATGGTGGTGCCTGTAACACTATTAAATGCATTCATCTTGAAAACGTTGCTAAGCTCATTCCCTTCGAGATCCTGCTATTATGGTCAACAATTATTAAGACAACAACAACAACTTCACCTCATCAGTAATTTGCTGGGCCAGGCGGATGGCTACGTTGCGCAGCATACATTCCGAGGCAGGGTTAGGGATGTTCTGCAGGGCACTTTGCAAGACCAGGGCCTGATCGTGAGTGGCCTGATTTATCTATAGAAAACACAAGATGAGAGGTGAGTAGTGAACACATGCTATCAAAACTATGGTAACCATTTAGGAACTATTTAGCAGTGTAAGGTGCATTGTGCGTGCAGCCTAACCGGGGAGACGGGGATGTTTCCCTCAGAGTTGGGCTGGCAGGCTTCTGCCACAGCTTTCACATGCCCAAAGCCGACGGCAGTGAGGAGGAGTTTGGCGATCTTCAAAGCATTGAGGTAAGCCCCACGCCGGGTCTCCATGTCTGCTGAAGGCAGGAAGTTGTTCCTGGTGAGCATGCTCAGCACCAAGGGAAGTCCTCCACTCTTCAGGAAGTTGTACTGGAAGTCACTGGCATCTTCCCCTAGGGTGGCGCTGGCTGGCATCAGCAAAGCATAAACAACCTGGAACATGGACCAGAATGTTGTAAACCATCTTAGCTTTGGTAAAAGCAACTGTCCTGTATCACATGGCAGGATGAGTGAATCGCTTTCATGGCATTTAAACCTCATTCATGGTGACTAAAATGTTTCACTCTTCACTATATGTCTCTGTGCACATCCAACTGTCACATGACCATGCACTAACCAAGAAAAAACAATTCCGGCTGTGTACTGCCAGAGGTAGTGCAGCATCACGAACAAGAAAAAATGTAATACAGCTGATTTCTAACATGGGAAATTCATCTATGTAGCTAAATGTTTCCTGACCCTGATTGGCTAAACATTGATGCTCAATACTTTCCTGAAAGACAACTAAAGGACAGCACAAAGACCCTCTCATGCTGGTAGAATGAGACACACCTCGATGAGGTACAGCACTTGTGAGGGTGAGGGACCGAAGAAGCGAGAGTCCAGTGAAGGACTGAGGCTGTTCTCTCCCAGCTTAGCATGGTCAAGACACACAGCTCGCAAGTTCTCCACTGTAGTGTTATCTGAGGACACACAAACAACACAGACACGTTTGCCAACCGGTTCCATAGCACGGAACAGTGGTTTAGATATAAAAGCATGAGAAGCATGTGTACCTGGAGGCATAAGCTTCATGAGAACCCGCGCTCCATCTCTGAGTAGAGGCATGTTGAGGTTGCAGCCCAGGTCAGCCACCTGCCACAGGAAGGATATGTAGCGTAGATGCAGCGACATGATCTGGAAAACAGGGCAGAACAAGTGTCTTAACATAAAGTATAGTTGGATAGTGACTCTCCTGTGTGTGCAAAATAATCAAGCTCACACAGGCTCATTAACTAAAGATCAACATTGTAGACTCACCACCCCAGGAAGACAGCTCTCCACTTCAGGGTTGGGCCCATCGCTGTAGTGGTTGCCGTGGTTACCAGGGGAGCCAGTGGACGAGTCGGAGGAGCTGTCAGGGCTCGAGGGCATGTTGGCACTCACCTGCGTGAGCTTTGCAGTGATCAGCTGTAGAAAGAAAGATGAAAAGAACAACTCATAAAATACATATGTATTCAAAAGTGCTGCTGAGCATCTACTGCTACATGCACGTATGGTCCTTAGGTTTGCCTCTCTGGTACTTCATTGTACAGGCTGTGTATCTGGCTTTGTAATGACCTGCTATTACCGTACCTTTATCTGCCTCTGCAACTTATGTTGCACTATTGTATAATATCAAGATTGTTTATTTTCCTTTTTCTGCACTGAAGGTCATTTCTCGGTGTCCTGTACATATTTTGGCATTGACAACAAAGCTGACTTTGAACTTGATTCATATGTAGACACAATAACAGAGCTGTTTTCACAATAAAAACCTTTTTTTTTTTAAATGCAAAAGTGAAAACACCGCTACCGTTTTGTCCTTCAAATTGAGCTGTCCAATCAGCTTCCTGTCGTCAGCTGGGTCGACAACCTCCCCTCCAATGAAGAGCTCTATCTTGGTATGTGCAGCGTTAGCTTTGATACGGTTTAGGATGCCACGACGAACTGAGCCAATTGTGTCATTGGTGTGTGACCAGATATCCAGGTCGTCCACCTGACGCCCTTGGTTGGGGAAGCGTACGATCAATGTGATGTGCTTCCCCCGGAAAGCTCTGAAAGAGACAGATAAACGCCCATGAGGAAACACATTCGGGACAAGGAAGGACGTTCTGCAGCACTCCTGAGTTATCTTACCTTGACATCGGCAGTATTGTCCTCTCCTCATGGTAGTCGCTGTCACACTCATTGATGTATTCCTTGAGTACGGTGAGAACGCGCACCATGCGGATTGCCTCCTGTCGTGCGCAGTTGATGCTATCTTTGTCTCCATCCAACACACACAGGGTGTCATAGGACGCCTTTAGACGGTCAAAACACGACTGGATGAAATCTTCATGAATTTCCACCTATAAAGAATAAAAAAGTCAGTAAGTTGTCAAAACCAGCAGATTGTCCGAATGATTTGACGTGACAAAAAGTGCACATAAGCTGATAAATCCACCACTCCCACAGTTTCCTGCACCTGGTTGACTTGTAGTTTTGGACCGAGATTGGTGTAGATTTCTTTGAGCAGGTCTATGGCTCGACTGGCGATATCATCGCTTCCTTGAATTACCACCTGATGAAGGAGAAATAGAAAAGAAAATGTAATATTCATGACCTATCCAACAGAGCAGAATCTGCCTGTCATGCATGCATGTCTATTAAGGTCAGACGCCCTGAAGTGCTCAGTGCTCCATATGCTCTTAACCCCAAAAAGTCCTCATTCTTTGAACAATTTTTGGTGTAACCTTCTAACTATTCATCATTCACAGCAGCCTGCCGTCCAAAATATTTTTTTGAATTCCACTTTTTATTGTAAAGACTAATGACACACATTTTTTTGTTTTGTTTGAAGGGCACTGATGAGCAGAGTTAATTCAAGAAAGTGAATCGCTGTAGCTCTGATGTATAATTTCTTCAGTTGACTCCGCATAAAACAGTCAAGGCAAGATGGGGGGATTGATAATACTACCACAACTACTGTCTACTGGCATTACGTGATAAATGTAATACTGATGGATAGATAGGAATCAACTATTAATGACAATAACACATTTGTAACTAAAAGCTGTGATGTTTGAATATGGAGAACACCCTCTTTATGGGCAGTAAATGCTGACAAACAGAAAGGAATTTTAAAAGGAACAAAGAATCTGACCGACAGCTCCCGAAATCTATGAACTCCTGAACAAAATCTCGACAGACTGACAGACAGTTGATGTCTGTGTGGGGCTGTGCAGGAAGTGTTTATAGAGCAATGAGGATTAAAAGTGCTTTATGAAAACATCAGAACTCATTGCAAACTGCAGTTAAAGCGCAGGGCAGCGGTGTTTGGAGTCATGTGACTGCTACGCCTTAGATATGTCCATGCTGTGTGCTACCGTCTATGTTTGAGGCTACAAAAGTACTGTAGGAACACCACCAGCTGTTCAGCTCTGTGTAAAGTGACATCAAGTCACATGATTCATCAGTTCTATGGTGTGTCCACAGAGCAGTCCCACGAAAGCCAAATACAGTTCTCACAGTTCTTTCTTTCAGAGTTCACTTGACACTGCAGAGCTTAAATTTCTGACCATTATTCAGGTGGTGCTCTCGGTCTGTGAGCTTCAACACATCCCCTCACCCTCCAGAGGTAGTCCAAGCCTATGAGTTCCAGGTCATCCATCATGTAGGCTCTGCGCTTTGCGACCAGTTTGCCCTCCCGGCAGTTGACGGCCTTAAAGAACCTCTCAAAGCATTTCATGCCGTTCTCCGTCAGCAGAGACGGGTCCAACTGCAGAACGTTGTTCTCAAAGAAGTCCTTATTGATGTCTGGGTCGAGGTCAGGCTCATCACCCATCAGTTTGGAGTACCTGTAAGGCACCATTTGATGGGCCAATTAACACACTGAGGGTAGATTATTCATCTGCAGCATAAGAAGACATGAAATCGAACTTTACCATTTGAAGCAGGCCTCACGGTCACAGAGAAACACAGCGTTCTCAGCCAGACACTTCCAGATCTGCTTGGCTTGAGGGGCACACAGCCACAGCTGGCCGTCTTTTAGAAGGAACCTGGCAAAAAAGACAATAAAAACACTTTAGGACAGACAGTGGACTACTGTACATGTGATCAAACCACTTTTACACAACATGCTCCGTGGATACGGTACAGAAACAGTTGCTGACCTCAAATCTCATGTTCATCCTCCTTGATAATGAAACATTTGTTACTTCTCATTTCTCTTAAAAACAAGAGAGGTGGTGGACTATTTTCCAGGAGAGACTGTCAGGAATTATATTCCATATATCACACTAACTTCCTTCAACTGATCTTTCCCTTCTTGTTTCATTTGGTATTTTCCAACACAAAAAGCTTACTGAGCAAACAATGCAACAAATGTAATTTGCAGCTCTTGCAGGCAGCATGACTGCAAAATCTGACAGCCATCACTGTAATTTGAGCCTGCATACTTAGACAAACACGACACACAGCGAATGCCACCGCTAACAACACATCTTCACGACAAGCACAGCAATGTAGAGAAGCCAGAATATGCTTATCATCTCCACATTACTTCTATTCCTAGCTGCAGCCTCAGCTTTTAGGGACTTGAAATGCCTTAACTTCATTGTTATTGTTGATTTATGGTAATGTCGTACCTCAGGAAGTTGAGTCGTTCCTGTACTTCCTGGACGTGGCTGTAGCGGCTTTCTGGCCGGACTGTTTGAGGGTCAAACTCCGCCTGTTCTTCTATAAAAAGTGCACACACAGCCAGTCCAAGTGAAAACAGTGTTGTGTTACAGATACGCACGGTAAGGTCATGTTACACATCCAACACAAGGGGTCATTTCTGGCCTCGACACCGTACCTTTGGAGAACTGCCTCATGGTCTCCATGTACGCAGAGAGGTTCTCAGCCACCAGTGTGACCAGAGCATGGTTATGTTGCAGCTGGTTGATCAGATCATGGCGGTAAAACACATGAGGACTTCTCTGGGTTTGACTAAAGAGAGAAAAGCAGGAGGGGTAAATGTAACTGATGTGAGGGTGGAAAGAACACATAAAGGCAAGATGAGACCGAAGAATGAAGGAAGCTGGCATTACCTTTAGAAATAGTGATTTCAGAAAAGGCAGCAGTACTCATTTGTTTGTATCAGTAACATTTAGGAAGCCGCTTTTGGTGTGTGTGTGTGTGTGTGTGTGTGTGTGTGTGTGTGTAACCAGCAGAAGATTTCATATCAATAAAAGCCATTTAATGCCTTGCTTCCACATAAAATAATGTTTGGGCTTTTAAAAAGATTTTATTTTGGAGGCTATTACCCTTGGAATAGGTATGTGGCAATAAGAAAGCTTGCTTACAATTATGTAATATCTGCAATGACATTACATATACAGTTTACTCTATATGCATGTACAACATGTCACTACAATACAAGCACACATTAGAATATGTGGGGACAAGGCATGAAGTACCCTTGACATTTTGCATTGAATCATTTGCGCTGTGAGAAGCTGCCATCAGGAAGAACAGGGATCCATCTCAAAGGACCGCTCGAGCAGTTGTGAATCGAACCATAGTAAAATTCTGTGTACAGGCTGGCTGCAGTCTAATCCACATTAGCTGCAACATCTCCAAGTGCAACATCTTTTAGTCCTCAACACACTTAATTGTCCAGGACTAATAATAACAAACAATGTAAAACATCCCTTCCTCATTATATAGCTAAACAATAAATTATATCAATAGGAATTAAATAGTGACAATTCTCAAACTTGTCAGATCCAACAAATGTAAGAGAACTGGACATTGTGTGACGTTACTGATTACCACGATCTTACAACATCTACTGAAATGCTGAAAATAAGATTGAGCGGTTGTTTAATACTTGTATGGTTCTCTGGAGAAGACAGTTTTTAAATGTTATCGATCTGGTTTCTGGTCTGTTCTCCTTCTGTTTTGGTGTCTCCTAAGCCCGTTATGTCTGGGCACTTATCTATTGTTCAACCAATCAGCTGATTTGTATATTTAAACGTCCTAAAACTGAGATCCAGTTTGGATGTGATGGATTAGCGAAAATCAGTTCGCTAATCAGTCTTTTGAGATGAAACCAAATAGAGAGAGAGAGAGAAGATTCACATTATATAGTACATGTTATAAACATGTCGAAGAGGAAGTTAGACTTGATGTAACACAGAATTAGGAAGAACCCTGAAATTAGCACTCAACTTACCCGACTAAGTTCGTTTGTATGTTAATTCGCATTTTCTTTCTGAAAAACAACAGGCATGTATGCTACATATTGTCTACAGGGACTAGAAATGAAAACATGACCTCAAATCAATCGTGTGATGCTCTTAAATCTTTACCATGGTGGAAAGCTTGCTGATGTTTAAGGCTTTAGGTGGGAGTTGATGCTCCAACAACAAATCAAAGTCCATACGCTGTACTTAACATGGTTTCCTGTGTCTATTCTTGCAGAACACATAAACTGAAGTAAAGATGTGTGTGTGAATGTATGGAATGTTGTGTTGGTTTGCACTGAGGACCTGCGGAGACAAAATTCTCTCTCTTAACTGCTCATGAAGCTCCTGACATGCCTCAGCTGTTGCGTGAATGCGATTAAAATGCCAGGAATGTCAGCTGGTCAACTCTGTGACAAACTAACATTCTGGTTCCTGTGCTGAGGGATGTTGCCGCTTCATGTGCGCAGCTGGACATCGCTCACCTAAGGTTCTGAGGAGCTTCACCAAAGAGGCTACAGATTTCTCTGATTTGCTTCAGGGCAGGGATAACCCATTTGTCATTGGTTCGTAGCTCCTCGATGAAGCGATCTATCCACTGGATCTTCTGCGTGTCTCTGTCCTGCGAGTGCAAAGGAGCATCATCAGTATTAACCATTCATTCATCTCAATCTACATCTTTGTCTGAACCTTGATGACACAAAAAGTACCTGTGAGCAACTGTAATCCAAAATTTTGATGTGCGCACTAAGAGCTTGATCCATGATATCGACGGGCACATCATCACTGTGTGCCAGGTTCCACAGTAGATTGAGGACCTTGTGGGCCATCACCCCATCCTTATCATCCTCAGCTAAGCGTCGGATGAGTTCCAGCAGCTTTTCACGCTGCTTTTTGCTGGCGTTGGTCCAGCTTGCCTGCATGAGAGGCACAACAAGTCAGTTGTTGTCAGTGGTGAGGATGAAGACGAGAAAAGACCCACAACCAGCCTGACCAGAAAGAGCAGTTCTCACCTTGAAACAGTCAAAAAGGTGATCCAGCTGCTCAGGTGAGAAGTCCCACGCCAGCTTGGCCAGGAGGTCATGGACATTTTTCACAATGGCCTCATGCTTACCAGCCTGCCAACATACAGACACAACAATGGAACAATAGGATTCATTTACTGTTCGACCCCGCAGAAGCAGTTGATTAAAGTCAATCACCTGTGCAGCCCAGATGTTGTCCAGGTCCTGCATCGTAAGAGCTTTCTCTTTGATAACGAAGCGAAGGATCTTCTCCAGTTTCTCGACATACTGAGGTTGGTGCAAACTGTCCCTCAGGACGATGGACAGGATGTGATTCTGCTGGATCCACTCCTGATGTAGATTCATGTGACGAAAATGAGGAACTGAAGGACAGTTCTGCTGCATGAGGTCAGACGGTTGAGGGCATCGCTTACCGCCATTCGCTCTGCAGTCAGCCATTCATCCTCCTCGGGATTGTGCCGATGAGTGTAGTAGGACACGCTGGAGATCACCTTGTTTACTTCATTTAGTGCATTCATTTTGCCATTAAAAGAAGAAATTTGTAATAACCTGGGGATGAAAATGATTTTTAGTCCAGTTAAATCCCTCTTAGTCGTTTTATCAACGACCTCTAAACAGCACACAATATCGACGTCGATTCTGAAATAAATAACACAATAATCATTAATACCCACCTAAGAATCATTTTTAACCTAAAAATCTCTAAATTCTTCACAGTCTCCTCCTGCCCTGGTACACGAGAAGCCAGATTCTTCAGAGACTTGATTATCATGGACAGTGCGTCGTTTTTGGCTTCATTCTTGGCCTCTTTCTTCAACTCCTCGTCCGTGAGATTCTCTAGAAACTGGGGGACCATTTCGATGACTGGGAGGAAGTACTTCTTTACTGTGTGCAATGTGAGGAACTCGTAACACTGGCCAAAAGGCCTGGAAGAAACAGGACACAAACGGTGAGAAAAGCCCACTGACATGACATTTTGCAGCATCATTTCCCAGCTTACTTGATAAGTGCAGCGATGATCTGGACGTTCAGTGCTTGGCCACTCATGAAGCGATCATGCAACATTTGAAACCCGTTTAACGTGCCAAATTTGTTGATCAAGTCCACCAACCAGCCCTGTAATTTGCAAGAGAGACAACTATGACTTGTAATCTGTTGGTATCATAGACACATGAAGACATTTCAAGCAGACACATAATTAACCTGTAGTTCCATTATATCAAGCAGTTCTTTTAGTTCCAAATCATGTATACCTGAGGTCTCCTCTCACAGTCTTATTCAAATGAGAGATTATGTTTTAAAAGGTCAGGGGGACACGTCAGATACCTCCAACAGTTTTAAGCCATTGAGCGGTTTACATATTGAAGGACTGACTTCCACCCGAGACAAAACCCCACAGTACTGCTGCAGTATGTTTATACTAATGCCCACACTGTCTTTGTCACTCTGTAACTCTGTAAAATTCATATTCTCTGTTCGAGCCACATTATCTCTTCTATATCCAGCCTTCTGACACAAGTGCTTTTTGTTGTTGTGAATATTTTTCTTTATCAGACTACTCCAGAGACTGGATTCCCTTTATTTCCATCACCTAAAGGGGACGTTTAGAATGTCACTTTATGGATTCAGTTTAGCAGGAAAAAAATGCCTTGTCTGCAAAAACAAGATCACTTACAATGTTGTGGAATTAACTGTGGCGCTTTTCAGACATTCACCTGGTTACAGAGTGACATTCATTACCCACACACACACACAAAGTTCAAACTCAGCCAGTTCGTGGACTGAATATTTCAACAGTGTGTTCTTCCCATTTGGGTCGAGGTTTCAGCGGTGACTCACCTTCGGCGAGCGTGGGTCTGGTGGTCTGGCATAGAGCTCATCTTCAGCCAGCTGGGCTCCAGCAGGGACGGTCTCAGAGGGCCGCGTGCCATTGTAGATGTGGAACTTGCAGTGGGGGTTGGTTGCCATGGCCAGAAGCTCCAGTAGGGGAAACCAGTCCTGAGAGAGCTTGGCCACACACAGCTCAACCAACCGGTGTGTGTTATTGATGATACACCTCTGCAGGACAGGTTGGTGGGAGGAGAAAATTGATTAAGTCAGCATTATAGGTTGATTGGGGCGTGTGTGTGTGTGTGTGTGTGTGTGTGTGTGTGTGTGTGTGTGTGTGTGTTCCTCCTGACACCAAAGCTGAATTCTTGGGTACAAAACTGACTCTCTTACACCCTGTCAAACCTACAAAACTGTGCATACCATACGTCAGAAAAGAAGTAGAATCCAATTAGTCAGTATGAAATCAATCTTGTATGAGTTTATAAAAACAACAACTCAATGTTATTACTTCTGAATTGTCTATAACACCCTGTGACTCAAGTAAGACGGCATTGTATGTTGTTCATGGCTTCTGCCCAGTTATCTTTTTCAATAGAAAGCACCCACAAATTCAAGGCTCCAAAAACTTCAGGGCACACTTTCCCTCTCACTTACTCACTTAGATGATTATTATTATCATCAGCATCAATATATTAATGAGTCCATTGATGAAGTGATGGTATAACCTGGTTGGAATACACTGGCAATCTACACTGATATGATCTTTTCCTCCATTCCCCCATTGAATAGCATTAAACAAAATTTTAAAATGTTGCAAAGCCGAAGGGGGGAAAAAAAATTCTGATACATACGATTTTTAAAAATGTACTAATATGACTCACATGAATCTCAAACTTCCAGCCACTGACTGCCTCATCTGTCAGGATCTTTGTGAAGGAGATAGTCAGACCATCTCGGAAAAACCTCTGACACGCCTCACACTTCACATCCAGACCTGCAAGGAACGGCATCACTTCATCACACATCACAGGACAAACACCTGCCACCGCCACTGCTTCAAATCATATTTGAACATATGCTTGTGTGTCTTCAGTGGTACCTTTTTTACTCAGGTCTATGGCGGCTTCCAAGAGGACTTCTAACTCTCCTTTTGGCAAAACTGGAACAACCCAACGAGGTCTGTAGAGAGCACAGTGTCACAGTTCATTAGAAAAAAACAGTAATAATAAACAGTTCTATATGGCCGGCTCAAAGCTTCCACATACTGCATGGTGCATTAAATGCCTTTTTTTTTTCATGTGTCCAGACACAAGTCGTCACAACAAAGGTTTGTTTGTTTGTTCATATAACAAACAAACATTTTTGCCTGTTCGCATTAATCCAAGAATAAACAATCACACTGGGAACATGCAAATCTGAAAGACAAGTTGTCTGGAAGATGGCACAAAAGGTTTTGACGTAGCTCAAAGTATGAAAATACATAAATTCTCATCATTTCATCTGTTTTCAAAGCAATTTACCCTCCAACACTAAAGCCTGATTTATGCTCCTGTGCCTACACCTACAGTTAGAGTACA
>JBBMJM010000006.1:4113697-4128791 GCA_037832705.1 Centriscus cristatus | reverse complement strand
TCTCTCTCTCTCTCTCTCTCTCTCTCTCTCTCTCTCTCTCTCTCTCTCTCTCTCTCTCTCTCTCTCTCTCTCCTCTCTCTCTCTCTCTCTCTCAGCTAGGATAGAGCCACTTGATGGGAAACCACCAGAAAGGAATGCAAACTCCCCTCCTCCACTTCACTTTCTGAGAGTGAGACATTCACCTCCGTCTCTGGGTGAGGCGATGGTTGTTTACTTTGAGTGATGTGCTATTATGACAGTTCAACAGATCAATGTTACACAGGTTTGTGGCAAACGCTGGAATTTCAGAGTAACGCCATGTAAATTATTAATTCTTCCAGGAGGAAGTTGCAACAGTGAGACATGAGGCACATCTCCAACACACACCAACCTGACAGATGCGCTGCTGTGCCAAAAATGTTTGACAGCCTGCTCTACTTTAGATTTGTTGAGAACACATTGGGTCTGAGTCACATTCATAAGCTAACGTGAGATCATTGCTATGTATCTTGCATATGAATTGTAACGGTCACTTGGCTGAACCGCCGGGTAATAAAACAGGAAAAAACTCACCCAGCATGCATGACAGCGTGCCAGATCATTTCCTGCTGTATCATATGCATCTTTAGAGTCCAATATACAATTCCACTGGCACGTTTATTGTTTGACAACGTGGAGAATCTATGATATGAGCGACGCAACTGACAATGTTTGAATGAGCCAGTGGCAATTCATTAAAATCTAAGAAAAATAGCCACAGTAACCAGTGGGCTGGTTTTTTGCCTCTATTATCCTCGACTTTCCTCCCCCCCTTCCTCCCCCAGCTCTGGTGGTCAGTGCAAGGTTCACAAGATGAAGCAGAATCAGAGTGGTACACATATTACTCTCTGTCTCCCTCCATTCTCCTCTTCTGGAGGTTGACAGGACCTGTCTGGCCTTAACCTGGATGGAAAGTGACTCTAATTGTCATCTCCGCAGACAAGGTTCCTCAGCCCTCCTGGAAGCATGCGCAAAACATACTTAATTATTTTATCATATGGACAGACTCTAACCACCGCGCACCTTATTGACATGCAAAGATCGACTTTTGAATTGGCAGGTCACGTCGGCCGCTGCTTAGCATGCATACATAATGAGAACAAAGCTGTTTAGACTCTGGCTCGGGCGCAGGTGTCTGACAGGTAAGCTCTGGGAGCTCAAGTAAAAGTATATATTCCCTGATTCCCCTCCTGGGCTGGTTATAGAGGAGTAGTGTGTTAGTCGACAGCATGAGAATAAAAGGTCCTGGTGGCATTTTGGGCATCTGGCCTTCATCAGATGATGCATTCTTCAAGGACTACTTCTGGTGCATGGACTTCTGACTCACATACCTTTTGGTCCAGCTCCCACCTGTATACTCCCAGGTGAGCGTGCTATCTTTGATAGCATCGGTTTAACACCCACGGCCTGTTGCTGAAAATGGGGTGTGCACCCTGCTAACGTCTATATCAAACTATACACACCATCTGTGCAAAGGTGATTTTATGTAACATTAACGACGAGAATAATCCTTTCATGATGTAACACACCTATCAAAAGGAGCTTCAATCAACTTTGTTTTCCCCCTCCTTCCTTGTCTTTACTTCACTTCAGCGGTTGCCCCCACCCCCCACCCCCCCAGCCCCAAAAGGTGAAATTACCATGCTTTTGTATGAGGCACCTTTGAATGCAGCCTGCGATCGCCTGTGGGCCTATAAATGTGCTCTGAAAGGGAACGGGAAAGTTAAGCTGTCCTATTGAATTGATTGAGCATTCATGAAACTAAAGTGCCCCCCCACCCCCAACACCCCCCGCCTTTCCTCACATGTTGGAAATGACTTCCAGACATCTCCAATGTCCCGCATGGAACAAAGCCGTGAGGATCCCTACCTTACAGTCAGGTGCTGAGCTTTTGCCCTGCAGGCACAATTCAATTGTTAAATCTCTCATAAGTAAAACAGGAGGGATTTTTACAACCTCACACATGCATGTAAGCGCATTTTAACTTCATTGAAACAACTGCGTGCACGGTGCCTCATTCGGTGGTTCTACTTGACTCTATTCGTTCTTAAATTACTCACAGAAAAAAGTCCTTATTCCCCTCACTCATCTCATAATCAAGCATTTTCATCCTTCTCCACTGCACTTTCATGGATTTAATCAAAAGACATACTTGCCTTGTGAAACTCTTAAAAATGAATTGCAACGGCTTCTCATATGATTTCAGTTGTCTATTTGCGAATGCCTTCACAGGCGGCGGTGTTGAAATCAATTCTCCGTGTATTTCGGTGTGAGTCAAACAAAGGACTCATCAAAATGCATGAGATTTAATCAATAAAAGTTAGAGTGGCATCACCCGTGGATGTATTTACATGTGCACGTCTTTACACTCCAGCGCGTGTGTCCATAGCAGACTACAGCACATCCCTCCGTGAAACCACATGGCCTGTTCCACTCAAGGTTGCAGTCACGACCACGAAACAACAACTGCTCCGACAGCCGTGAGACCTAATCATTACTTGGCAGAAGTAGCAAAGCCATGTCTGGGTGAAGCCCCCAACATTCTGCTTCCTTGTCACATTTTAATCATCTGCAATTAGTTTTGTTTTAATAACACTCACAATTAAAGGTCCTCCTGCTTGCATAATTCATGACACAGCAGCGCTGATGTCAGAAATCAAATGCAACAAATTAGAAATAACAAGTTTGAGACAGTGTGATTCAATTAAGATCCGGGGGAAACATTGGGCCATGCATAATTAAGGGGCCAGCAAGGCAGGACTCATGTCAGTCCTGTCAGCCCCGCTGCCGCTATTGGATTTGTCCTGTCACACACACTCAAATCAGCCCTGTAAAAATTACAGGTTACACTGATTTCTTGATTTTATTTGTGAGTGCTTGCGAGTGTGTGTCTCTTTTTTTGTGCACCCACATACCGTATGTCTGCGCAGTTGTTCGTGTGTGCTGCTGCTGGAAGAACAGGATATAAATCAGGTGTGGGAAACCGCATGCCGGAGCGAGAGCTGCAGCCACATCTGGAGCTCCAACTTTCCGAGTCTTTCTGCGATGGGTTAAGCCGAACAAACCACATGATCGTTCCCAATCATTACTGTTATAGTTGCAGTAAGATCATCCTTTTTAGCACGTTTTGTCTCTGCGTGCTATCTGCAGTGAAACACATGCCTGTGGACGACGTGTGTGCATGATCCCTGGGTATTACTCGATAGAAGTCGCCAAGTTGCGAATGCGGTTTGTTCACCGCGTTATCAGCTGCAACGACACGCGCGCGCTTGTCTCACAGAGGAGCTGACAACTCGACACAGAATAGATGTGGATTTATTTAAAACCTTTTGCTGCGTTTTGCATCATAATGTCCTCATGCACAGACAGTGAAAGAATTGTGAGGCAAATTATCGGTCTTCTCTTCTGTGTGAGTATTTGGTTTCGCCTCCACCATGTGTCATCCTCAAAATAAAATCTCTGCAGACCAGAGAACTTTGGCTGTCGCCCGAAGACAGACAGAAGTGGACTTGTCCAACATGAAATGACAAATCATTGTGCGGCTGCTCCCATTTTGGTTTTTGCTCTTATGCAACCGGAGGTGACCATAGCTGGATGAGGGGTTGGGGCCATGTTGAAGTCCCTCTATTCTACTTCAGCCCACCGCGGTGGCCACTAATCACATGGTAGCCACGCCCTCAAGTCTAATTTATAGTACTATTTGACAGAATGGGACCATAATTTACAAAAAGAACATCATGCTGTATTGAAGGGGACTTGAGACTGGCGTTTTCGACCATAAACTCATTATGAAAATGTTTATCAAGGCAATAGATCAAGTGGAGAATTGTCTCATAGTCTCACTGGTGGGATCACCCCCTACTGGACATTAAACAGACTGCAGTTTGGGTTAGACACTTACATATTCCATCCATCCATCCATCATCGCTTTCAGTATTTTATATAAGATCTTCGATTCACCCTTAAAATGGGACCAAAGCGAGTGAGTGTCATGTGTTCAAAGTTATGAAACACTTACAGGGTTTTAATCATCACACAGTTTTCAGAAACCTTTAAAAGCAAAGGAAATGGAGTAACCATCTTTTATGAGTTTGAAAACACCCACTAATGCTCATGCATTTAAACAATCGTAACCACATCTCATAAAGTGCTCAGAGTTAATAAGATCTCCAAAGCAAACACATGCTAATGCACGGTGCCGCCGCCGCCGCCGCCGCCGCTGTGCGTTCAGACACTCCTCGACATAGGTAGCACTGCGTGACAATGCTCAGCTGTATGTTTTTGTGTGTCTTCAGTGTCAGCGACGCCAAGTTTCATTTCACGCCATCGATATTGCGCTTCGAGCCCGGGAGGAAATCACAACCACATAAACACGTCGACGGAAACGCTTTCAGATCTGGATCTTGCTGAACGGCTGCGGGTGCGGGGAGGAAACATGTGTTAGTAAAGCAGCAGATGCAGCCACACGTTGCCTTCAGAGCCAGTAATTTCTGACTGAGTAATCACTAATGACTGAGGACCAATAGCTCCCCGAAGCATCATCTCAATCTCTCCTGTGACTGACTAATTGCAGCCAGACACACTAACCTCCCATTGGCCTGTGTCCTGGCGGTAACCCTGGGACGCCTCGTTTTCAAATTCAGTCTCTTCTGCTGTTTTATCAGCCTTTTTTTTTTTTTTTTTTTTTTAATTGGCCTCCTGTTCTCTCCTCTTGCTTTCGTTTTCCCTCCACCTCCACCTCTCTCCGCTTTGCTGCAGCGACATATGGGAAACTTTTTCGAGCTGATTGCACCGATCTGATTAAGGGAAGTTGTGTAGCTGCCGTTTATCGCTGCTGCTGCTGCTGCTGCTGCTGTGAACCAGCGAGCCGCTGTGACATTAAGGTCCTTGCATGAGCCAACCTTTTCTCCTGCCGTTGTTTTCTCAGTTCCAAATAAATCCATGAGAGCCTGTTCAGGCTCCTCCACTGCAGAGGCTACGCTATGAATCAAAAGTTCTGGCGGTCTTACAGATCTTTCCACCATAATTGCGCTGTTGAAAACAATGCCATGCACACTTAAAGCTAGAGTGGCCTGTGCTCACTTAATCTAACAGAAACAAGAGCGCTGGGGAAGAAAAGAAGAAAAAAACTTTTCCCGCGAGAGGTGATTTTACATTACATTAATGCAGCCGGTTTGGGTTCAACAAAAGGGGGACTTGGCCTGAGGAGCTGAGTGGAGAGTGGAATTAGAGCGTTTAGCCATCTCCAGACACAGGAGAGAAATGAGCCTTGTGGCCTTTGTGTTATCTAATCTCGTTTGCATTTCCTTTCAGCAACATGAAAGAGAAATGTAATAGGGGCTTGATTGTGTTTGTTTGGTGAAATTCTCATTTAGGCTGCAGTGACTGCGCGCCTCCGAAAATAATCCTCTCCTGGCGATAGTCCTGTGTGTGTGTGTGTGTGTGTGTGTGTGTGTGTGTGTGTGTCGCTTTGAGAAAATGAAAAACTAAAAGCCTCAAAACGGAAAAGTATGCGCGAGCCTCAAAAGAAAAAGGAAGGTGAATTTATGCAACTTCCCTTCTTTCTCTGACACGTGAACGGCTCAGTTCACAGCTCCGAGTGATTGACTAGCGGAAGGAAAAGCAAAGGCCCGATGACAAAAGAGACAGGAAATGGACACGGAGTGGATTTGACATGATGAGTGCCAATGCCCCCATTGATCAGCTGTGTTAACATCCCTCCCAGAACCCTGCAAGGTTGGGTTGGAGTCGGCAGGCAGCTGAAGGTCACAGCTCACTGTCACAGCACTGTCCAATCACATTACACATCACGCCGTCTGAGGAGCCGCTCGCCTCCCTCGCATGATGGACAGATGACAATCATCTCCGCTCTATTGTTCCACGCAGGCTCTTCATCGCTCGGATGTGCGTGTGTTGGCTATTTTGTTCCTGTTTCTATCTTTGCACTGTCAAACTGTATTGTGAATAAAAGTGCCGAGCTTTAACCTCCCGTGTATCAAAACTTTCACTTGTTAAATGAAGATTAATGATTGTATTTTGTTTTCCACCGTCCCTAATTTTCGCTCTCTGGCCCTGAAATTGCAAAGAGCCGCTGATTTATCGTCAGGGGTTGGCCAGAGAAGGTGTTTGTGCTGGTAGCCAATGGGCTCTTTGTGTTTATGATGAGGGGAAAGGATGGAAAGGTGATTTAGGTAGACAGCAGGTCTGCTTCTTCTCAGCGCAAACCTCCCGCAGACAGGCCATTAACAGAGGTGACAGGGAAAGGCAGTGGCAACGGCTTTGATTCTGATTTACGCCCATGCTGGAAAAACCCAAACAAATTAGAGGAACAAAATAATACACAGCAAGAAATAAATCACATTAATGATCAGGCTTTGAACGACAGTCAGACATGAAAGCGAGTGGCGGTGGGGGCATCGGGAGGAGAGGGTGGCAGATTATGAGATGATATTAAGATCTGTCTTCACAGAAACGCTGAGAACAATCAAGCAGCAGTAACAAGGAGACGCTCTTTGTTCTTCCCTCCACTCAGTCACTTACATGTTGTTATTCAAGTCAACAGCCACCAGAACCTCGTTAGTAGGTCGAGCAGTTTACTGCTCATTAGCTGACAAAAAGGTAAAAATATGTTGACAAGAAAACGCAGTAAATGCAGCTGTGGAGCTGTTTTGCTGATTAAAAAACGCTCATTTTACAGCCCTGCAGCATGAAAGATAAATAAAGGGAATAGCCCTTTCATTGATGAATAAATGAGCAGTTAGAACAGAAGGCCATATTAGACACGCAGAACATGTACTACATGTGTACATGTATACAATATTTCATTTCTGTTGTTAACTATGTTATTTGTGAGCCGCGTTTCGGTTTCCAGATTAAATAAAGTAAATATCATCATAACTCATCATCATAACTTCCTTTTCCTGCCTCACCATAAGAATAAACTGAAGTCTGATGAGCAAAGCGTTCTGAAGTCCGTAATTTAATCCACAGATTTTCAATGACAAAGGGGAAGTGGGATGAGATTCCTCGTCCAGTATCGGATTCAGCGCTTGGAAAGCAGCGGGAGCGGTAATCATGCGGCTGATGCTTCAGTCAGACACCAGCCGGCAGCGACCTGCTGGAAAGCTGCTGCTCTCACTGACCGGCGCTCAGTGAGCTGATCTGCTGTGGTCCCACGCTGGATTTCAGATGACAGAACTAATGGACGACGCTGTCGCATAATCATCTCTAGATCCCTGATTGCTTGTTCAGCAGATGGGCCGCATTTCCCCTCCAGAGTTTGGAGATTGAGAGCCTCCTTAATACTGACATGCAAAACTCATTACATTTCTTCTGTATGTATTCCTGCTGGAGATCTGCAATGATTACATAATTCCATTTGATTTAAGGATAATAACCCTTAAATACTTTCCGACCGTCACATTTGGCGGGTTGTCTCGAAGGTGAAGCCTTAAGATTACGTTTGTCTCCATCTTTGGAACGTGAGTAAGTGAATGATGACTTACAGCTTTGGAAAGGAAGCCCGAGCTACATTAGCATTCTTTGTCCGTCTGCGCGCTAATATCTGAATAAACAGAATTAACCATAACGTCACAGGGCAACTCACCAATACAAGCCGCTAATGAGAAAGGCTATTAAAGGTGCCGTTGAATCACAGCGTTTATCAGTGATTTGGGGTTTTTTTTCTCGCGGGCTGTATCGCAACTATGCTAAAGTATCTTCTTCACGTGGGCGTCCCCATAGCGATTTTCAAGGTGCTCTCTCATTTCCAGTTCTCTCCTCAATATATTACTGTCAGATGCACAAAATGTCCTGAACCACAATAAAAAGACGAGGTCAAGTGCACATTGCCAGTTTGGGACAAATAGGTGCTAGTTCATCATTGACTACCTTAAATGGAGTACTTGTCATTTAGCTTTTGTCTGTCAAGCAGTTTCCATCTTAAAAGTTCCGCCAAAATCCACCAGCCAACTTCTCATCTCACTTGTTGACACCCTGGACAAACTTTAAAGCACGCAGACGCTCCAGATGCACTGACAATCAACTGTTGATATTTCTGGCACAGAGTTTTTTCATCTCTTCTAATACACATTCAACAGGCTTCCAGAGGGACTTTTAACTGGGTTGTGGATTATTTTCAGATACTTTCTTCAGAAACCTTATTTGGCTTGCACTTACACACCTCTTGGCGATCATCAGCGTCAGTATCTCTGTCATTTACTACCTCCGGTTCAATGACAAAATCGCATGAGATGTCCGTGTATGACATGGGAGACTGTTACTGCCTCCAAAACTGTTTGTAGATGATGAGTAGGTGAGAGACTTTAGGACATTTATCGACATGCTTTTATAGAGATTCACATTTCTTTGGAACCAACCAAAACAACAAACAACAGCTGAACATTTTAAAGCTGGTAGACGATTTCCCTCCATGGTTGTTGGTGTTGAATCTGTTTGTATGATACCATACTCATGACAGTTACTGTGGAGAGAATTCAAGCATGACTGTTTGTCTGTTAGTTCTCATCCATTACGTGATGAATGATTTGTAGTAAAGACTTGGAGCTGAAGCAGTCCCTTGTAGACGCTCTTCGGACATTTCAGTTGTCATCTGCTTGTCGTTGGGTGGGTAGATAAGAGTCTTGAAAGAAATTACATATAAAACTTTTTCAAAAAAACATACATTTTTGACGTTCAAGGTGTACAATATTCATTGGTCTTTCTTACAAGCTGATAACACCATATTGTGTCCATGACCTTTAGAACGAGTCGCTTTCCCACACAGTGCCTTTTGTGCATGTTTCTTAATCTTTTTTGTCACAAATAAAACAATACACGTGATAAAAGTAGTTGCAGCGACATAAACAACCATTCTGTTTGGATTAAGATAAGATGAACCTTTATTGGTCTCACAGTGGACAAATGTGCAATTCAAGTTGGCAGAAGAGAGTCAAATCCAGATGTTTTGCTGGGCTGCTGTCCATATCTGCTCAGTACTGTTTCTTTTTTTTCCCCCCCACACTGGCTAACTCATATGTTGTCATGTTTGAACATTCAGTCTACCAATAGCTGGGTCAGAGCAGCGCCTGTGCTCCCTGGAGAGCAGAGTAACACTATCCCGGGCTTGTACAGACATCCAAACATAAAGGCCCGTCGCTCGCAGGTGGCTTCTATGTGTGTTTTCTGTTTCTGGTTGTGTGAATAATGGAGAGATTTCCCACCTCCAGTTCCTGCTCCTCCTCTTCTGATGCATCCCATAGGCAAAGAGGTGGGACTCGGGACGAGGCAGCGTTCTGTCGACATCCTTTGCTAATGCTGTCAGTATGATTCTCAGCTGTCTTATAATTGCTTTTCTGAGGAGGTCATGTGTACAAATGCTCAATTAACAGGTTTAACTGCCCGTTTTAAAACATTTTTCATATCTCGGTCTTGAAATAACACTGATGTGAACATTTCTGACACTCTAATAGTGTAATGATTGTGCACTGTTTCATAGACTTATGCTGGTTATAGTCCAAGCATTTTGACATATGGTCAAATAATTGCCACGTAAGCTCAGAGTCAGAGTCAGTTACTTACTGTATTCCCATGTCCTCTCTCCCTCCGTCTGTTTTCACCAGCCTTTAAACACCCATCGCTCCCTCTGGCCCGACTTTGACAGCGGAACTCTTTTCTCTCCTAGGTGAGATGCATCATACACGAATAACACAGAGGGGCATTTATAGTATTTGTATAATCCGTGAAGTGAAAATTACACACAATTTAGATGAAAGGCAATTAGACAATTACAGCTAATGAGGCCAATCCTTTTCTTTCACCCCAAAGAGTCCACTGACTAATTGTCAAATTAAAGAATGCTTCTTTCTCCTGCTGACCCTGTGCTGTCGTAGAGGGAGGGCGCTCTGGGAAAAGCAAACATAGGTCTGCTCTGTCGGAGCCGCGGCCGGTGAACAGGCAGGCAGCGTTTAGAAAGTGATGGGTGTATTAATCACGGTGAAAGTTAAGACAGCTTTACGGGCTGCAGGGCAGCTACACACACACAAGTGCAGGGGAACGTACAGCGCGTCTACCGCCTGGACGATTAATACATCACACGGGATTGCAGCGAGAGGGCCACCGGCCAAACAGGAAGCAGAGTCGTACTCACAGGAAGCGGACGGGTGCAGACGGCGGACAGATCCTGCTGAGGAAACGTCCTACTGTGAAAAGGTCAAAGGTTTCGATGACATCCACCTTCATGTCCTAAGAATTTACGTTTATCTTTCTAGTTTCATTCCTGACTTAGTGGTAGATGAAGTTAGATGTCGATAGTTCTCGCCGACTGAGGCAGCTCCGTGTGGTGCAGAGGGCCCAGCTCCAAACCGGCTCTCAGAAAGTGTTTATGATCTTTTAATAACCAATGGATATGAACCCTATTTCTTTCTGACTCCAAATCACAACCCAAGTGTTGAGCACATCTCGTTTTCAACGTAACGGAGAAGTGTGTGAAAAGTGTCACACACAAGCGATCACGTTTCCCCCAGCGTGACGAAGGTTTACTTGGAGTTTCCCACTCTACTAGAGCCACGTCTTCCCCTGTCAGACCATTTTTACACCTTCAAACAGTGTAAGGGTCAGGGTTCAAAGGTTAAAGAGAAGTTCTTTTCACACTCCCACACATGACCTTGCTTCACAGAGCAGCACTACAGGTGCAGGGTGTCTCTGAAACAACTTAACGGTCTTAATTGTTCCCTGCTCTGTTGCAGTGACCGGCCTAAACGCTTGTTATTGCTCAGTATTTTTCCAGTCTCAGTGGTTTGACAGACGGGTTGGTGTGAGTTCACAGAGCCTCCTCTATGACAGTAACTTCTCCTGTCACCTTCCTTTCATTTGGCGGGGTGTTGGTGTATGGTGAGATACTCCAGCTGACACTGTTGACATGTCTGGACCTAATGAGGACTGATGGGAGCTTGTCAGCGGAGTGGCACATTAAGATGTTTTGCATTGGCTCGTCCATTGAATTTTATGCAAAATCAGTTCTCACATTTACTCCGTGGTTCAGGTGATGTTTTCTAACTTTGAATGTCACCAATTTGCCAAATGCTTTTGTATCTGCAACCTTGTGTGCATGAAACGTTGCAGAGTTTTAAGCCCTTCATATCAACATGAGCCACTCATCGCATCGCTCCAACCTCCTCCTCCATGTGAGTGACACATGTATGACCTGGACAAAAATGGTTTTTTTTTCCCACTCCAACCACAATGCTATGCTAACACAATTGTTTGTGGTGCTTTAAGTTAACCAGAACCTCAACCATCGCCTTGATTTTTTCATCACAATAACAACAAATGCTTTTCTTGGATGACAACTTACTGTTTGCAAGTAAAAATCAAGACCTGAGTGAAATCTCGCACAGATAGTGAAGGGTGTGTGTCACTTAAAGAAACACAAGGGAAGTGAGATAGAGTCGCTATCCAACGAGCTGGGAGCATCGATATTTGACATCAGAGAAACGACATGCCCATGTGTTTAACACACACGGGCATGAATGCACACACACACACCCACACAGACACACACAAAATTTCACTCTGGGAAGTTCAACTGCAGGATGATTTTTAAATACTGAGCAGTTGTTTTAAAGTTTGGACTCAGGAAGCCGGCGCTGCTTTACATTCCTCTTGTGACTACAAATGCTAAAACAGAAAATATGATGAGAGCGAGGTAAACAGAAGGAGATTTTGTTTGCATGAGTAAAAGGTAAAAGCTCCGTAGCCTCGCTGAGGCTAATGGGAGTTGGAATGATAAGAAGAAAAAAAAAAATATTAAAATATTTGAGGAAGCATCACATGACAGAGAGGAATAGACACAGCATGGATTTTACCCTCGGTGGATGCCATATTTATTTCATGCATTTTCTCTCAAAATCAAATAAGTAAAATATTCCATTTTCTGATACACTCTCCCCCTTCTCCCTCTCTCTCGTTCGCAACATTACAAATAAAGTGTGTTTTAGAAAAAATATTGACCCAAAAAGTACATCAAAAAATCTGTAATCAAGCTGGATTTGTGTATTTAATGTGTGTACCCGCAGTGGCACAACTAAATGGGACCACAACTGATACATCTACAAACATTAGTTTGGAGTTGAACGTGTCAAACAGTAAAGTCGCTGGTTTCATCTTGCTATGACAGATTTATAGGACATTTATTGCAACTCATCAAACACAGATGTTAACTTTTTAAAAACAGACCTCCTTAGTTCCATGTCCCCAGACGACATAATTCTTAAGAATCACTCCATTTAAACTGGAAATGAGGGGGCACCATGCTGTAACGCTCCAAAGTAGTCATATATCCCTGTCAAGACTAACATGAAGTTATTTGCTCATTTGTCTGAATAGCTGGAAGAATTTGTGTGAATGTGCTTTTATTCCTCCCCAGTGGTGCATAAATCACAAGCCACTCTTTGTGGCCCACCAACTTAATTTGTTTCCTTTTGTTTATCCCACTTTAGTCACTCAAAGCTTGATTCATAGAGAGACAAACTGTGTCTGCAGGATTTGTCATGTAGTCAGTCTGAATATATTTAGTCCAGGCAAGTTCTTTTTAAACTAATTACTCAGGATATGAATGTGAAACAATTACTTTGGAGGCACCTTGAGTCCACAGATCGTCCCCATCACATGTCAACTGCAAGAGGACGACGCATCCATGCATCAGTGTGTGTGTTCCACTGTTGTCTTCAGACCAAGAGCTGAATGGTTGACATGCATCGTTTACCTTGAAGGTTGTTGTTTTTGAAAAGTCTTGGACCTGAGACGGCATTAATCCTGATAGTAGACTGATGTGGGAAGGTGAACAGAATTGAATCTGCATCACGTGCCAATAAATTGTGAAAATGCACTAGTACTAGTATTGAGTGGGCATTTGAAGATGTTCAGCTCTTCTTTAAAACTTGAAACAAATATACTTGTGGGTAAAACAGGAAAAGAGAAAAAATATTTCAGTATAGCAGTAAGAGTAAGAGTAGGAAAACAATTGTTCCTGACTGATTTCCCTCTAACCCCTTAATGAAGCCCATGTGTACGACTGGCCTTTCAACAAGCTGCAAATCTGTGCGTGGCCCTCTCTCCACTTGATTAAAGCAACAGCTACTCACCTGCTCCTCATTAGCTCCGACCAGGAACAGACTGTAGCACCTGTATGTTCCAATTCTGCATGCCTTCTACGTGTATGTAATATTTGTGTGTATGAAGCTGACAGTCGTATAACTGATGGGGTGGATTGAGCCACAGCGGCGTGGGTGAGACGAAGGGAGACGTATGTGAGGGAGCAAAAACGGCCATGGGTGGGGGAATAGCGGGGGTCTGGGAGATATATGAGGGACTGTGCTCGGAAACACTCATTAGCCGTAATCAAGGTCCCTAAAGGAGCAGCTTGTGGTGGTGAGCAAAGACGGAGCAAACAAACAGCACGCAAAATAACCAAACTATAAAGTACATCATTGACAAACACAATGTCACGGCCATTCAGAAATGTGCAGATATGTCATGTGGATGTATGCGGAGGTAAATGTGCGCAGACGTGCGGGTCATTACGGAACAACCCCAAAGGGCAGTGTGTGGGATGGGATCATCTGAGCCGTGTTGTTTCTGTCTGCTAACCAGTCGCTGCCCTGACCTCTGCCTGCACGGAATGGAAGCATATTAACACTCCAGGCTCTCAGCAACATTTAACCAATTTGGAAAATTATCTGTGAGGCCACTTTTATAGGGTTTTTTTCTTATTATTCAGAGTGAGGGGGGGGGGTTGTAGAGATAGAGAGGTGAAGGGACGTGTGTGTGAAGAGCTTGCTCCCATTTACATACATTACCAGTGCTTTCCCATGGCGGAAGCACCTGTTAGACACCCTCACCCCCGTACCCCCACTGCTGCTCCATCACTGTAACTTTCTCAGCCTCGGCCCCCTAGAATCACCCCACCAGCAGGTGTTCTCTGTCAAACAGATGATTCCCCTCAGAAGAAGAAAAGCGGGAGAAACGCAAAGAGAGCAAACTGCCCAGAAGGCCAAAGTGGGACGACGCAGGCGGAGAAGACTTCAAGGCCGAGCAGCAGTTCCACGGGGGGAACGCTGACCTCTGCCTCGTCCAGGTGTTTGATACTATCACTTCTTATTTACCACATCTGGACATACAGTTGTTCCTCAACCTCGACTCCAAACAAATTGCTTGAGTGGGGGGATTTGTAAAAGAGATGTCTGTTCTGTCGGCGGAGGGGTTAGAGTTAATTTGATCGGGCATGTGCACTCTGGGCGAGGGGCAGAGAACATCTGCATTCAGTGGCATGGCCCCATTTGTTGCAATTTTGGGTCTCATTTCCATTTGCAAGAGAGATAACTGCTCGCATATGGAAGCAATAGATAGAAGAGGTCAATGCAATTTCTTTCACCGCGGGGACGAGGCGAGGAGAAAAACCCTTATGCAGTAATCTCAGTTGGCACAGGAAGAAACAAAAATCTGGGGTTTGAGGAGAGGAATTCCTTTCAGTACCGTGCTTCCTTAAGTCCTTTACCAGCCAATAACAATCCCACACCCTCTCCAAACCGACTCCAATCACTCCTATTATCACTGATTGGATCTGGTGACATGAATGTCGATCCGATCCGAGGATGTAGCGTTGTAAATGGAGATCGGGAACACTGCTCGTCATCGGAGAGCAACGTCAAATCAGTGTAGCCGCGTTTACAGTGTATAATTAAGGAAATGTTTTAGGCACTTTAATGGAGTAGCAAGGCTGTGATATGAGGGATTGTCAGTGGTCTTTTATTTTGTATATTGAACGTTGGTGAGGGCGCTAACCGGCTAGCTCAGTGGTGTCTCGTACACACAGTAATCAATGATAATAATGACTGAGACTGAAGACTGAGAGACAGCTACTACCCCCATGCTGTCAGGTTACTCAACTCCAGATAGCACATTCACTCTGCCATAAGGACCTTCTACACCACATGTCACCGTATTTATATACACTACCCATGTGCAATATATTTATCTATACTACCCATATATTTATATACACTACCCATGTGCAATA
>JBBMJM010000006.1:4093980-4104885 GCA_037832705.1 Centriscus cristatus | reverse complement strand
CACATTATATATTGTTCTTTTCTACCTAGCTGAGTTTGTTGTGTCATTCGTCTGCTCCGGAGTTCCCTGGGTTCAAACATAACACAGAGACACCAAAGAAATACTGAGGGACGAAGGGAAGACGCTGCCATGACTTGAGGGGAGACAAATTCCATCCTTCACATCTCCATATCTGTGCGTTGCCATTCTATGAACAGTTGCCTGTAAACTGACAAACATGTATTATCAAGCATCAACGACACAAAGCATGCTGGGGAGTGGGCCGATGGAGGGTACCATAAAGATTCAGAGATGTCTCCAGTTATCCCAGCTGTGATTTATGGCCCATTTTCACATTAAACATGTTATGTGTTTACACCCCGGTTTATTGCAAAATACCTGCCTGCTTACAATAAAAAAAAAAAAAAGTGTTCCATTTTCCCCCTCTTCAAAGATTCGGCTCTGCTGCAGGGGAGGAAATGCAATTATAGAAAAATAATAACATAGAGATGTAGAAAAAGGAGGAGAAATGTGGGTTATTGTGGGGAGATTAATGGGCAATCAGCTTGGTGTTCCTGTCTGTGAGATTCACATTTGGTGCCCAGTCGGTTCCAGCTCACCACAACTCACACGGCTTCCTGCGTATTATTAAGGTTCATCGTTTTTATGAAGTCCCTGACACAGCGCTTGGACAAAGGGAAAAACTAGTTTAACAGCTTGCTAAGTCAGTGCACGGCCCCACAAGATCCCACTTCGTCTCTGAAAAGGTCTGGAAATTGGAAACACATGTGCTTTGATGGAATCGATTCTTCTTTATTATTAGTTTGTTTTGAATTAGGCTTGTGATTGCAGGATTCTGGGAGGCTTTCACTATCCATTAAACTGTTGATATGACGGAATACACCACATCTTGGATAGGTGCCGTCACACACCTCAAAAGGCTCGCTGCTGTTATTAACAGGCACACTAACGTAATGTGATACTGTACTGAGTGTTACACAGGAATTTTCTTTTCCCTGGACTTTTTACAGGGAGGTCAAGGGTCACAAGCAGAGCAGACAACTGAAATAAGACTACAATCAGGACCAAAGCTGACCGGGGCTCCCGAAGACTTTAGCTCGACAACTGTCAGAGGAGAACTTTTCATTGCCGAGACAATATGTATTGAATGGGAAATGTATCGAAGCCCCGTTTCAGATTTGGTTTTAGTCATTTCAAAAAAAGCTGACTTTGGTGTGTTTAACGGATTGTACAGTCTACAAACCACAACTCTACTATTGACCACTGAATACCTCTCTGCCTCTCTTTGTCTCTGAGAGACAGAGAACTATTTCCAGGGGAATCTGCTTTCTCCACTGCCCAGGGTACTACTTCAACTCAAACCATGACCTTGCCCTCACCCCAGCCATTGTTCCGATCATGTCTCTCGGTGGAAAGTCTGGTGTTTGTTGACAATAACAGCAGAGCATCTCTTATACTATACCAGTAGGTGAATATACTTGAAAGACATTTTTGCATATTGCGCGACAGTGGACAGTGGACAGTGGTGACTTGTACCGTGGTAAAGCGCATGAGAGAAATGTCATTTTTTGATTAGGATTGTTGTAAGCACAGATCCATGCACACTGTGACAACCGACCACACACCTGACGAAAGCACAGACTAGTGGTACTGCAGGAGTGGTTGAAGATTGAATTCCTATATGAATGCAAGTTGTTAATATTTCGAACACAAATCGTGATCTCAGATGATCGGAGATAAATGGAGCTCCTTCGTACAGATTCTAGGAACGCGTGTGTGTGTCACATTGAAAGCGTCTATGTCATCATCGGTGCCTGTGCCTCCTCTGGTTGGCTTTATTTAAATTCCCTAATCCTGTAATGGGAGAATTTTGTTTCCTGGGATGTGAGGGTCCCCACTCAAAAATTGACAGCGCCAAGCCTTGGTCAGCCGATGTTTCTGAGAATTCACAGAGCCACGAATTGGTATTTGAGTCTTTAAGCTCCAAAAGGAATGAGGTTAGGGGTTGACAGGGATGTAGGGATAAAGGAAGGACCCAGTGTTGTTCCTTGGTGTGCTGTTGTTGGTGTTGTGGTCGGAGGAGGGAGGAGTTTCGTCGAAGGCGACTCAACAGACTAAACATTCACCCCAAAAAAGTGCATTGCCTGGACTAATGGGGAAATTATTTATGAACTATTTGCAGTGCACCTGAAAATACCTCCAGTGGAATTATGTTTGGCAACCTGAACTGCTTTGAAGTCAACAGAGTGGCAATAAAAATTAGGCCTTCATTAGCGACCTGGGCCTTTCAAACTGAATTGGCCCAGTCTCGGCGGGTCAGGAGCAGTTAGGGCAGCGCTCCGCTTCCTTTAGCTCTGGCAGCCGCTCACACATGGAAGCAATTTTCCTGATTCTCTGCTGTTTTTACGACTTTCCCCTTTAATTTTTTTTTTCTCTCACCACACTGCTCTTTTTATGTTGCATTTAGGAAATTAACACGAACCGAAAAATGACTTGGTAAATAAAAAAAAAAATCAGGAGAATGCACAAATTCGGAGCAGCGACAGGCGGCAAACACACACATCCTCGATAAGCAGTTAGATGATCACACAGCTTTGCTTATAGCTTAAGCTTATATCATTTTTCAACTGAAATAAACAAGACATTCATTTCCCCCGGTGTAATTAAATAGCACCAGCGAAAACGGTGCACTTAACAAATGACAAAATCACTTGAAGGCATTTTGGGGGTCATTTTCAAACTTCATGCTTTGCTGCAGCAGAAGTCTGCTCTCGAGAACACGAGGCAGGTAACGGAGGTGCAAATCTGTAATCTTATGAAAATCAGACGCACCAAAGTTGAGGGGATAGTAATCACCAGAGATGTAGGCTAATGACTTAATCGCTTACATTTGTAAATCTTATTATTGTAAAAGAAATTGCTGTGGTGATTGAATTACCGATGTTTATCTTGTAATAGCACTGATTAGGAGGCGATGCTAATCTGTCATTCTGAAAGACGTGATATATCAAACAAAACAATAAACACTTAATATGAAAGAGATGGTTTGTGCAGTCAGGGACCAGATGGTCTGCTTTGGTCTGGAATGTGCACTATACCGGCCTGCTTGGCTTCACTGCTAATGATGGGAACCACAAACTGTTGACTTATTTAATTGAATTGTTTTGGCCCATTAACCTGTTGTCTGACACGGCAGACGCGTGAGTCTGGAATGTGTTTTCGCGAAACTCTAAACAAGCCTAGATTTGTTCTCAGCAAACAGCAAACAAAGATGCAAAAAGCGACCTCTACTGGTGCAAGTGGTAATTACAGTGACCTTGAGGGTATCTACAGTATCGATCTCCCTCTCTTGCCTCTGCCATGGCATCCGTTGTAAAAACACCAGCTTGTTTCAAGTTTCTTTGTCCTCCTGTTTTATGGACAGTCAGTGGTAATAAAAAGGTTGACGGTGTCCCGATATGTCATCACCATCAGAGTGGTTTGAAGCAGATGTGTTAAAGGGAATAACTCCAAAATCATCAGAACATGGTTTACATGCAGTAAATCTCACATTTTGAGTTGTGTTGCAATGACCTGAGCCGATGTAATGTTTTCTCAAACACGCCAGGTTTTTATCCTCAACTGGAGTTTGCCATATTTTATGCACCTTTTTTTTAAAAGGCTTTGAAAAATCCCAAACTGCGGTTGTGAGTGAAGCTATTCTCCAGTGCTGCTCTAATGCTACAGAAGTAGACATAAATTATGCATCAGAAATATGTATATGTATTGACTTTAATAAGAGCTATTTCCTACATGCCAGCTTTTGTACCTGCTGAAGAATCACTAGGGTGCTTCCAAACATGCTTGTTCTCAGACTCGCAACTAACTTTTAGGTGGTGGTGGTGGTGGGGAGGGGAGGAGGGGTGACTAAAAGAGCATAATTAAAATAATAATAGTGTCTCCGCTTGTTTTGGGGGTTCAGATATGTTGTTCACAGTCGCATGTGGCAACAGTGGAGGCATTTGCAGGAACCGTCGAGGAGTGTCAGTGTCAATAAGTAAACTCTGCTTTGATAGACTGTGATACCAACTAAGTCAGTGCCGGCAGGAGTGCCTTCCCTCTTTTTTTTTTTTTTTTTTTTTTCTGATGCCAGTGAAAGCTGAGTCCTTGATGACAGAAAAAACAATACCAGTCATTTTAGTAAAAAAAATAGGCTCCAGGCCCACACACACTGACTTACCAGCTTAGTATCAACTTTGATTTGCTTTGTATCCATTTTTTTTTTTTTTTTAACTCGCTTGTACCTCCTTCACTGAATTAGGCTTACTGGGCAGTCACCAGTTAGCCTCTAGTGCTTTGTGTGTATGAATGCTAACATGTGTTACCTTGCCCTGGGCAAGGAAGAAACAGAGAATACCTGGTGTTTGACCACTCTGCTCTGGTCCTCCGTCTGGAAACACAGACAATGGCATTGTAGGCTCTCACAAACAAAACACACTGATATAAACACACACACACAGACACACATGGACAGGCTGAGGACCTTGCTGGCACCCATTGCCAAACCCAATAAACGCTTGTCCTTTGCACGTATGCAGCGGCCATGTGGTGCCCTTCAGAGTGAGAGGGATTAAATGGCCGCTGACACAAGGAGACAGCAACACGACTGCTCTGACGTGGGCTCACAGTCCCTTATGCCACCAGAACACAAGTTAACGTTCCACATCGCAGCACTAGTAGAAAGAAGAAGGCTGGTGTCTGGGGTGGGGTGGGGTGGGGGGTGGAGGGCACAATGACTGGCCTGAGCCGTGAAAGCCAAAAAAGAAGATGTCATCAAACAAAAATGCTTAGGCATGCATGCTGAGAGATGGATGGTAAACAGAGGGGGCCGGGCCCTATTAAGATGACATCAGGTACAACCTCTCAACAGCTGCATGGGAGTGCCGCCTGTTTCGGAGGATGGAAAATGGAGAGCAATACAAGGGAACACTGATAGATTAACAGCAACAAGGGGAGGAGAGTCATCACCAGTCTAAGCATGTGCTGATTGAGACTGGCTCTTTTTAACCAGCAGCCCTTTGGAGACCTGGTAGCTGGCACCGGGGTCACCGGAGTACCAGAGGAGACACGGCGCTTCAAAAAGCTCTCTGTGCTTTATTGAGCAACTGCATGTTGTGTGGAATGCGTGGCACTGAGACTCACTTGGTTGTGGTGGGACCTGTTGTGATTGAGGTAACAGCTGGGATATGACATCAGCCGGAGTGTTGGCCATGTTTTCACTCACTGGAGCAATTCGGCTCTTAAAAGGTTCCATCAGTGCCACTCGGGCGAGTTGCAGAGAGTTGCTTTTCATCTCTTTGGCCGTGCAATCAGCCAGCTGGTCCGAGTGCCCCGTGGTAAAAGGGTAAGAGACGCCAGAGCGCCGTACTCACAAGTGGCTCATTGTCTTTATATGCACAAGTGAGATGTGCACACGTCTAAAATAACAGTTGCACCGATATTAAAGACATTTGTAACCATAAGCAGACACGTTCTCATGTCTGTAATAAAAAATCAAATCATCTTTCTCAGCTTTGGACGAAAAAAGACTTTCATGTGTGCCAGGAGTTGTTTTGGCAACATTTCCTAAACTTTGGTTTGACCTCTGCACAGGTACTTGTGAATGAATTTTCATGAGAGGTGCCGAGCTGCGCTTTGGATTCAGCCTCCAGTCACAGTTTACAACAGGGGCCTCTTAAAAAATACTAAACTCAACCTCCTTGGAGAGCACGCTGTGATTTAGTGCTTGAATATTTCTAACATAAAAATCCCTTTTCAGCCTGTCTTCTGTCCAAGTATCTTTCCACTGTGACACCGAGGGACCAATTGAGACAGAAATCTATTTGCACTGCTTAGTGTTGTATCTGCCTGTGCTGCGCAGAAAACACACGTTGCCTGGAGTGAGTAAATCACTAGGGTGAAAGAAAAGGATAGTTTGTGTGTGTGTGTGTGTGTGTGTGTGTGTTAGGGGGGGTGCGGGCAAAAACGCTGCTACAAAGCAGCTTATCACATTTAGCATGTGCTTATTGGGCCTCATGCCTCAGTGCCGGCTGCAGAAAGACTGAGTTGAGCTATTTGAACTGCTTCAGACTGATGAGTGAGTCTGGGGTATTCTGATGAAACGCAGTGACATCGTGAAATTCACATTCTGTGCGGGATGCTAACTTGTTCCAAAGAAAAAGGAAAGACTGTGCACGTTAGCGAGATGAACATTTTGATGTGTATTTTTGCAGAAGCACTTTAAGAGTTACTTAAGCACACAGTTGTTGAGCAGACTGGATGGATCCGGTCGGCTTCGATTCCAGGTCCAAGTGGCCTGGGTGAGGTGGGCTGCGATGGGGTGTGAGATGGAGAAGAAAGACCTTTTGTTGGGGTGCCGAACAGGTCCAAAGCCCAGCAGGTGATGTTCCTCCAATACAGACTCGTCATCAACCTACCCGGGCTCCACAGACACTGAAAACCTGGTTTGAGGGTCTTTCTGTGTAGAGTCTTCTGTGGGACTTCCGAGGTACTCCGGCTTCCTCCCACCTCCAAAGTTGAATTGGTTACTCTAAACCGTTCTGTCTTTTATTTTCCTGAGAGTTTTTTTTCCAAAGATTGACCATAAGTTGATCGGTAGCGAATGGTTTTGTTCACCAAAACTCACACAGACATTAGTCACCCTCAAAAGCTCCACCACTCTGTGTGGTTTGACGCTGTAGGTGCGGTGCAGTAGTTCTGGCCCATCATCCTTAAAAAGCTGTGGCAGGTTCTCACAACACACTACCTGTCCTCTGAAGCCTGAAGGGAATCAACAGCATTGTGACTGTCTCGGCTTACTTAAGCTTCCCTTTGTTTCTTTGCCAAAATCGGGCTCATAGAGCAGTCGCATGCTTCTCCGGTCCATTCTCACGTTATTGCCCTGTCATACAGAATTACTGACATTTCTCTGAGCTGATAAGGTATAATAAAGGGAGCTGGAGCTCACCTGACATGGAATACATGAAGTAGTTTCAGCATGGTTTGTCTCTACTCTGTCACTTTTAACCCCCCGACACACACTGCTGGTACACTGACCTCGGTCTTCAGCTCAGACTCTGACATCAGTGGTGTGAAAGCAAAACCGTCTGATGTTAATCAGACTAATGGTTGCTGTGACAGTCCTAAGTAATGATCACCTCGGGGGATTTGATCTTACCACACAAAACAAGGACAACCCGTTCAAACGCGGAGACGCCATCCCGAGTAGATCGGCGATGCAGCAGATGAAGAATTCCTTAAATGCTCTGCTTCTTCAGCACTTTGATCAGGGAAAAGTTTTGCAAATTGTGTGCGCAAAAGAGCAAAACTCCTCCCACCCCTGCCACCCTTGCACCAGCAGTGTCCGTCGCAGACCTCCAGTTCATTAGTCGACCTTTAGCCACCGAACCACAATTAGGCCTGTCGTTCTCTCGATTCCACCAGGCCGACTGCGTGGCGAGGAGAAATCCCTGACTAATGATTGGCTAAAGAGACCTGACAGCATGTTACAGCCGCGGCTGTAATTGAATACAAGCTCTAACAAGCCTTTGAACAGGCAAAAGCAATCTTTCATAAGCTTGATGCAATTTGTTGTACACATGTAATGAAAATAATGAATGTAATCCACCATATTTCCGACACATAACTGATGTTTTTTTTTCAACAGTCAAACAGATTGCGACAGACACACAGGGCGATTCATCTGACGATTCTGATCCCTGCTCCCATTCAGTGCGGCAAAATTATTTCCTTGGTGTACTTTTTTTTTTCCCCCCTTAGCTGTTAACGCACCAATTTGTTCTGTATGCAGCATTTATAATATAAAACTGATATTTTTCTCAATCAAACAACATGCTATGCTTGGCTTTCATTTAATGGTCAATTTACTTCCCCATCAGCTACATCCCGCTGATAACACTAATTGTTGTGATGCATTCCCAGTGTGACACGTTTTCTGATGATGACAGACCGCTTACAGTTCTCGCCAAACTAAGCTCACATCGCTCATGTGTTTGTTTTCCAACCGTTCACATCTAAGTAATCCAGCTGTTTCTAAATTGTCAGGTAATCCAAAACGAACAGATTTAAATGATACAGCAAGGCCTTACCATATGGCATTTTTTAATAATGTAGCATAAAAGTTGGACCGGAGCGAGGGGAAAGTTTTCGACTCTCACTGTGGCCAAAATTGAGACGAGAAAAGGAAATGGGGCATCAAAGGCGAACATGCTCATAGAGTCCACTAATCAGGACACCCACATTAGACAAATGTCACGGAGCGAGCAAATTGAAAGGCCCAAATGATGGAATTGGAACAAATTACACTGAAAAAAACACAATCAAATATTAAAAAAGGGCACACCGCGTTCTCCCCTCTGACATCAAGGGTACGCAGCAAGTAATCACACAACTGAAATGTTCATCATTGCCTCCATTTAGTGTAAGAATAATAAAAGACATGTCAGAGCCGGGAGAGCAATCGCCGCCTGGCCTCTCATTACCCACAGGAGACAGAGAGACTTTGGGGCTCTATCAGGACACGGTTTAGGCAAATCAGGTCATTATGATAATGTGGCTGCTCATAATAAGGCACTTTTGCTCTTGTTTGTTTTCTTATTTTGCAGCATATTTACCCTACATTGGGACACGGGCACAGCATCGGCACGTCTGATTGGTTGTTTTCTTCAATTTTAATTGTCTGGCTTTGAATTCACTGGGGTTGAATCAAGATGAGGTCTGAATCTTAAATAAGGTCCTCTTTGCAGTCTGTTCTATGGGATTAGCGCCGTCTTTGTATGGGGGTAGGCGAAGGAACTAATTACCTGCGAGAATTCAAGTGTGCTAAACTAGGTTAATGCCACAAAAAGTTCGGAGGCACACTAGGAAAGTGCAATTGGTTTGACCCAGCAGGTGACGCGTTTGGTGAGTGTTTGTTTAATCCACGAGGAACTTCATTAACAAAGACTGTCGAGAGTCTACAGGTGGATGCTGGGGGAGCAGGAACACAGGACCAGTGGCAGCAGCAGGGGATTGATATGTTAACATCATGAACCGACCTCTCCATCGCAAAGGGGTCGTTGGCTCAGAATAAAATATTACTGGAAAAAAACAACAAAACAACAGTGAATCTGAAGGTCAGACATGGGAGGGATTGAACTGACCTGGGGAAGCAGCTGCAATATGCAAGAATCCATCTTGTTGTTTGGACCAGACAGCACTGACAGGAGAATCTTCTTTGCCTCCGCAACAACAATGCTCCTAGAGAGATCAGTACAGCTGTCTTTGCATGGGTTGGTTTGGTTTGAAATGTGGTGGGGGACAGAGATGCATTCAGGAGTGCACCACCCACCCCACACTCGCTGTACCGATGTGTTCTGACGTTTTAGAAATGTCATCACAGAATGATGAAGTTGAATGACGATTTTCTCCACTAACTACTTAACCACTGTGTTCTTGACGGATCTACATTTCGGCATTGATCTCTGTCACGTTCAGTGGTTAAATCTGTCTACGATGAATCGGTACATCACTAATTGTACATCAATACACCTCTTTATCTGTCCTCTTGCTGCTCTATGACAAAAAAACTACTGAAACTGGGATGTGGAATACGCATAACTGGAAAAATAGAGTGGGGACAGTGATTTTTGACGAAGATGTCCCCACCCACAGGTGTACAAATAGACCTTTAGAAGTATGGTACGTGGTACCAGCTGCGGACAGAGACACAGGGGGAGACAAAGACAGACGGCAGCTTCGCTACCACAAAGGCAAAACGGAGAGGGCACAGGATTTAATCTGACAGGGTGTAAGTGACAGCCGCTTCTGTCCTCTAGCGCTCTTTCGCTCTTTCTTCCTCTCTCGATCACAACTCAACTCCTCTCTCTAATTGCACGGTGGACAATTCAGAGCACATTGGGGAATTTCACCAGCGATCTGGCACAGATTAACAGTCCCACCATGCTTTGTTGCTGCTTTATTTGCATGATAATTAGTTGGTGACAGTGTGTGTATTGTGATTTATTTATTATTTCACAAATATAGGTACACAGGGAGAGGGGAAAGAGTGCATTAGAGGAAGAGAGGGGGAGAAATGGAACAATGTGCATTAATTAAAGTGATTAAAGGATTGACTGAACTTTGCCTTGATGTGTTTATTCAATTAATAAGCAAAGCGGCAGATGACTTTTATAACAATTAATGGTACCATTTTGACTCATTTAGACTCATTCTTCTTCAATTCACACCCTTAAGCCACCACATCAATCCACCACCGCTTCTCAAGACCAAAGGTCTGCCGATAACAAGTCACATGACCAGTTTGCAGGAGCACGGATATTGATGTGTGATTCCATTTTTATTTTGCATTTATTTACTTATTTCTTTATCTCACCAAATGGTGATGGAAAATGTGATGAACAAACTAAACAAAATCATACATTAAAATTGCAGATTTTTAAACTTTTTCTCTCGTTCTCTCATTCTTGGTCTTTACGCTGTGGACGTGGATGAGTTCTGTACCCTGTTTTGTTTTCACTAGCCTCTCTGAGGCTATTGACACTGGTGAGATGGGGAACTTAGCGTTGATCAGAAATCAAAATGTCCGCTTTGGTGTCCATGTTCTCCTCAATTCATTGTCCATAGGAACAAAAGGAAGCGCTGACTTCTCTGATAGGAGCCAAGAGTTGGTAAGAGGTTTGATTTGAGGGATGAGGATGCAATTTGCCTAGAGAAAGCCTGAGGAGGAGGGCCGATCGCACTGGCAGTAGAATCAGACTGTCAGCTGGCATCTAGCGATAATTGCTTCCCATGGCAGGACCCCGTCGGCCGGGAGAAGGGGAGCGCAGCGTGGGGAGTCAACGTGGGAATCCATTTTCACCGCAGCTC
>JBBMJM010000006.1:3933331-3944132 GCA_037832705.1 Centriscus cristatus | reverse complement strand
ACACACACACACACACACACACACACACACACACACACACACACACACACACACACACACACACACACACTTCAGAACTCTTCAACTCCTCCTTGTTAGTTGCCTGTGCCCCCAAGTGGTCAAATATGATTACAGCATCAGTTACTCCTGTATAATTTCTCAAAACATGAGAAGCCACTGTATGAAGACTGAAACCTCAGGCATTTTCTGTCAAATATGATTCCATTACTCAAACATCAAATCTGCATTGATACTTGACGTTTTGTGCAAGATGAGAATGGCCCCTCTCGGAAAGAGAAATATTGTTCTTTTTCAGTCAAGAACCCCCAATTGAGGTGAATACAGGTGCACAGAAATAAGGTCAAACTGTAACTGCAAATACTACAAGTGACAGAATTACATCGCCATGGACTACTCAAATTTAAATAGACTGAGCCATTTTACATCTTTCAAATCGACCTGTCTTTTCCCGTTTCCACTGGATTTATCACTAAAAACTGAAGGACCAAACATTGTTTTAAATCGGTTGTTTTTTTAACATCTCATCTTAGGAAATAATCAGTGTGTCACCATGAACAACGCTGCTTTTTAAAGGAATTTAAGTCATAAAGCGGACGTTCCCTAGTGTTTTAATGACAGTCAGTTCATTCTTTTGACCAACAGGGATGCCTTTTGCCCTCGACTTCTGCCCAGCCCCAAGTCTTTAATTAAGACTGGCTTAGGCTTGATTGATCCTGACACCCCAGGAAGTTTCTTGAAAATCTGACTGCCAAAACCATGAAAGTATTATATAGGCCACAACCCCCCATACAGCTCGCAGACCGCCCCTCCCCACATCCCACATAGAAAGATCGTAAGGTGAAAGCCCCTCTCTTCAGTTCACAGAAAAAGCCATGATTGAGGTATGCTCACATATTTTACATTCGCCGCTTGCAATAACATCTGAGTATTTTTGTTACTATTCTACAAAGGGATACGACATTTCTTTAGACCATCTGTCTCTCTAACACACACACTAATTCCAATGTATGTTTGCAATAAAATGACAATTTAGTAAGAAAATTAGAAAATATCATTAGGTGGTTATGTCGGTGTGTCCTTTCTTGTCCAAATCAGAGCAGTGTGGTAATAAAAACAAATATCACAGAACACCACAAACCACAAAAAATAAAACTACATCATTAAATTTTCTGCTGCAAAAAAAATAGGACACAAATAGGAAGCACGATTTGCCAGAACAGGCTGCATGTGTTGTGCGGGGAGAATTACTCTACTTTTTGCACCACAACACAGCCACTGATCAGTCAGTGAGCCCCATGAAGACTCTACAAAGACTGCCTTCATTTCTCGGTGCAATAGTCCACACAGAGAACGTTTCTGACTACGTTTTACAATGACAAGCGAAAAAATATATTGTGTAAAGCAAATACCGGTAGTTTCTTATTACACAGAACAGAAAATAAGGGATACTGGCAGAGGTTGTATGTTGCGGGCCTTTGTGGAAATCTGTACACCACCTGATTAGTTCTTACCATGAACACACCAACTTCACATGAGTGGAAAGCCTTCCTCTACCATTCTCTACACCACATGTGTGGAACTTATCCTCCCAGCATTCTCAAAAAAGAGACTTTGAATCCATTACTTTGTTCATGCATATTGGTTTCTTCTTTGTATTGTTTATTATTATGATTTATTTTTAAATATAGAAATAGGATATTTGACTGTATCACAAGTCTTCCAGGATACAACTCAAATTTGATTCACAGGCTTGATTTACCTGTACAGTGATATTTCCACTACAGAACAAAATAGTAATGAGTAATTTTATGATATTTAGACTAATTTATTGTTTAAATGCTTGCCAGTTAAATGAAAATGCAACTAGAATACTACTTGTCTCAAAAATAATAAATCAATGAAATGGTTCCATCCTACAGAACACCGTTTTCTGTAAACAGCCACTTATTATGTATAACAGTCACTTACAGCTTTTCCGAGTCACAATAAATGTTCATGAAATTGCAGATGTTTAACTCATCACCCCTTTTGAAATTGTGGAAATAAGTTGGTCAGATGTGTTGAGCAACAGCAGGATCTACTGTATAGTGATGCTAATGTCAGCATGTGTGTCCATACTAAGGTGCGTGACCAGGTTTGTCATATTGATGGAGTGCTTTATCTTGTCATGATAGTTCTTATACAGTGCATGTAGTGTGTCTACTGATTCCTTTTTTTCTCTGAAATCAAAGCACATCTTCCCCGGGAGCAGCCTAATGTTTATAACTCTGTTATAAACATAAGACTGTTGCACAGTTTGAGACATTCAAATTAATTAAATTAATTAATTATTGACATACGTCAATGTGAAATAAATTCCAGAGTCTTAAGAATGACCATTAAGATTGATGAATTATTGTTGTTTCGATCTATTTAATTGGCTCAGTTGCTTCAATATTATATTGATCTCGTGCATGTTCATTTTTAAAATATAATCTAGCTTCACTACTTGTCCCTTTTATGCTGAGCATCGTATTCCCCATGTCAAGCCAATGCAAATATCTGCTGAACTGAGTCTTCGTTAGTGTGACCATGTCTCCACATGAAGACCTGAAGGGTTTGGACAGGTCCAAAACAGTGGAATGAGCCGTCACGGGTAAGAGGAGTTCAGCATTTAAGACTGCGATCTGCTGGAGGAGTAATCCAACCAACGAGCCAAGCTGCTAAAATCCAATACAAGAGCCTCAGAGTTAACACATTGTTTACCACTGTCAAACGAAAACCATAGAGTTCCAGATTTGAACATGATTTGAACATCAGTGGAAAAAAGACATTGATACAATCACTTCCATCTGCCCTCTATCCGTGGTCATATGTACCGTAACTGGGTTACCTGACTTGATTACATACAGTACATACCATGAAATTACAGCAATGACATGGTGGCAGATCGCAGTAACCCTACATGTGCAGCTGTAAACAGAGAGACAGACAACTGTGGACGTTTCTCTGAAAAATACCAAATAGTACAAGTTGTCTCATCACCTGCTGGAGATTTTGTCAAACGATCATGTATTTCCATTAGTGCTATCATACTATTTTCAACTATGCAGAATATTCATTTTTTCCATTTTTGACAGCTCTACAAAGAAATTCTATCATCATATTATTATAATTCCAAAGAGGGACAAAGGCTGGCGAATGTTTAAAGGTGCACTCATGCTGAACTGACAGTGTTCTTTTCACATGCACAATAATTTATGGTCCCTTGCTAACCTATGAAACATCCAGAAAAATAAACACAAACCCAGACCATGTGTGGAAATTCGAAGAGTGCAGTAGGACCCTAACCTGACCCACATTTGGGTGTGGTGTGGGTGTGCGTTAGCAACCAGTGCCCCTTCCTTCCCTTACTGGGCGGATCATGGAAATTCATTGTTGCGTTTTCAACTTGTTTGGCAACAGCACATTTCAGGGACAGATTGACATTGTGTCATGAAAACACCTAAAATAAGTGTCAATCATGGTATTTGTGTAGAAAAGACAGTGGGTCATACACATCAAGGGTCTGTCACGTAGCCAATACTGTTCATATTTAGTTGTGACTGGTTATATATGATACTGATTTCTGTTGATTTGAAGCCCCGAAAAAGCCAAGACGTTATACTAGACAATAGACATTTAAAATCTTATATAAACTGAGCTGTAGACTGTTCCAAGTGACACCTACTCATTGATAGTCCTCAAAAACTTCACTGGCGTCAATGTCAACCGCATACCCCAATGCAGTTTGAAAAGCTGACAGGAGGAGGAGTCATGGCAGAGAGGTAGCTGTCATAGTGTGACTTCACTGCAGTTGACATGTCTGTAGGATTGTCATAAATAAGGGTGAAAACAGCATAGATCTTCAGTACAGATCATCAGTATGGATCTTCAATCATTGGACCACCTGACATAATCTGACAACACGAGCAATACTTACATCTACTATCAAACATCGGTGTAACTGTAGAGTGCCACTCCTGTCTGACAGTGGAAGGTTCTTACTGCAGCTGCCTTTTTGAAACCTGCCTTCCATCTATCCATACTGGTGGTGTACAGTGCAAGGATGAAAGGTCTAAGGATACAAGATTTTATATATACATATACATATATACATATACATACATATATATAATGATGCCCCAACATAAACATCGTTTACAAAAAAATTGTATGTCTGGGAGGTATCTAAACTATACTATACTATATACTATATCTATACTTATATATGCCTAAAAACCTGTTATTCTGAGTCAAATGTGGGTTCAGTGCAAGTGTACTACTACATACACAAAATGGTACTGAGATGACATGTGGGCTGAATAGAGCAGAACATTTATCCTGAGGTCAAAAGTTGGGAGTCAACCCAGTCCAAAGCTAGAACAGGCATGAGGTACAGGAAATCATCAGAATGATTCCATTTAGAAGCAGCTTCCCTGAACAAAACGCACAATGGGTGTGAGAGTAAGTTTCCTGGAAATGTTTTCTGATTGACACAGGGCTGATGGCGTATATACTGCAGGCGTTTAACAATACAACTGCTCCCAACTTCAAAACCAAGCAGAGATTAAAAGCAAATAGGTGTAAAGAGGCTGAAAGTCTAGAAATGTAGACTCCCTAAAACTCTCCCTAAAAAGCCTCTTTAGCAGCTAACAGCTGGTTTTCTCTTTCTTGTAGTAAAGCCAAACTTCAAAAGAAGCCTTATCACCGTCACATTCTCTCGACAGCCAATGCTGTAATGGAGACCGGATGCACAGGCTTACACTAGGCTGGGTTGACACAAGGAGAGCAGTGAAGAGAAGCTTTGAATTTTACCTTGTAAAGGGAAGAACTCCTGTATAGTCCTCCTGACCTTCCCACTCCACTTCCTTCCCAAAAAGCAAAGGAATGCTGTGTCAGGCTTTGTAAATTACTACCAACATGCATACGTGTTGCTTCAGTTTAGAGTTCAGTACAAAAAAAAAAACGCACAAAACTAAATTTGCAAGACCTATTTTAAACCAATTATACCAATATATGTTTTTTTTGCAAATGTGCATGCACTTTTTTAAAATTCTATTCTCGTTTGTCCATGTGTCTCATTTGCATGCTACCTAAACAACATGAAATGAAAGTGAAATCCAGGTGTCCTTCTAAATTCTAACAAGGTAACATCATCAGGAATGTTTCCTATGACCAAATCAGTCAAGAGTACTGGTACTTTTTTGATATTCAGTTTACACTCATTTTTGTAGAAGATTCATTGGAAATATTCCACATTAAATATCCTCAGGCTGTACCACTGCTTCCTCAGGGACCGTACATACACCATAACACAGCTTAAGCCTGTTTTATAGGCGCACACCTATAAATTAGACCACTGCCACCGTCACACATCCTGTACAATGATCACCCTAGTGCTACCTTTACAGCTCAGGTATTTCACAGTGCCCTCTGAAGTAATACCAATTAAACTAATGAGCAAAAATAAGTGACTTTAAAGAGAATTTCTTCTTCTCATACTTTCCTCCTACATGTTCTCCCTCTTTTGCATGTTTGTATGACTAACTCAGTCTATGCAGTCCCCCACTTCGACTGAGGCTTCATCCTGTATTTTCCAATTATCACCTTTTAAAGGCCAGCTGGGTGCATTCCAAACCAACAGGGGGCAATTCCATTTGCATTGCTCTGAGACAAAGTCATACCAAAGTACTTTCATGCTAAAGTTCATATCAAACTACTGAGTGAGAGCCTAAATGGGCATTATAGCTAGATAATTACCACCATAGGATAATTTCATCCACATCAGCTATAATAAACTGGAAAATGTGATTTGTAGCTTTATGTCATGAATTCCAGCATTTAAAATCATTATAGCTAGTTGTCCATGCACAGCAGCCTCCCCCACCACAGAAATGTAGCAGGATTCTAGAAGGAACGAACAACATGACCAAACTTTCTCCTTTCACACTGATCAATGTAGCTCTCCTGCGAGAGCATGACTCTGTTTACAATTTCAGCTCATTACACTGATTTATTCCTCTTTTTCATTAACTTGATTTTTAAAAAGTGAATATTTTACATCTGTTTTATCAGTCAATTCCTGATGCCCATTGATATTCCCCTCAATGAAAGGGCTCTTCCCTTTTTTGAAATGACCACCGCATCCTTGTGCTGCTTTGGGTATTAATGAACACTGCCCTTGCTACCTGCCTTAAGGCTCTCCTGCTTAATGCTAGTAAAACCTGTGTTTAATTTCTCCTTTCCCTTTCAGACTGCATATAGCAGCATTTAGCTGTGAATTAATTTTCATGTTTTGATATACCCTGCTGAGGTGTGATGCCAGTGGTGCATAATCAAAATCTGCAACACTGCAGAAGGATAGAAAGGTCTTGTGGGTATTTTCAACATGCACACAACACACACATGTCAGAAAGGAGATTGTGGGATGTTTAACACAAAAGAATAAATGGGTTGTATTTGAGAGGGGTACAGAGAATTTGTGTTGCAGTTATGTGTGTGTGTGTGTGTGTGTGTGTGTGTGTGTGTGCATGTGCGTCTAGGATAAGACATGCACCCACAGCCGCAGCTCAAACACCAGCAGCCCCTAACAAGGTGTGTCTAATGCTCCTATTTAATGTTTGGGGTGCAGTGGCGCGTGGCTTGAGGTTTTTGGGAGGGGAGCATGGATAGCAACTATAGACTGACAGCTGTGCCCCAAACTGAAGACAAAGGCCCAAGGAAGTACCGCATCATCGAAGATGGGACTAAAAGGCATGGCAATTTGTTTGTGGTCTGGCCTATACGGCCGCCTGATGTAGCGCACAGTCCACTTTTCATGGTGAAAATGGCAATTATAATGTGAGCTTCAACTGAGAGGACACGTATAAACAAATTCCACTATAAAACAGGCAGCTTGCGGTACATGTAGATCAAAAGCAGAATCACAAACCACTAATTCATAACAGACTTTATTTCAAACAAAGACAAACAGAAAGAACATCGGCCACCTTTTGTGCATCAGGCATTTCAATGGAGTTTATTTGTAATTCTTTGATAGGAGGGGGTCTCTTTGTCAATCGGGGTACATCAAAGATAAGCTAACTTACCATGCTGTTTGTGTTTGTGTGTCTATGTGCATGTCTGTATTCTAGACAGCACAGCCAGCCATGTTTTTATTCTATTGATTTAATAAGCCGAGGAAGCAGGTTTTCGGCTGTTCAAATGAATCTATTGGGAACATATATGAGACAACCTTCATCTACAAACCTGGGGGGAAGAGCTAATTGCATTTACTACAGCCTACTGTCCTACTAAGATTAAAACAGGTTCATAACAAAAGTTATTTGTCTGGTAAACGACATTTGATCATGCCCAGGCTTTGGGGTGGCATTCAGTGGGGTCACAACTTGGTGCATTATTAGTGCAGCAACAATCTGTGTGTCATTTTCTTCATATAATGTGATTCAATTAACGACCTTGCAATGCTTCTAAATTGAAAGAGAAACGTGCCCGCCCTCAACAACTGACTACTTTGATTACTAGAGGCTGTGAGGCAGAAATGTCGTCACGAAAATGGACTAAAATATGTCACAAAAACAGAGATGCAGAAGGTCAGAGGATTAAAAGGGCTCAAACATATCGGTTTCAATAAGACCAACACGCAGCTGCTGTTTGTTTCCTGTGGGTGTGCAGGTATTTGTTTGTGGAGAAAATATTCAGGTTTCAACACTGTCGTGAACACATTTTGGGGAAGGAAAGCCACTTTAAGCTTTTACTCCCTCCTCTCTTTAACAGCTTGACATTCAGGTTTAGGTCAACTTTAAGGTTAATGTTACATCAGACGAGGGTTGATTGTCAGTGAATATGCTCTAAAATATAACTGAAAAAAGTGTGTATGTGGGCAGGGGGTCAGATTGTGAGTTGCAGGGGGTTGTGCAGCACTGACATCCTATGTAAGAGGTTAGCAGTGTTCAATTGTTAAAATAGTGTGTTCCATTATTCATTCTTTCTTTCTCAACCAAGATAAAAAAAGCAGGTCAGTGCAGTAGAAATAGGAACGTGTGAATAGGTGTATAAATATAACAATATTTAAAGACCAAAATCGTCAAGCATTACAGACGGTTGCTCTGATGTCCATGTTACCCTGCCACATTTAAAAAGGTGTACTGGAAGAGTGAAAATCAAGAGCACTGGACCAACAAAATGAAATTATAGACCGATAGTCATACAATACACGGGACTTGAGATGTGAGACTCTGGTTTAATGAAAAAGTGCAGGCCTCCGTCCTCCGGCGAGTGGCTGTGTCTTTAGACGGCATTAGCACGGGCTTTATCGTGTTGTGACAGAAAGTTCAGTAGTAAACACCCTGGCAAAGGGCCTCGTAGTAAACTCTGATGGAACGACACAGAAGAGCCAGCACGTTGTCGCCTTCCTGGCATGGAGATATGGGTCATGCTAGGCTGTCCTCTCCCTCACCCCAGCCACAGAGCTCAAACCCTGATGAGATTAGCTGGCCAGCCAGGCGCTCAGTGGTGGTAAAACAAAAACACCACTGCTTACGTGAACATTAAAGTCAGATCCTCTCACACTTTGGCTCAGACTCCCGTGCGCAGGGGGATGAGAAGGTTAGCAAGACAATCGCTCTTTGCACAGTTCATGGGCCCTGATAACTGATCATGAGCCTGTGATTACAGCTGAAGTTGTCACAGATGCCTACCATCATACTCAAGCAACGGGACAGTGACACAACAGCGTCAAAGGATTTAACCTGAGAATATGGCGTCAGCAAATAACGGGCAGAATGGGTTGCCCTTTCCCTTTAGTGAGCAGCTCTTGGTGGGCAGCAAAGGCAGTACCTTGACCACTTGGTGTTAAATCACTGCTAAAAATGGGATTAGGCAAGTTGGAATGCAGGAGTAATCACTCGTTCAGCAGCAGCCAGGAGAAAAGACCTGCTTTAGGAGAAGGGGAGGGTTTTATATAGCTGAGAGCTTTGATTACTGCTCTGTCTTTAAACCGCATCCGATGAGTAAAGACGTGCACTGGTCCTCCCCCACGTTTACTGGGTGAGTCTCCCTCCTGGGTTCCTGTAAATAAGTGATGTCACAGTGCTTAATGATGCCCAGGCTAGACTCAGCAAGGACTTGAGGAAAAACAACAACACCGCCACCACACTGGCAACTTCATCACCACTGAGGTTGGTGGTCTTGTCCATGAAATATTTTGCACAATGAATCCCCTTTTTTCTCCTCTGTGGGATTGTTGAGGATGCAGCAATGATGCAGTTTCAAGAGCACGTGAACATAATCAAGATTGTTCTCTATACTGTCAGCGAAGGCGAACCTCTGGGAAAAGAAACTTTGCCCGCATCTGAGCATCGACTGCTCCGTCACAAATTAAGATGTTCAGAGATAACTGGGGGGGAAAAAAAAAATAGACACCTTAAACTGCAGATTTCAGCTGTTCACTTTGACGCTGGTAGTGACAGTTGTTTCCAGTTGCTACATTTAAAAGGCCCATCATAAAGCCCGGCTAGAGGAAACAGGATAAGCGCTTGAGCCAAGGCAGTAAAAAGCACTCTGGGAACTTGAAAGCCACACAAATGAAGTCTGTGTCTGCCATCTGGAAACAATAAACAAACAAAACCCAGCAGCCAAACAAACACCACGAAAGGAGAAGGGAGAGACAGAGACAGGGAACGAAATGGAAGTGTGATCTGGAGAGTAGGGTGCCGATGTTAAAAACGTGTGCAGCATGCATCATTAGCAGAGACTGATTTGAAGACAGACAAAGAGACGAGCCTTTGTACGAAATCTGCTTTGATGCGAGAGAGATGACCCCGCTGTTTGAATGTGTGTGGTACCACTGAAACCTGGTTCTAATGAAGTGTGGCGCTTACGGGAGGCTGCCTGTCTGCAACTCGAGCCAGTGATGTGATGAGAAGTGTGTCAGAACACCATATCACAACTGTTATCAGCACACCCGTGTATTCCCCATATTACAAACATTACTTTTGATTTTCCGGACTGGACGACTCTCCTGTCTCCACTAGACAGGAAGAAGCATTAATTAGTCTATTACCCTTTGTTCATGAGAAATCAAGCATCATGATTTGTAAAATATATTAATAACGGCACCAAGTTTCATGGTCATTCAGTGCCCGGTGAGGGACTATTTAATGAGACGTTGAGGATCCTCCTCTTCAAAAAGTACACTGTCAATACTGACACCGAGGGGTTACATCCAGAACTACAGCCATGTGGTCCCAGCATGTACCGTTATAGGTGGTCCTATCTATAGGCTCACACACTGAAACATGTTAACGTAAAACTCACTTAAAAGTACGCAACAAGGCTGGAAAAAAAAAGGTTTGCACAGACACATGCACCCACCCCTGCTGTCCCTGGTTACAAACACTCATAAAAAACGAACCTTTACCCATTAAGGTGTTTTGTATCAGACAGGAAATGCTGGGCAAATTACACCTCATCACCCTGGAACTAGCTGATCGTCACCATGGCAATGAGCCAACTTCAGTGCCGTGAGAAAACCAAAACACCACCCTGGCAAGAGGGAGGGGGACGGGTACAGGTTTCCTGGATTTACTAAAAAAATATCAAGGATGTAAAGTTACTCCTCTACAATGTGGAAACTGAACCAAAATTTCAAAGTATTTTATAGCTAAGAGAAAAAAAAGCTTTGTGTGTGTGTGTGTGATAGATATGACCATTCCTGACTGGTCCCATGTCTGTTAGCCATACATTCAAATTAGTACAT
>JBBMJM010000006.1:3853916-3865036 GCA_037832705.1 Centriscus cristatus | reverse complement strand
AGATACATCAATTATTCTCTGATGAATAAAAGGGGGGTATTATGGAAATTGTCTGGATATTTAAATATAAAAGATCTCGGTAAAAAAGAAAGAAAAACAACAGCAGTCTTTAAAGCCATTACGCAAATGACTAGTTAAATGTGCTAATGACAAACAAGTACGGTTAGACTTTAGTATGGCAATGACTTCAAGCTAATTAAATCAGCCTTTACTCACGACCAGAGAGAGAGAGAGAGAAAGAGAGAGAGAGAGAGAGAGAGAGAGAGAGAGAGAGAGAGAGAGAGAGAGACACTGAAAAGTCACTTTCAGTCCACACAATTATGGAATTTCTTTCTCTTTTTATGTGAACACAAATTATTCCATTAGAACGTCTTCTACAAATGTCTTAAATGATTCAATTGCAGTGTAGCGAAAAGATGACTAATTGGTCAAATTGAAGACATTAGCCGCTCAAAAATGTAAAGAGCGTCTAATAAAGATACCATGGGGGGGTGGAGGGGGGGGGGTTACCAGTTAGTCAGACTGTGGCCCTGCGCCGCGCTTCTGAATGGTTTAATGAAAACAAGCCAACTTTCAAAGGACATGAGCGCAGACAGAAGGTCAAAACTAGGTGTCTACACCCCCCCCAACTCCCCCTCACTCCTCTCCCCCCACCGCTCAATGGGGACTTTGAACTGGCAGGATCAAAAGTGACTGTGAACAGTTTGGTCTCATTCCTGCGCCACTCGGATGTGTTTCCTCAAATGCTTTAAAGAAAACCTCATAGACACTATTGGATCTGATTGAGCCTGTCTGTTGATTTTTCACTCACTTCTCCCCCCTCCCGCCCCTTCTTTCTTGGCATCCCAGTTCAAGGTAAAAAAAAACAAAAAAAAAAGCTGTGTGAAAGAAATACGGGAAAAACAGATACTTCACTAAAGCCGATCCACAAAACAACCCCACTCCTCTCTTCTGACAAACATCAGTAGCCAAAGGGCACGGAGCTGCCTCTCAAGAGAAGGACACTGGTTGAAAATGAAAGGACACGAGAAGTCCTCCTCACTGTGCCCCCCCCCACCCCCCCTTTCATTGATTTCCATAAGAAAGATGGCATGCAGTTTCTCAGTGGTGAGTATTCCCAAACAATAAAAAGCAAGGGAGATTAAAGAAAGGCGGAAGCCAAGCAGCACCTCGTATCAGTGCTGAGGCTCTGGCTCCGACTGAATCCATTACCACTCAGCGGGCTCAGCTCAATCAAAAAACACCACCAAAGGCCTGATTGCGAGAGCACTTAGGGTAGGACAACACGGAGAGGTCGCGGCTACACATCCGTCCTTCAAGGCCACTCAACTCCGTCTTTGACATGACGCCCATTCAACGAAATGCGACTATAAACACCAAAAAATACAGATTTTCATAAAAAACAATCAAGTATTGAGAAGAGACGTTCTGTGTGAGGTTCCTCCACCTGACAGGCAGCCCGCTGGGTGAAACACTGGAGCTCTGTTCGCTCTAAGGGGTATTAGTCTCGCTTTCACTGCCTGTCCTGCCCCTTTCATGTCAGCCCATCCTAAAGCGCTGTTTCTCCCATAAAGGCCCATTCAGGCGACTGTACGGGAAAGTGCCACAGGCCAGCGAGGCTCCAGCAAATCCCTTCATCTGGAGCTGAAAAGCGCCAGGTGAGGAGGAAATTGGGTTTGTTCAAGGGTTTTATTTATTTATTTATTTATTGGGGGGTGGGGGGGCAAGCCAGACAAGTGTTTTGGTTTCATTCACTCATTCATATGCATTTTTGAGATTTGTTCCCACAAAGTAACTTTCCCACCTCGGTGATTCCACCCTAGAAAAGTTGTCGCGTGAAACAGAGATAAACCACAGCTTGAGGGACCGCTGCGATCGACTGGCGTTCTCGCTTCGATGAGACAACATTTCTGGTACATGAACAAAACAGCAACAGGACTCCCAGTGGCAGACCGGTGAGCTTACTCCAAGATACGTTTGAATTCCAAATAGATTTAAAACAACAGACACGATTAATATGTTAATATGTTACGACCCCGGTTATAGGTTTAACTTTTTCTATTACCCTGGGTTCACAATCTCAAACGAGCTGTGCATCAAGCGATGATGTTGGTGCGTCTTTCCTTCCTACATGCACATCCCACCAGCATCACCCAGGTTCATTAATCACTCAGATTAACTCTTTGAAACATATTTGTCAGTTTCTGTTTATCTCGGGTGCTGTCGTTCTGAGCTGATGAGAGGTGAATTCCCTCAAGCCCCCTTCTCTCCTGAAGGGCATAAACAATGCATTCGGAGTAATTTACCTGAAGTAAGCCGGAGGGACCCGCAGGGGTGAACTCCTATTTACCATCATTAAAACTACAAATCACTTAATACCAATATAAACAGCTCAGCTATTATGTTGGGCCGTGCTTGGGAGTTCACGCATGGATAAGCAAAGATGTGAATCGGCGAGGATGAATGGAATGAATTAAAACAGCCTTTGGTAACAACGTGATGATTAAAAGGCTGTTACGTCAGAATAAAACGGCTGATGTCGGGTCCGAAACGCGCCGAAAGAGATTGAACGTTAAATGTCTTGAAATGATTAAAACCAGAGCTGCAATTTATTTTGATGACAGAAATGATAACCCGCAGTGATTTGTGCTGTAGTTAATCTTCATCCAAACAGGACGTCGGAACCCTACGGAGGAAAATAAGAAAAAAAGCCTCTGCCACTGAGCGTGGCATGGAGGTGGAATCTGGCCTCTTAGCCCCAACTTTGTCGTGGACAGATTTCCCCTGACAAAAATTAAACTAGATCCTACTTGGCACTTTATTATCTCCTCAACTGAATGATTTATTGTTTGTGGAGCGGAAGAACCAAAGAGAGGGGGAAGATTACATTTCCAGCCAAAGCTCAGACCTGATCTCGTTTTTTTTTGTTTTTTTTACTTCCTCTAGCCAGAGAAAAAGCTCACGACAAACAATAATGTCAGCTGTAATTGATCGGAGGTCGCCGGCTGGGCCTGCAGTAAAAGTGCACTATTTAAGCGACAATCTGCCCCGCGCTCTTCAGACGCTGGCTAATGAAGCTGTCTGTCTCGGCTATTTACCTTCTCTTAAATGGAAGGGGAGAGATGTACTGTAAGAGACAGGGCTGGAGAGGATCTGCCTCTCGCTGCTGTGAAATAGGACCTGCACATGCCTCAGGAATGTGTAATTGGTTGGCACAGCCAAAGCTGGGGATCCAGTGCTAATTAAATGACTTGTTTAAAGCCTATCTGTCTTTGTTTGGGAGCTCTGAGCTTCAGAACAATGCATTGTAAATGCTGTTGTCAAACAAACATTCCTGGTTATCCTTTGAATTTGATTTGAATTGAACGAGACAAAGGGCTGATTTGCTCGGTGCTAAGCCTTTGGTTTTGCTGGTGTTGAGACATACCCCCCCCCCCCCTTCTGATCTGTCAAACCGAACAGGACCATTCCAGTCGAGCTGCTAAATGAACTGACTCACTGCACAATGCATATGCAGTCCGCCGCTGCAGCACCATCTCCGTTCTGCCTCTTAATTGCGCTTGTAAAAATGCTCCCATGTCGTGTATGTATTCCTTCAACAGAAAAAAAAAAAAAAAAAAAAAAAGGTGAGGCGGTGGTGCACACACATGGAGAGTCTTTGTTGTGGCCGTATCAAGAATTTGCACACTGGTCCCAAAAGGAAATGAACAGCTCATGAAAGAGTGTCTGTCATGCGGCGAGACATTTAGAGGTCTCTCCATAGCGCTAATCAGCTATTCATCTTTACTATAACTGTTAAACGCAGACGGAATTGGGAGACCCCTCCATGAGAGACGGAGGTGGGCCTCGTAGCCATTAGCTCCAACATTAGACGCAGCCTCCATAAATGCGCTGTCTGGAAATTGTGGTGCCACTTTACACAACACGAGCTTACATATGCACAGACACACGCAAACAAGGGGAAAAGAAAAAAAAACAACAAAAAAACAGACTCACACACAGATGGCAGGTTCAGTCAAGGCTGGTGAGTCGTGTTTCTCATTAAAACAGAGGGGTGGGGGGTGGGTGGGGGGTGGAGGAAGGTATTGAGCTTTGATGTAGCCACCCACAGCCCGACGGTGTCATTGAACGAAACTTGTTTTCTTTTCGTGCGCCGTTCATAGTTGATAATAAACCAAACATCTTACTTTTTGTTAAATACCTGCAGTGCACTCGTGCGTGTGCACGCACAAAGGCAGACGCACGGGTCCGAAGAAGAGGTGAACATATGGGTGCACGCACAGATAATGATGTAGTAAAGATAATAGCGTACAGGTACGTGCACGCACACACAAGGGGTTCGGGAGTGTGTGTGTGTGTGTGTGTGTGTGTGGGGGGGGGGGGTGCAGACATAAAAACACATGCAAACAATATGCTTTACATTCCAGGAGACACAGGACTGGATAGAAATCAAACTAATTCACATCAGCCAACAGAGTGGGTTTAGTTAAAGAGGATAAAACGATACATGTCCAATGATTCACAAAGATCGCCTGCCAAGATGCTTAATGCAATATAGTGTAAGAAACATGATAAGAAAACATTTCTGGTTTGATGAGGTAACATAATTGCTTTTCTACCCAAAGCGCTGGAGTGGAACATGTGGTAGAAATTATCGAGCAGACAGACAGAGGTGTTTGTCCTATAAGTGTATAAAATCTAAAGCAGGCAACTTTTATTGGATAATTTAAATCCTGCGCTATAATGCTGCACATTCCTTTAGGAAAATTGAAAGATCAATCATGTCTGTGACAGATTAGGTGTAAAAAAGAAAAAGAAAAAAGAAAGCAGAAGATACTTCCTATCTTTTGAAGAGAAAATGCTGAACACGTTGTGCCTCCGCCGCCCGGCCCCGCCCGAGCCTGTGTTTAGCTGTCTATTTGTCTCTTTGCTGGAAATGTTAACGAACAGGCCCATAATCAAGCCATATGCTTGCATGTGGCACATCTCATTACAGTAAATGACCTTTACCAACCAATGCCAGCATCTTTGTGCTTGATAACACAAAGTGTGCAGAGCGGAGGAGACAATGGTGGGTTTCGTTGACGCAATCATGCACGTGGCCGGGGGTGGCTCAGACAGCCTGGGCTTCAGGACACATTAGCAAATAGCTCGTCTCATTCAGGTCGGAACCGGGCTCACTTTAAATTTGCGACACATCCCTCTTGATGAAGAAGAGACGGGGAAAAGAATTTGTCTCCATGCGACAATGCGCTGCGGCCGTGAAAGTGTTGTGAACAGAAGAGCGGCACGGCAGCAGCAGCAGCAGCAGAGGAGAGATATTACCAGCAGCTGTTACAAGTGTCGGTGCAATATATTCAAGCCCAATCAATAAAGCTCGTACCGACAGTGACACCCAAGCAGACAGAGGAATCATTTTCATCTGATACTTAGCAATGGCTCCCCTTTTAAAAAGATTGCTTTCAGTCAATGACAACCAGTTGTCATTTGACTAAGGCCCCTGAAATGAAATATATTGACGAGTGTTATCAATCACAGCCCACTCTGCTGTCATATCGCTCTGCTTTGTGTGTGTGTGTGTGTGTGTGTGTGTGAGAGAGAGAGAGAGAGAGAGATTAGTTATGTGTGGTCATCAGATCATCTGTTTTAATTTCTAAATTAGCATCACTGCCTCTTGCACGTTCACGACACGAGAGACGACGTTACAGTTCCAGCTGCAGTGCTGACACGTCTCTTTTCAACATTTGTTGTTTTTTGGAGGGGGGGTCAGAGTTTGGCAAAATCAAGAATAATTATAGACGTTTTTAGGAGCGATCAAATATGATCTCTTTAGCACAGTTTGACAAGAATTGTGCACTGATGACAGAAAAGACTATGTAAGAGAGATGATATGATGTTCTCCAGGCAATCAAAGGACACGTAATTCATCCAGCCACATTTGGAAAAAGCATCAAACCCACAAAAATGTTTTTTTTTTAAATCATTAATACTCTGTTGTCTTACACAGCAATTGTGTCCCCCATTGAACAGACCCGTGAAATCAGACGGGGATTTGAAAACACACACAGGAACCGGCCTGCGGAGGCTTTGATGTGTGTAGTGCACTCAGCAGCCACTTCATGTACACTTGTACATGGGAATGTGATTCAGGACAGATCTCTGCTACAGATTCTGCCTTCTGCACAAACAAGACGCTCAGTTATAAGTGAGTGCGAAGGAGATTCATTTATTTCTAACAACGTAATTGTGAAGGTTGGGTTTGCAGCAGTGAGGTACTGGAACTGGACTGTATATATATATATATATATATATATACACAGTATATATAATTCTGGCCACCTCATTAGCGTGATGACAAATGATAGACGCACTCAGGCAGAATATTATTTTGATTGCGACGCACTCCAGTACAACACCAACTACACCAACAGCGATGGATCAACTGTGGAAACTTGTATTAGTCACATTATCTTTTCCAGGCGCACCTCCTCAACCATCAGTTGACACATTCACAATGTTAATACTTAGTTAAAAAGAAACACACTGTGAAGGACATTGTGAGATTGTAAAAAATCCTGAAAATAGTTTCAGTTTGTTCTCTCTCTCTCTCTCTCTTATTCTTTATCTCAGGCCCCGAGCGGAGGCGGCATGATGGTGAAGATGTCTGGGGCTCAGTATGGCTGATAGCTCTATTTGGATGAAGGTTCCCATATCATAATTGAGAAGAAACACCTTTCAGTTACAGGCGGGCGACAGAGTGCTTTCGTGGAACAGAACCAAGTATTTCTATCACACAAAATGCTCCATGATTCTCCCCCTGATTGCTACGACGGAACGTTTTACAAAGTGATCGCAGTAAAAGAGAAGTCGTTCGGTCGCCGCCGTCTCCTTATTGTCATTACTGTCGTGTACATATTATTATGTGGTGCTAATGTGTTCCCTTAAACATAATCACAGTGAGACGGGAGCACATGAAATCAAGGCGCGCTAATGCTTCAGCATCTTAGCATGTGAAAACCGCACCGCATTGGACGCAATCACACGCCGCACATATTTCACATCACTGCAACCTGCGAAAGCTCATCGCTGTTGAAAGGTTGAATGTCATTTATTACGCGTATCACATTTACACCAAGTGACATTGTCTTTTCAAATTGTGTTGATCTCTTCACTTTCCAAAGGTCAGCCCCTTCCCTGGCTAAATTCAACCTGACAGAGGATAGTGAGGAGGGGACAGCCGAACGCATGCATCACCCCCGCATCAAAGTGTTCCAAATTAATCCATCCAATTAATGAAGAATGAGGCCTAATGTTGATGAGGGGTGACAACTCGACTGGTCAGTTGTTTTTTTTATAGCTCTGCTCCGCCTTTGGTGAACTAACGACAGAGTCCAACGTCAAACGTCTATTTTCTGATGGTGTTCACCGCTGCCACTCAAAGATGATCCGACTTGATATGGACCATTTCAGAAATAATGTTCAGTCAATGCCCCCGGTTGTCGTCTGGTTCTGCGGTTGTCTATGTGTTTTGTGGCAACATGAGTGCAACTCACAATGTCCCAGTCATGCGTGCGCTTAACAGCCGACACAACCGGAATTAGAACGAGGACATTAGACTTCATTAAAAGGAGGAATGATTATCAGGTTTATCTTTTGAAATGTCTATTAAAATGTGTGTGTCGTTCTTCACTTATCTGTCACCTGGCTCCCATGAGCCTGGCAGACTAATAGAGAGATGGTGAGGGCCTAAGCCCAAGAGAGAGACCCATCAAGCTCTTCACTCAGGCTGGAAGGCTGTCTGTCTGCTCTGCCACTCTCTGTCTCACTCAGCATCACCCCACCCCACCCCCAGTCCCCCCAATCCTTTTTTTCCCCTCAACGCTTGCAGCTTAAATGGATGTTGTCAAATGGACGATATCAGAATGTAACAAAACAAAACCACACCGTGACGGCATAATTCAGACGAGACGCTATCGCGCCGCAGCCAAAGAGGTGTGATGTTCATGGAATGAATTCAGTTCAGCCTATGGCTACAATCTTAGTCTCTCTCTCTCAAGAGCTTCGCTGACAAAGGATCCCACAAGAGAACTAGGGAGGAAGATGGATGAAGTTGCCCCTAGACACTCATATCAGGTCAGCATGTGCTTTATCCCCTAATGGTTAAGGTTAGGATTGAGTAGGAGGGTGATACTAGATCTGAGCCCCAGGGCCACTGTTCTTTGTGGAGGAGCAGGAAGTAGCCACCATCCTCCATCATGGCCCACATTTAGCTCTTCGCTGGGCCACCAGCAGTCGTGCAGCTAGCAGGTCGGAGCGCACAGCTAGCGAGTTGGACGTGTCCTTCCACCCAGAGAGCTTTATTATTAGAAAGGACATAAACAGACTAATTAAATCGCAGCAGTGGAGCTGGGCTGACAGCTGGCGCAGAGAGTGTGACCAAACACATCGCTATCAAAGTGTGCGAGCAGCATCTCTATATGCGGGCCCGCTTCTCGTGCGCACCACTCGCGTTATACGTACGTGTACATACATGCGTCACGCTTTGTCTAGTAGCTTCTAGGAGGTCACGCTCTACCTGACATGAACCCAAACGGTACTTTAATGAGACGTGATCAGAGGTGTAATTGATTTCATTTCGACCCTGACCGCCCCCCCCAGTAAAATTCAAGCTCAAGTAAATGATACTTGGGTTATTTTTGAAACACGCATGCACACTAACTTTAGGGTCACAGTACTTGGTGAAGGTGAATGTGATTCCTCTCTTCAGGACCTGATGGGCCGAGAATAGCTTCTTCATGGAGGTCGTACTAAAGGAGCTGGCGTGACTCGGACTACAAGTAAGCAACTATGACCAGGAGGCATCTGAGAAGATGGAGAATCAGTAGTGCGTCAAGGGATTGGGATCGTCAACAGATACAAAAGAGGACACACACATAAAAAGGAAGTCATTCAGGACCTCGGCTCGGCCTTGATATGTTGAAAACGTTTGTTCAAGAAGAATTAATTACTACATGAATGCGTGATGAAGGGACTGTCATGGGGAAATATTATTGTCATAATAGTCTTCAAACAGTTAATTCCGAAATCAGTGGGGATTAAATATGTTGAAATGTAAAAGGGACTGAATGTTTGTGGTGTTTTTGTCAGGGGTCCCAGTCAAGGGGGGTGGGGGTGGGGGTGGGGGATTATGCTCTCCAAGTGCTCTTGTTCTATAATGGATGTTTACCATTTTTCCTACAGTCGTTTTACTCATAAGAACTTAAAATGTCTTAATGTCTCATTCATCAGTCGTACAAAGCACACGGACTCACCGATATGATCCAAACTGGTAACAAATGCTATCCAGCAGAGCAGTAAACACTCCGGTAATTAGTGCATGGTCTCTGGGCTGACTCCACTCGGCTCGGCAGCGTGGCCAAGCACGGACCCCATATAGAGAGGAGCCTAGTTATGCATTGATCTCAGAAAATTAAGGCTAACTGCCCCAGACTGTGGCGTCTTGATGTACCTTCTGGATGAGCAGTGTGCTATACTTGCATTGTTTGTAGAATAAACAGAACGATTTGGGCTTGCTGTGCTTTAAAATGTTCTTGAATAATTAATGCCGCCCCCCCTTAAAGCATCGTTATCTGTGTGACCGCAAACATAAAACCACTGATGATGGGAAAATATGGTTTTAACACGTCGATACCGGTGACTGCAACACAAAGAGTAATCAATGGTGCAGCAATGTTTGCAAACAAAGATTATAACGCCAATAATTGATCGCCTCCGTTTTTTCCTCTCTCGCCTCCGTGTGATGTCATTGTTTATCGATCGTTTCCTTCCAGTGAGGGATGATGGGAAGTTTCCAGAGTTTGTATTTATGATGACTTTTGCTTCCCCGACAACTTTCTCTTCCTCAACCCGCCCCCCCTCCCGACACACACACACACACACACACACACACCACCATTTGAAATTTGCAAGCTGTAGCACCAGCTTAACCAAAAAGGATTAAGTCCCGTACCCAACTGAGAACACAGATAATGCTCAGTAATTGGTAAAAAATGAAGATGAATGGGACAGCTAGATAAGGACCAATTAGCTGCTGGGAGTGTACAGCTGTGGTCTCCTCACAGAGCGCTCTCAGGGGCCAAGGCCCCCGCTCCCTCTCTCTGCCTCTCGCTCACACACTCATGCAAACACACAAGCATGAGGGTGGGGCTCTCAGAAATTAGCCTGATGACCCTGGAAAAAGAGAGAATGATGCTTCCTCATCATCCCACCCTGCACCTCTCCTCCGCGCTCTCAGTCAGGCAACACTCCAGGTACCTGTCAGCGCAGCCTCAGCCGAGCATGTGGCCGCCGGTCCCTGTCGGTGAGGGTGGGGGCCGGGCAGTGCCGACTCAGATGTGAAGCAAATGGCTCTCAGACTTTTCAGCGTCATCTGTGCTTTTGGCTTTGATGCATTCAGTACCTGACGGTGGTGGAGTCTGAAAGTTAGCGTTATTTGGTCGGCGAGTCTTGGCATCATCTGGCTGATGACAGAGGAATTCCCATATCTAATTACAAACAGGATTTCAGCTCCATTAGAGTTGTGCGTGGTGGTTCCGTGAGTGGCAGGGCAGCACCCAGTGGCCAAAGAGAGGCAGGAGGCGAACAGCAGAGAGGTGCAGACGGCAGATTAAAAAGTCGACAGAGCAGAGAGGGACAGGGGTGAACGCTGTCTTATCTTCTCTTCCCACTCTGTTAGCGACGGCCTGAGAAACACTTTATTTTCCTTCCACGCCGGAGAAAAACAATCCCTTCTCTTGAAATTGGCAGGTGTTTGTTAGTGGGCAGCTGACAATATTTTCTCTCCCAGTAATGAAGGTTGTGGCTGGGGTCAATGCACTGGGAGGGAACGGTGGGCTGTTTACACCCCCACCCCACCCCACACCCCCCCAAGGCCCAGCGCCACACGTGTTTTGCTTGGTCTGTGATCTGTAATTGTGGCATTTCCTGAGAGGCGCAGGAACAATCCACATTGTGATTTGAGAGCGCTAAGCAGTGCAGGAGTACAATCAAAGAGGGGGGGGGGGGGGGGGGGGGGGGGGGGGGGGGGGGGGGGGGGGGGGGGGGGGGGGGGGGGGGGGGGG
>JBBMJM010000006.1:3819728-3829889 GCA_037832705.1 Centriscus cristatus | reverse complement strand
GGCCAGCTGTGCTTTAAATGCTGTTTACAACAATAACGCTGAGGCTCACAGAGCGCGCGCACACACACACACACACATCGCAGAGACTTCAGAGGGAGCCCCCAGCCTGCACATTCCCAGACGAGCATTTGTACTGAGTTAAAGACAAATCAAAGCCTCCGCAAGACACGGAAGAATGGGATTCTGTCTGTGTATATCTCTGTGATCCTTCCGGAAGGATCTCTGACTGCAAGCAAAGGGAGGAAATAACAGGAACTGCGACTGGAGTCCCACCCTGAAGTGGGCTAAATTGAACGTGGCACAAACCAGTCGCAGGCTTTGCGTCTGGTAAGTAACGGAGCTTAAAACACGTCGGCTTCAGTAAGTTCCCCACAAACGTGACTGACAGGCTGCCACACGCCTCACAAACGACTCTCTTTGGGGGGGAAATACACTCCTCGCTACTTTTTATAAAAGCTTCACAGGGGGAAAAAAACAAAAAAAACCCACTCAATTTCAGTGTGGCAGGAAGGCAAACAGGCCTACTCAGCAGAGAGGAGTGAAGATGCTGCCGTCCTCCCGGGTTGATGATATAATTCTTAATGTACGGCCCGAGTGGACATAAATCTTGGCCCGAGCATCACCACACCTGAACACTTTTCTCACTCTCTTTCTCGCCCTCATGATGAATTGTTTGCTACATCTCGGAGACTAAAACCCTTCAACCTCTTCAAACCCGGGTTTCTAATAACGCGCAGGTGCTGGCGAGAGGTGACAGCATGATGAATATCACAACAGACAGCTCCAATATGGGACAATTTTACCAGATCGATATCTCGCTGCAATATCAGAGAAAAGGAGCTGATATTAGTCTACACAGTGTATTACAGATGGGGTACATTTCTTCTGCCTGCACTCGCCGTGAACCTGAGCTATATTTCATCCATGTCGGCGATTGGTTTACACACTCAACAAACGCAGTGGAAACTAATCATAGCGTGGAAGCCGCGCAAGGTGCATCTGTTTAAAATTATCCATATGTGTGACGCAGCCATAATCTCCATGTTCAACATGGGAGCGGACGTGCAAATAAACTGTGAATCACATTGGGGGGGTGGATGTTACCGGAATGTTACCGACTTATTCAGTGAAAAGCTGTTTCGTCGCCCACCGATGGGCAGGTCGCGGGCCTCGTGTGGTAGACGCAGCTTTGGAGGCGAAACACGTTTGTCACCTTTTAGTGCGAATGGTAGATTGTAAGCGTGTGTCAGACACAGGACGTACAACCCGCACAGATCCATAACTAATTGTACAAAGAGGAAATTGCAACTTTTCTCCCCTTTATTCCACCTGGTCATTGTGAGAACATGTGGAAAGTGCCTTTGACATCCAAGCTGTAATTTGTCAAGATAAGCACCTTGCAGCCATTAGACACGATGGTGAAGTTCTCCAAACTCAGGTAAAAGCAGAGACATGTCTCTGTTTCTGTGTTTGTTGTCCTTATTAGAGCCGGGAAATGTTCAAACAGACTCCGGAACTGTTTTAATCAAAGGGCACGTGGCTGTGGCGCGTGTGTCGCTGGACGTCTACGTGTTAATTTGCGGTAAATTATGATGCAGGGGATTCATCACAAACATTTGTTGAACAAATCAATCACAAACCCACTCGGACAAATTAACTGACACACTTCCCTTTGTCAATCTCGCCGCTAAGCGCCACGGTCAAGTAATGTGCGTGCGAAGAAATAGAAGGAGACACCTTTTACTTCCAAAGGGAGATGGACGCAAAAAGGGAGAGAGAGGGAAAGGGGGGAGGGAGGGGGGGTTGACAGAAAAGGAGAGTCCAGACGCTGCTAACGCTTAATATCGTCCCTCTCCAGGGGGCCGGAGCTGAGGGCCCCTCTGCTGTCAGCTGCAATAGGACCAGTCTTTTTGTGAGTGCACAAGGTTCATTAAAGACTATTAATGGAACACAGTATCCCTTGTGAAGGGAACTTGTCAGAGTTTCATTAGAAACTGATAAACATATAATACACAAGTGTCAAGCAGTGTGTGTGTGTGTGTGTGTGTACAGGAGGTGCCGAATTTTGGATTATCAGTCCCACATGTGGCACCAAAAATCCTTTTTTTATACACACAATTCCATGCTCCTGCTTATTCCTGGACTATCCAGGGCATAGTTTCCATTTGGTGCTAATCCGTTCACATGTACAGTCACAGTGTTGACTCCTTACATATCTCAGAAATCCTTTTTTCAGTTCATTGTTTTGACACTGCTTTTGGTTTGTGCTGTTCTATCACACAGTGTTCTGATGATGTTGCCGTCATAATTTCCTGAGGGAACCTTCCCGAGGGTTCAATCAAGTGCCTATCTAATATAATCCATCTCATCTGATCCTATTACAGCTCTTTCTTTGTGATTTGTATAACCTAAGATACTACTAAAATACAATGTTCCTTTATTATTCCCACACCAGGGGTATATATCATATCAATATGATATATACTGTATATATACAGAGCAAGAGTGTTTATGTGTGTATGTGTGTGTGTGTGTGTGTGCGTGTGGCACAATCCAACGCACATTTGCCCACAAATAAAGCTGAAAATAAAGCTCTGTGTGGCAAATTGTTGAGCTCTTGTTGTCTCTGTGCACTTTGGTAGAGAATAGAAACCCTCTGCAAAGAGGTGTGTGTGGGGGGGAAGATCTTACAAAACTCTATGAAAGGCTGAAATTGACTTTTATTCTTGACAACCAAAGCATATGTTTGCTGCTAGTGAGCCAGAGTCTATCACATCTACAAGCCAGTGTTACCAGCAGTTCTTCTCTCATTGAGGAGGGCAGTGACGCACACACACATTAGTGTCTCATCAGTATGTGGTTGATGCAGCTCGATGGACATCCCATCATATTATGAATTTGCGTCTAAAGTAAAGAAAAGTACTTTCAGGAGGCTGAAAAAAAAGAAAAAGTTGTCTCCTTTGTTCCCATCCGGCAAAATAGGCACAAAAAGAACAAGAAAAAGAAATCCATCACATTCAATTAAAGTACTTTTTTCACGACTATTGAACAAATAAGCCCACAGCTGGGACTCTGGGTCTGGTTCACAAAGTCCTTTTGATCATTTTGTAGCAGTAAGAGAGTTTGGAGTCCCGTGGAGTACAGGACCAAGCTGATCTTATTATGATAATTGGGATACATCAACTTCAGATAGCACTAATGGGTCGAGATTTCACTGATCAAGAGTGCACATTCAACTGCAGACACAAGTTCACTTTTTTTTTTTTTTTAGAAGGCAGCATTATGCAATGCTCTGGTTGCGTTCCCAGTAGGCAGCTACAGAGACCGCCAGCACAACCAGGAGTGTGCTTTTAGCTCTCGCGCTGGAAGCGACTCTGCACTCGTCGGCGCTTTGAAGAGAAGAGTTACTGCGGCAAAGTTACATCTATTTCCTCATGAGTGAGTAATTGTAACCGTGACCATTAATCAGTTAATCTCTTTTTACCCGCTCTCTTCAACAGAGAAATATCAGAGGTTCAATAATTAAAAACGTGTCAGGTCCAAAAGTCCAATGCGCTTCCTCACACTGTATGTTCTCCCATTCCCCGCTTTGTTCATCTTATTAACCTCCTCTCCGCTAGCCATGCCTTTAAATGAAATCTTTAGCCCCTTACATGTGAAATTAAAACTGCCCTCCCTTGAGCGCTTTTAATTATTCTTCTTCAGGAGAAACTTCCACTTTTGTCTTTCTTCCCGGTCGCCCTTTGCACACTCCCACTTACTGCCCAGGTCTGTCATGCTTCACTCCACCCTCCAGCCCTTTGCTACCTTTTCTTATCCCCCCCCCCCCCCTTCCCCTTTTTTCTCTTTTCTGCGGGTCTGTTTAATTCTCACCTTGCTCTGCCCTTGTCATCAAGCCGTTGAAGCACAAAGCCAGGAGCAAGGGAGTGTTTACTCATTTCCCCACTACATTACCCTTCCTATTAATCACTGCGTGGAAACTTCTGGACACTGAAACATCTCTGCAGCCGCTGCCCCCACCTGCCCCCTCCACTAACAGGGCCAACTTTAAATAACTGGCATTTGTTATAACGTTCATCTACTATTATTTTACATCCACTGTGCTCCTGTACACCGTCAATCTCATAAACGCCCTCACACTCAGACTGCACTGTATTTGAATTTATATATACTTTTTAATATTCCAATTTATTTTATTTGAATTCACATTTGTGAAGCACGTAAAATTTCCAGTCAATAAAAGTCAGCATCATACCTCTTATCGGTGTCTGAGATACATTTCCAGACACTAATACAGATTCCAGAGTTGTTGGGTTTTTTTCCTGTTCTCCACACTTATAAACCCATTTGAAACACTACAGTGAAGAAGAACACAAGAAAATCTGACCCAAATGGTGACACCACGTCCCCCAGTTCTTCCTAAAATGGATCAAAATCTTATCAGACTTGAATTTATCTTATGATAAACATGTTGCATTTTAAGTGCACATTACAAGACTAAAGCACATTCTTAGGAGAACGTCTAGAAATATTTTTTTTTTCTATGTGATGAGATATAAGCAGATGTTCATTTTCCCTGTAAATCAATAAAACCGAGGGGGTAGATTTCCAGCCGTATGTGTCCACACGTGTCTGCTCGCAAAGCTGCTGAAAAGGACCCTTATGAAATTCAATTAACACACTAGCAGCTCTCCTTTTTCTCTCCTGCCCTAATTCCCACATTCCCGCTGAAATATGCTGCATTCCCGGCGATTACGCTGACCGCTCAGACTGCGCCATAAATTCACAGGTCTGGGAAAGGCTGTGACGTGAGCTCCTGGAGCATGGGAAGGAGATGTTTGAGAAGATGGATGGCCATGGGCCAGCGGTGTTTTGGAAACTGCTAACATGCTACGAGCTCCTGCGCTGCTTCTAATGAGGCTATGGACATAAGCAACAGGATCGTTAATGATTGAGCCCCACCATTCCCGTCTTGTTCTTCCTATTTTTTTTTTTTCCTCCTTTCTTTCTTTCTTCTTTGCCACAGCCCCCTGTCGCTTCGCAATTACTGTTTAACTGGATGGCCCACGGCAGCCGGCTGCATGTGTTTTCAGCTATATGCGAGTGAGAGAAAGAACCCAAAATATTTGAAATTCAAATAAATGCATAATGTAAATAGTTTTGCGAGAGTTTACCCAGTGAACAATGGCCCCTTATGAGACACAAGTGCAACAGAGGGAGAGAGAACAGAACTGCTGGTGTGGGGATCGGCAGGGGTGGGGGTGGGAGGGATGATCCAACACAATGTGGCCCTTCTCCTAAACCAACTTGTTATCAGGCGCTACGCAGAGCCCCCCATTCAATCTGCATTTAAATACATTTCAGTCCACTCACTCATTTGCATTCATTTCTCCCATTATATTTGAAAATGGCCGAATGTCTCGCCAGCACAATGTGGGAGCCCATCACCGGCCAGGGGTAGCCCACACCTGATGCCAATTTAGCCTGCTTGGATCTATTCATTGCCATGGTCTCATCTGACAACTCCAGCTCTTCCCCATCCAGGAGACTTTTCAATTGGATCTGCTTGTGGTGACAAAATTGTTTTGCCCATTGTGTTTTTTTTTTCTTTTTTTTAATGCCATCCCCCTTTACTGTCCTCCCCCTCTCTCGCCGGCACTCCCTCTGTCTGCGAGTCTGTTCGGGAGCCATGGGAAAAGGAGAGGCAAATGATTCTCAGTGGCTTCTGATTTCCACTATTTGTTCAGCATTAGGCCCACTTATCTCTGAAAGAAAAAGCAACATGTGGAGAGAAAGTGACAGGCAGAGACTCGGCCTCACTAACAGGCCCATTGTGTGTGAAGATCTGCATTCAGACGCGAGGGGCCCTCGGACTTTTTCTCTCTCCTCTCGCTCGCTGGCTCTAAAATGCACACATACTTGTGCACAGACCCCAGTCGCAGTCAATTACCGCTGTTAATCTGCAATGGAGAGTAAATATTTCATTACTTTTTCAAATAAACAGTCGGTCTGAGCCGGTGAAGTGTCATCTATCGTGTGAAAGGAGCTGTGACGTTCACATTCAATTAAACCCCAAAAACTGCCAAGTGGTTGAAGTGGAGTTTTTCTTTTTTTTGGGGGGTGAGGGTGTGGGGGGGGTGAGCACCCTGCTATTGTCATTAGACTTGGTGGCAACATCTTGAGTTGAAAAGACGAGTGGCGATCCCACAATTTACACTGCAGCACCTTTCCCTTGGCCCAGAGATCGTCAGTGGGCACCCTCCACCCCACCCGACGCCTTCACGCTCCAACGGAAAAGTTCGTCAGAGTTGGTGTCTGTGCTATGCGGCTGCGGCGCACAATGCAGGCTTCTCCGCGACATGCTAACTAAGTGGTGTTGTGTGAGATTAGCAGATGAAATAATGTGTGGAGCAGGGAGGGCAGGAGGGGAGGGGGCTGGTGGTGGTGGTGGTGGGGGGGTAGAGGGGTTGACAGAGAGATCCCAGAGTCTACTGCTCATTAATCACTGCAGCGTCTTTGACCTTTCATTTGCCAAGGGCGCAAAGAGAGGAGGAGGAGGGTGGCCGCTGCTGCTCAGGCAGCCCAGGAAAGAAGGAGGGCGAGCGCGATCGAGGGAGACGGCTGGAGAAGACGTAACAAAGATGACCAGGAGACTGCGCGATGGAGAGATACGCTCAAGAGTGCTCCGAGAAGACGCCACAACCCATTCTTAATGAAGAGTGAAATTAATCAGCTTCACGGACTGCTGGATGAAGCAGACATTTCCCGGCCCCTAGGTGGTATCAGCTGCTGTGCTCCACTCGCCAGGCCTGATAAAGACCGATAGGCCCCTTGCCCATTTACACATGTTATTAAAAGAATTACAAAGATGTCTGCTCAGCTCGCTCCCTTCACACCAGCCTGGGCTTTGGGAACCGGGTGCTGGAAATGGCATAGGAGTGTGACATTAGCATCAGGCGTATTTTTAGCATCTCTGCACTGGGCTCATAGACACCAGGTGGGAAGGGATCACTGAAGGCGTTGAGGCAGTAATGGTGAGAAAAGCTTGACACACCACAGCTATAAAATAGGAGTGAGAGTGAGCGTCTGAGCGGCGTGACAGTTCAAACCGCTGCAGTTACACATGATCGTGTACTGTTTCTTATGTCTGTTTTAATACTGTAACCCTTTACGGTGATAATTAGATCTAAACATAAGCTCTGAAAGTCACTTTGCTGTGACTGAGCGACAGATAAGCGCGAGAGATATGACATTAATGCACAGGTGAGAATAATGACAGGAGCAATATGGAGGAAATGAGTGATACCAGGGTGCTATAGCTTCACATTCAATGTGCTGGGTAGTTATTAATATACATTTAATCTTATTTTCAACTCTAATTGATGTTCAAGGTTAATCTAATCAGACCAATTTTACCTCTGAAGAGACTGCTCCAATTTAATTGGCTATTTTTATTGCCTCAGTGAGGTTTCAATTGAAACCAGGGGGGGATCTAACAACAACTGTGACATGTTGATGTCTGGGGGATAGTTATAAATATGTGACAAAATATGTGCATTATTAATGTGATTATTTTCCTCTGACTCCAGGCAAATCTGGAAATTTAAGTCACTATCATTGCCAAGGAAAATTCGTCAGAAGAACAGCTGCAAGCATCTGTGACACCGGTTCACTCGACTGAGAGTTGACTTCCGCGCAGCTGCGTCGGGGTTTTCACTTCATGTCTTCAAGCGGGATTAAAGAACAGCGTCACCACTTAAATCAGGAGGAAAAAAAAAAACGAAAGAAGGGACAACCACAAAAAGATGAGATTACGCCGGGTCTGACACAGGCGTGAACGTTAGCGTGATACCACTGGATCCGATTGCACACGCTAGCACCCATTGATGATATCGATCAAAACCGCTGCTTCCACCGCTCTACCTGGACCGTCAGCCGCAACTTTGAACACGTGCTCCCTCTTCGTGCCGAGATTTGGAGAAATTTACCTCATATCTGCAGTGACGCGCACCCCCACACACACCTCCCACCCCCCACCCCCCCTCATTTTTCATTTTGCGTACATGTGATATTAGAGCTTTATTAATTGCATGCCTGCTTCCTGCAGACAGATCCACCGAGAATTCAGAGGCGCTGGTAGAGTGCCGTTGTTTGTTGCCCAAAGGAAGGACCCAGCACTTTAAATATCAGACCTATTTCCAGACCTGCAATGACAGAGGTGAAGATAATAATTTAAAAAAAAAAGGGTGGAGGCAAATTCAAAAGCTCCGTTTGCAGACGACAGGAGAAGACGACGAGGCCTGCAGTGGAGTGCGAGTGGAAAACACCACCTACTCAGGCTTGACATCTGTGTAAAAACAAAAAATAATCTGCTGTCAGCAGAATGTTCAATGACTCCTATCACCCAGCGGATGATAAAGACTCTGGCCGCAGTACGGCTCAGGCTGTTATGCGAGGGGCTCAGTGGATCGGAATGCATGCTAATTGCCATCAGAAATATGTGGCGAGCCTTACAATTTCTGGCAATGCTCCGCACCTCGGCGAAGGACATGCCAGAAGGGTTCCAGCAAAACAAAGATTAATGAACGGTGTTGAATCGCTGTAATGCCGTGTCAACGGTACCATACATTTCATTACAGAGGTCACCGGTGCTTCCGTGTTAATGCCATGCGAAAAATGTTCTCAGCGCCAGTCTCAGTCCCTCCAGCAAGCTGAAAACAGGAGATAAATATTTTACTTGGATGATATTATACCACTGATGTGATTACACGGAGCCATTGACGCTGGGCGAATGCACGTCGACTCAATCAAAGGTATGAGAAGAAAAAAAAAGGGGGGGGGCGAAGAAAATGCTAAAGTTCACCTCGTCAGTGGTGGGATGGCGGAAAAATGCATTAAACGTGTCAGTGTAATCCAGTGTGTCAGTAAAACCTGATGCTCTAAACAGGAGCAAAGCTCCCCTCTTAAATAATTGATATTTTCTGATTAAATGTGGCAGTTTGGAGATAATGAATTCTTTATAGTGTGCCTAGAGCAACTCAACAGCTTTGCCCTGCATGACAGCTTTATGGGGCGTCTTTTTACCCAAATTTCGAAAGTTTAACCTATGTAGATCAATGTGCTTCCTTAAAAGAGTTTAATAAATTAAAGTGCAGGGGGGCTTTTTTTTTCCTCAGTGAGCAGAAAAAGCTGATGAGACAGGTTTAGTTTAATCTCAGGCAATAGAAGTCATTAACCATTCTCCCAGGAATTAAAATATAGCTTGCCCTTTTCTTCTCTCACTTATCATTAGCATCACTTTAATCTCCCCGCGTTTCACACTGCTATTTTAATCATTACTTACTGCCTTTTGACAACTGAAGAACATGGCTTCTCCCCGCTCAGGCAATATCCTGATTTTAGCTGACAAAATGTAGGACATCATTTAAAAATATCTAAATTTCCTCTTCTTTTTTCCTTTTTTTTTTCCCTTTTTTTTTTTTTTAATTCTTCTAACTTCCACACTCCAGCCCCCTGAATGTCTGCCTATTTATATCAAAGAGAGCACAAAAGACGACAGGAGATTGAGTGGACGACATTCAAAAACGTAATCGGAGTTAGCTGCGAGGGTAACAAAATGAAGAGGGCAGGTTTTGGTTTGTATCTATCGTGTGATTGTAATGGAGGGTGAGTTGCACATAATGCTCTATGTGGGTCATGCAGGGGTGCTGGGGGTATATTTGTGTGCCCTTGAATCAATGAACATTTACAACCTATATCTCCAGAGCGGAATATAAATAAAGTATTATGGGCAGCCGCTCAATGACAATGACAGATGTAGGGCAAGCAATTTCTTTAACTTTTGTTTCTTTATTGTTACTGGTAACAGTTAGATTGAACAATGGGGGTGGATCTGGAGCATGATTAATTTGGAAATGATGAAGAAGGGGAAGAAAAAAAAAAAAGGTACAATGGCCTACAGCTGATAGTGTATTATCGTGCTACATTTGACATTGTGTGGAATGTGTAGTTTGGGGATTTCGGCAGTGTAAATTTGATTTCTGAATGACCACCAACGTATTACTACTTTGACACAGTCACATGATTCCCAGTTTTAGCTTCAGCTAGTTGTTAATTTGGAGACAAAGCTGTCAGCGTCTTTATGCAAATAGATACATTTTG
>JBBMJM010000006.1:3762415-3773980 GCA_037832705.1 Centriscus cristatus | reverse complement strand
GTGTGTGTGTGTGTGTGTGTGTGTGTGTGTGTGTGTGTGTGTGTGTGTGTGTGTGTGTGTGTGTGTGTGTGTGACTCACACAGCTGCTTAGAAATGCAGGTGACATACCCAACATTTTGACTGTGTCTGGAAAAGGCTGCTTTCCCGTTAATGTGTTGCTCATGCTCGGCCTCCAGGGTGTGATACATCTCCCCAGACCTCACTTGTCTACTAAATTTGGTGCAAATCTATTGTGATATTTATTCAACAGAGGCATGAGAACGTATTACAATGAGGCATGAAACAAAACAGAAATGCAGTCCACCAAACTTCCGCGAAACACACTCAGAAATCTTTCTTTATGACCTTTCCAATAAGTTCAAGCATTGCAGTTTTTGCTCCAAACTACATACAAAAAACACAACGATGGTAAACCATTAGAAAAGATAACTGACATTTAAGTGATATTTCACCCAATTCAATGTGCATTAGCACAAAGCAAACACTAACTCTGCAGCGGCAGTCCAATGTCAACGTCGTGTCAAAGCATTGTGAGTTTTATACTTGTCAACAAAAAGGTTAGAGATCTCAGTCCACTCTCTGCAACACAACCAATGGGGGGGCTTTCAGAACCGTCTCGGAATATGAGAGAAAAATATTGAAAATTGGGTGTCCAAGCCCCACAGGGGGTGAAGACACCACTGTGTGAATTGATTGTAGATGCACTGATTCTCTTTCATAGGTCTTGTCGGAGGGCTCAGTGGATCCACTACATGTGTCACTGGGCCAGCTGACAAAACACAAGAGATCGGAAAAGGAGACTGCTCTTAGTTACTGGTCGTTGTTGTCATCACGGTTGTCCAACAGCCTCATCAGGTTTGTAAGCATACTTTAACAGCAACGTCACATCAAGAAGCCCGACTCTGGGGCGTATCGACAACTCTAATTTTGTGAATGACTGTCATTTCGATATGATGTGGTGAGTCATTAACTTGTGCAGCATTTCTATTGTAATCAAATACATCTGAAATAACTGCTGAGAGGAAAAAGATAAAGTGTGTCATTATCACTAAAGACCAACTCATTAGACGAAAGTTTGATGTGTTTTTGGATTCACAGTGTTCACGTCTTTCCCTAATGTATTCCTGGCACAGTTGCAAACGTTAAAATGCTAAATTAGTGATTGAGAAAAGGGCAAGAGAAGTGGGGGAAAAAAAAAAACACCTACGATAATCTGCCTCTTTTCCCACACAAGGGACCAGAAGACACCAGCTATGTTGTAGCCCCTTCCTCCTTTACTCGAGTTCTTCTTTATGTATTCAAATTAACTTCAGCAGCATAAAATTCTCCCGAGAGACAGTATTGTCCTCCTGCATGTCCCATGGGCTTCCCCTCTCGCAGTAACATCTCTTTACTCCAATCAAATTAGCCCCATACCTTGCAAACTGAATTCCACGGTGCCCTAAGAAAGAGTTCATTGCTATTTGATGAAAATTAAAATGATCCAAGAATGCAAAGAAAGAAAGAAAAGAAAGAAAAAAAAAAAAAAACGTAGAAGCACACAAATGCCCTGAATAGGCTTTCACTGGTTTTACCCTTCAATAATACCGTCTGTTGTGTCATTATGTGTGAACATAAAGGGTACACACTCTGTCATTTTACACTGATGGCTGACTGGCAATCGCAGTTACAAATGTACGAACTCTATACGTCCATAACAGCGCGGTCCAAATGCTTCAAAAGGCGCGTAGGTCTGCTCTAGTGAACTTGAATGTGTGGTCCTTGGTGCATAAAGTAAGCATCAGGCTGTAGCAATGAGTTTCTACTGAGTGAAATGAAAAGCCTAAGGCATCGGACTTACTGCATTAACACGGCCGTGGACGACCAAAGAAATACTAAGAAGTGGAAAAGAAGAAACGGTGCTGGTTTTGACACGTCACCTATCCAAAACGTCATATTAAACCGCAGTGTGGACTTACTGTATCTCTCTGATATCATCAGGGGCTCTGCCAGAGGCTCTCTTAAGAGGGAACGAAAATCATTACAGTTTGATTCCAAAGTATCACAATATTGTCATTTTGACTCACATAATTCAAATAGGTTCAATGGCACGCTGGCCTCTATAAAACTCCCCCACAGGGTTCTAATAAAACAGTACGATTTCCCCACTCTCCGTAGAAACGTACCAGTGCGCGGCTCTGTGATCTGCGACAGACAAAATGAGACGGAGCAGCTACAACAGAACGGAGAAACAGTCAGAGTATTCCCCGTGCTCCTTGAATAGATAATGCCTTCCCTTCACATTCCTTTATTCTCTCAAAAAAGAATGCATCAGAGGCCAAACATTAATTCCTCTCGTCATATGGAGGGGCTACGCAAGTGGCATACTACGACGGGCTTTTGAATGATTAAGGGAACACATAAAGGGTTTCTCGTGGCGCTTTGAAATTTCTGTAGAGTCCTGAGTACCCTCAACTTATTCCCTGCTCTGCAGGGGACTTGATTTTAAAAGACAACATTAATGAAAGCTCTGTAACAGGTAGAGACAGAGAGATTAATGCAATCTAAACACAGCGAGCCTCTCAGAAGTGGCTCTGGCTCGCAGGTGAACGGGAAAACACTTTAGGTCTGTTTTTTGCCTTTCCTCCTACCATGAATCGCCTTTAAAGGAACGCCAATAGACCTGATTGCCTAATGCTCTATTCCCCGGCTCCCTCCCCGGGCCCATGAAGATGCACGTGTGGGGGGAATCACTTCAAGGAATGACATTGACAGGGGAAGTGCTGACTTGCACCACTGTTTGTCTTTTGATGTGAGAGATCAAATCAATGTACTCGGCTTTCTCCGGGCAATCGTCAGGCAGATTAGCATTAGCCTGAAGGTGCCTGCTTGCCCTCCATCATTAGCGTTTACGTCTGACTCTCAAAAATAATCAGGATTCACACGGTGCGGCTGCACACTGCACTGGCAGGTGCATTTAAGATTGAGGTTAATGTGTGGTTGTCATAATGAGCCTAAATTCTCAGCAGTAGACACCGCCTGACACCGACATTTGTTATCTCTGCGAGGTGCATTATTTGTCACCGGTCCGGTGTGCATTGGTGCCTTCACATGGAAAATACCACGATGAGATCTCCTGGGTGCTTAAGTCAGATGGATTGAATGCTCTTGAACACTGATAAAGGTTGATTTGGGGTTGTGCCAACATTATTGTGGAAAAACTAATGCAGAATAATTGTCATATATTCTACTGTCATAACTCGGAAAGAAAGCATCTCTTTCAACCAGCCTTTACAAAATTGACGGTATTCCAATATTCTTTTATTTTATGAAAAGCTATTCAGACACAAAGAGCTAAGGAATCAAACAGCTTTACTCATAAAAATTAAATCATTATTTATCATGAATATCATGCTGGTATTTCAAATTGAAGTAAAAAGCAGGTCGTGTTTTTTGTTTATCTGTCTGTTTTTGTTTCAGGAAATGCTGACAATGGAAGGAGGAACAGATGAATAAATGTTGGTAGTGTTCTGGAACCATCTGGATCCAGGAAGGATTCTTACTCATTGTGACATAGTGACATTTGCAGCATCTGTGTCTAGAACTCCAGAATAGCAGCCATGGACTGTCTCTGTGGACCAGTGGTTTGTGTGTCTGTCTGTTACCCCAAAGGTTGGGGGTTGGAGTCCACTCAGGGACAGGGTTTGTTTGTTTGTTTCACTATTGTAAGAAAATGAAGAACAGAAAGGAAAAATAGAGCTCAGAGTGTATGATTTACTGAACAGGGTTGTTAATAGTTTTTTTTTATTATTATTTGACTATTAGTGGCATGTTTAGAAGATCCATGAATTTATTAGAGTAGATAAAATGAATGATACTATTGGATTGGAAATCACAATACGGGTGGAAATGAGCTGCTTGGGGGAGGACTGAGCTCTGTGAGTGCTGTTCTAGTTTGCACCGTGCAGCTCACTTGCAGTACCTTTAAAGCCCATCAGGGGGACCACACATGCTTGCCTATATATATATAAAAAAAAAAACATAAATCCCGAATGTACTCACATTAAAATGTACCCACATTAATGCGGATAGATTTTGCTGTAAAACATATAAACATGTACATGCTGTCACAGAAATACTGGAACTTTGTCAATTAAAGGCGTCCTGGATCGCTGAGATGTTTGAATTCTCTCCGTTTGCCAGTAACTTCATGCTAATGATCAAAGTCGGTGGGTGGGAGGGTGTCTGGGGTTCTCCTGAGTGCAAGTTATGAAGATAAGACGAGGAGAGAGGGAGAGAAGGAACGAGAGCGGAGCGGCTTTGCTACCCCGCTTTGAACACTTTTATACTTTCCAACAAGCTTTGTTTTTTAATTGGCTGAAATTAATCTTAGGGATGTAGATGTCTGATTTGCATTCATTAAAACCTAACCAAAAGAAGTCACGCTTAATTCCAATCAAATTTGCTTAATTATGCATGGCGAGAAATTCCCAAATGAGCTGTGGATTTTTGTTAGACCCCTTTTTTTTGTTTCCTATAGCAAATAAAATGTAATGAAGCTGTCTTTTTGTGTTTCAGTGAATGTTGAGGAGCACACGAGGAGCACCTCGACTCAGCGCTGAAAACAATATTACTGCTAAAGTAATTATGAGAATCTGCATTTTTCATTGTTAATTGTGGATGTCAGCGTCATTAATTTTAATTTACGGCGAGCAATAAAATTAGGAATACTTTGTGCTGATGTTTTAAATCAGGCCTGTGAAGGGGACACATAATGCAACTTAAATCTCAAGTAGATATTGATTGGGGTGGATGGGCTTTTCTATGAATCTTAAATAGGCCGACGCTGGAAATCTGCTTGAGACGTCACTTTTAAGAGTTAACTCCTGCAGCAGACAGCACGACTGCAATACAATTAAAGACGTGTCAGTTATGCACATGCTCGTACGTGTGTGTGCGCGTGGATACACACTTTATCAGCGGACTGCAGAACAGCAGAGTGATGCTGAACACTGGCCTCTCGAAGAAACACATGATATATAACAGTGGAAATATGCTGTTCTCAATGACAAAGCCAAGATAAAATAAACTGCCTTTATTTTTGCGTTCTTGTCTGGATATTTTGACAGCCGCCTCAGACTGATTTGTACATTTGTGCAGATGGTATGAAAGCGGACTGAAGGACTCTGATGTGTAAAACTGTCCGTGGTCTACGGGGGATGACATTGTGTGTTTCTGCTCCAGCACTTGATTTATAGCTTCATTTGGACCACGCTTGTACGGAACACATCCTGCTGCAGGAGCTTTAGTGCATTGTAGTCTGAAAACAAAGGAAGAAAAAAAAATTGATCTTTGTGGACACACACACACAGAAATCAATGAATGACTATTTCCTGTTCCATGGCATGTTGGTCCAACTGCTCAATCCTCGCGCCTTCCTTGTCTTACTGGGGAAAAGGTCTGCAGAGTTCAGTGACAACTTAAGATGTCATTTCAGATCGCTCTGTCTGTTTTCTGCCTTGACCGTCAACGTATTTATTCTGAGGTCGTTAGGTGTGATGTTGGTTTGATGTTGGTTTGTTGGCTGCTTATTATAATCACATTCAGGGGAGGCTGCAGTGGCTCTTAAAACTCTGCCCTCATACTGGTTCAGGAAAAACGGCAGTGAACAGAGACGCTATTGTTAGATTCGCTGTCGGGGGCTCAGGAAAGGAGCTCAGTGTTAGTCTAACATGAACAGAGGAGTGTCTTTCATTGACATAAAATATCTGTCTGGGCTGGTTAAAGTATCACATTGTGAGGACCAATGAGAGAAGTACTACAATGTCATATACCGAGTAAAGTGAGATGTACCAGGAGTGTGTAATACAACAGCCCAGCAAATAAATCCTCCCTTCCACAGAAGGATCCCTTTTGATACACATTTGGAGAGAGGTGTTGGCTGAGACTTTTGAGGCTGTGATTGGTCATGATGAGGCTATAAAATTAATATTGGAAATTATATCATGATATCCAAGAAATGCAGTTGGAGAGTAGACAGACAGCCCACTCCGCTCATCACTGCTGACCATCTGACCGCTTTTCACCGACAGCCCATTCATCGATTCTTACGCCATTCATTACTACGTTTTATATTAAACTGCCCTGTGGCTGACAAGGTGAGTTTATACAATTCCTCACTCCATCCAGCATCTAGCAGCTATTACCAACCCTGGATTACAAAGATGTCTTGTTTGAAACTTTGCGTCATTATCGTGCGTTTTATCCCAAAACGTCCAGCTCAAAGCAGCAGACCAAAGCAGACAATCCAACAAGTAATAATGAGTGTACATTCTTCCTCTGTTGACGTGTCCACTTACAAGACAGGTGAGTGTTGAATGTGCACAATGCGCTTTGGTTCCATTCCGTATTCGTCACTTTTATTCCAGAGGATGTGTTTGTACCTGCAGTGTCGTGCGTTCTGTTCGCCAACGAGGTGATTGTGTTTCCAGCACCAAAATACTCCACAGTGATGTTCAATTGTTCTCTTTGGGGTCTGGCTGTTCGCCAGCGGCTCCTTCATGACACATGGAGCTGGAACACTATCAGCTCCGCTCTCCTCTTCCTGTCTGCGTTCTTGGCGGTGACTGAGGCAAGTCACTTTAGTGCAACAATGATGGTGATTTCACTCTGCTTATCGAAGCGAGTAAGTACTTAAGCAGCTGCTTGTACTTTGATCCAATTTACTTCCTCAACGTGCGCTTCCTCAGGCACGGTAAACAGACTTGCCGGAGTTGTCATTAGTTCAAAGCCTGAGCAAATACCTCACATGATTATTGTTTGCTCCTTTTTTCGCTCTGCTTTGTACAGTAGCTCCGTTAACAGTCGTCCGTCAACTTCGCTGACGGGCCCTCTCGGTTTGGAACATATTTCAGGTATCAATTTGAACCCTGTGGCAAATGGCTGTAATTCAATACGGCGAGCGGAGCCGTGGAGGTTGAGTGGAGAAGCCATACGTCGAATATTGCAACCTTTAACATCAATGTGTGCTTGACTCATCCCCCAAGGACAGGACAGATAAAAGATGATCAGTAGGAAAATTGATAGCACTGATTTAATAAACATCCCCAAAATGATCCCTGTGACCTGCGGGTAGCTCGGCAGTCACACGCACTTCACCTGGGTTAAAGAATCAAGTGAGATGATTCATTTGAGTGACTGGGGTAGTTGAGTTTGATGGATCATTCCTAAAAGCATCATTGCTAATCTTCAGCTCCTCTTTTTTAGGTTATTCACAGATCAGTGAGTTTTCCGGCTAATCTTAGACCTGACGCTGCTCTTGTCTGTGTACATGGCATTCATCATACGCTGACAGGGAGAGTCCTTCAGACGACAAATAACCTTCAGAGAGAGGAGGCAGGCAAGCGGTAGGTGTGCAGTTATTTTGGATACATTGCACACTGGAGTAGGAATGCTGCATGGGGAGATGTATGGTGTCCTTGTTGGGTGCGGAGAGATGGACCCCTCTCCGTTTCCTGGCATAATCATTCTGAGCCTCAGCCATGCCTTCGACAACTCAATCAGACAGCCCTCTACCTGTAAAGTGGCTGGGTTGATTTGATTGCCATTTTTATTGGATCCCGGTCCCATAAATCAAACCAATGGGGACGGCTGTACAGACGTGACCACTCGTCATTCGCTAGTAGCCTTGGAAACATTGTTTCGGGGGGGGGGCTGTCATCTGAGGTAAATCAGGGGTCTGAAGTTTCTTTCCTCCAACACCGGAGCATGGAGTTAAATCATTTTGAAAATTGATGTCACTGCGCCCAAGTGTTTTCACCTATCCCTTGAATAGAGTCCCATCAGCTGGTGACAATGTCAGCACTTTTACCCTCCGCACGAAAAACGGATGTTCCTGTTCCTGGTGGTCTGTTCTGCCTGAGTCGTAGTCGTATTCTTCTTTTTCTTCTCTCCAATACACGTGTTTTTCTGCCAATCCTAATGATTTTTTTGTTCTTTTTACTGATCACTCGTACTTAATGTGAACAGCAAACACAGACTTAAACCTCTCCACACTGTTAGAATACTGATCTCTTATGAAAGTAGGTCTCCAGTTCAGGTTTAGAAAAAAAAAAAAACTTGAAAGTTGAGTTCCACTGTTCATCACTGAGCACTGTCAGCTGAGCATTTTGATTCAGTGTGGACTGATTAAGTCTATCATGTCCACCAGCGCTTACAATGGGAACATATTATATTAAATACAGGTAGCTAATTTCCTCCTCTGCATGGGTGAGTGGGAGTCTGAATGAAAGTGATGTAAAATTAATTTAGACCTCTAAAATTTTGATCACGCCGAGGCTATTTTGGTTCTCATGATGACAAGTAATAGGTGGTTGTTGCTTCCCCTAACCTCGCAATATTAGCACATTTGGCCAGAGGGCTTTCAGGATCAATTTCATTCAGCATAAATATCTCTTGATCTCTGTAAAACAAATTAGAAATAACAAAAGCCATAAAAAAGGCGCCCGAGCTCTATTGAGATGTCCCTTCTAGCCATGTGTCAAGACTGAAGACATTAATGATACAAGGAGGAGAGAAAATTACCATTTAGGATACGTCCGAACCAGTAAACTGGTAAACAAGCCGGCCGTTAGGAGTGGGGATGATTTGAATCAACAAGGGTGAACAGATATGGATACTCGGCGCATTAGTGTTAATAGGAATAGATTATGGAGGGATTTCGTGGAGTGACCTTCAGTGCACTAATTGAAATAGTATTCCGAGTCAGCAGTGGAGTAATCAACTTAAACACAGAATCATAAATCATCATGAATAGCGCTGTCACAACCGAGCCATTAGCCTCGTGTTTTTTCCCCAGCAACCTCATGAAAATATCTGCCACACCGATTCGTAGGTTAATAGGAACAGAAATGGCATTTAGAGTCTATTTGGATCAAATGTACTGCGAGGTTGAAAGCAGAACTTGGCTAATTTGCAGGTAATATGAATTGATGTAGTAAGGGTTGAAGACAGTTCAGGCAACCCGTCAACACAAACGCTAGTCGAGAAACGCCAGAGCGCGCTACTGATCGCGGCACTGCTCTGTGACAGTTTCAGTTGTCCATAACACCTGTAGGACAAACTCCACAGGTTGAACTGTTGCTGCACATTTGTGTCGTCCTGGATGTCGTCCAGTGTATAGCATGAATGGTATCATCAGCGCTGTAAAACCGGATCCAGTCAGGGTTTGAAAATGTTGGCAGGTGCCACTGAGGTGGTTAGATATTAAATGATCATACAGAGTTGGTGTGACCTTTGTCTTTTGCTGTTAATCATAAACTATTACCTGTCTTACACCTTTGCGCAATAGTGTTTGCATGATACATGTTAAAACTATGTTTTCGCGTGACAATGCGGTTTACTTATCATCACCTCGTGTCACATTTAATGTCACATTCATTTCAAGTATTGATACAATGATACAGGCAAAGTTTATAACATCTATATCATAATCAACAAGTGCACTTGCAGTAAATAGCTTTTTAATTGCAGCTAAAGTGAGCGAATTAGATACTAAACAGTCGCTTAGCGTCAGTAAAATGTCTTTCACACAACAATACACAGCAAACTTGTCAGAAATGCTGATAAGAGGGCCGATCCTGAGCGCTTACACGGCATTAATCAAATAGCAGGTCTAATTAAAAGTGCTTTAAACAAAGCTTTTTTTCTAAATGTTGCGCAGGTATGGCAATAATTTTTGATCAGCCAAGCCTGGAAGACAAATAATTAGAACTGCCAGAGCGGCCTGATGAGTGATGTCAGCATCTCAGAGTGACCTTCCCCTGCTAATTAATTTTCATTCCAGGGAAAAAAGACCCCGTTGTTGCACATTATTAATTGAGTTCATGAAAAGATGCACCTGATTAATTTTTGTTGATAATACTTGTCATTTTGGCTGCCGTTCATAATCATTTTATGGGTTTTCATCTTATTGTTTTTCAAAGTTGATCTAAGTCATCTTTACTGGAGATTAATTTATCCAAAGTAGAGCCGGCCTGTCCCAAAGGACAATAGTACCTCGCACTATCTCACGCAGATTACTGGTGAACACGCGATTTGTCCGTTGTGGCAGGTATTTATTCATATGTACTCCGGTACAATTACAGCCAGCATGTAAGAGCATGTAATTATAATTAACTTACTGAACCATGCTATTAGTGTATTGAAGAACATATTGTAAACCTAATGCAAATGACCTTTTATTTATTAAAACATAATCTCCCAAATGCAAAACATTTCTGCATCTCATGTTTTATGTTATCACTTCACATGCTACCAGTTGCATGACTATCAAGATGGGATGCTGATGAGACCTAATACCAGTTATGTTAAGTCTCTTGTTATCGCCCACAAACATGAACTGTGATCATTTGAAGTGTTATTAAAGCAAAGTGTGATTTACAATGAATACATACATTTTGCAATTATAAAAATATTTGGTTCTGTTCCAAAAAGGTGCTGCGTATTTCCCACTCCACACCAGTAGGGGGCAGCACATTACACATGGTGTCTATCCCTTTAATCTTGTGAGGTACCAAATGCCGATTTGTTTTTAATCTTTAATCAAATTACAAATTTGACTGCCTCAACGGTTAATTTAACTGTAGTACTCCAGTCCACTAAAGAAACAAAATAAACCTTTGTTGGTTGTCTGAAGCTATTTGTTTTTACGTTTTCCTTGCATTTAAACCAGTTTGAAAGCTAAACAGAAAAAAAACAGGACAATAAATTCCTTGATAATTATGTGTTAATTACCAAGCAGTACCACAACATTAAACAAACATAAAATAAACCCATGTGCTGGCTTGATGTGATTCTCACAAATAGAACATTTAACGTGCTTCGATTACTGCAAACAACTTCAGTGTTGCAGCGGTGTCGCTTGAAATGCATCAAAGCCAGTTTGCGGAACAGATCAGTGAGCATGAAAAAGTCAGAACTGATCTGCATTTTATTACAGAAAGAGAAAAAAAATCACAACTCTGTGCTGTTGTATTATTAGAATCATGTAAGTTTTATTCCCGAAGCAATATTTGCAACAGCTCTCTGGATAGGAAAATCATTTTGAAAAACCCTGGCACCTTATTCGAGCTTGAGACGTCAGGTGAGTTCACATTCTTCCCGTACCTTCATTCCCAGCTCAGAAACCTGCCTGAACTCCTGGTACTGTGTTTGTCACGTAGCCACCAAACATTCTCTGTGGTTGTAGAGTCACTTGTGCAGGCCCACACTGAGGACCACAGTCGCTCTGCCAGCTGTGGCGGCTGGTGCAACTTACCAGACTGTTCGTATCCTCTGGCATTAGGTTCTGCTCCGTTTTGTCTAATATGAGCCAATGAAGAAACATTTTACAGACTTTACAGTAGCATTAGTAGCGCCTAGCATAGCTAGCTTTAGGTTCTTCTCCATATGTGCTCTCATTTACCTCTTTATCTACTCAGACAAATGCTGTCCTTAAATACTGAAACGCTATTGCAGCTTCTGCCGATTTTCACAGTAAACGTGCTGACCACAACAAACACTTGGGTGCAGGTTTAAATAAATAAA
>JBBMJM010000006.1:3634588-3646560 GCA_037832705.1 Centriscus cristatus | reverse complement strand
ACACACACACACACACACACACACACACACACACACACACACACACACACACACACACACACACACACACAGAGAGCCCGGAGCAGCGCTCGGGACCAGAGTGTAGCATCTGGAGGGTTCAGGGGTTGGACCTGGTCAGAGTTTACTGTCTCTGCATAAATAGATGAAGGGGGCTGGAGTCAGGGGGTCAAGGTTGACTGTCACAGACTAATTATAGGCCAACAAGAGTCCGGCAGGGTGAGAGGCTGCTGTCTATCACATGGGCTTTACAGTGTAACTGTAACATGTGCGAGGTTAAAGGTCAGAATGGCACACAGAAATAATTCAACGTAATCTGTCGATTTTATTTGCTCGGTGACATGGAACAACATGATGTGAAACCCCAGCGACCTGTAACGAAGTCGCCCATGGCCACTGAAAACAGCTTATATAACCATGTACCCTACGTATTATTCTGTATATTCGGAGATAAGTGAACAACATTGTGACATGTTCTTGCGTGTTTGTGTGTGAATACACAGTTCTTAGGACGAAATGTGTTTTAAAAGCCTTCCAAAAGTAGAACTTTGTAGAAAATTAGATACAAAGGTGACAGATCAGTCAGTGGCTGTGGTTGTTTGTGTTGCAAACTGAACTACTTTGACCAGTTTGTTTTAGTTGTTTCCCCACTTTTCTGTCTTAATATGAACAAGTTTCAGGCAGGAACTTCTCAGTTTTACAAAACAGTGCAAGATTAGGGGCATTTGTGTCCGTAGAGACAGACAGTGGTGTTGATGGTGTTGATCTGAACACTTGAAGAAAAGGGGAAGTGAATGAGTGTGTGATTGTAAAGCACCAACAAAAACTAGTTTTGCCCCATTTGTGAACAATTCACTGAAAACAATAAGTATTTTGGGTGAATAAACTGTACTGAATCAATGACTGAAAAGATTCATTCGTTTAAAAAGTTCAGCTGAGTGAACTGCTGCGGGTGAATCAGATTCATGGTTCGTTCCCTGCGAACAAGTCGACTGACACAAATCACTTACTGAAAACAAAAGTGACTTTATCTGACCACGAAAAAACATAGTTGATCACGTTACAAAACACACTCTAATGTACATATGACTTCATCGCAAAACATGAAACAAATGAAGGATGAAACAAATCCTTTTACTGAAGGATTCTGGTGATTCGGTTCACCTTAAAGAACTGTTTTGCCCAAGAAGACTTGCGACATTTTTTTCCGGGGAAATGACTTTTCTGTATGTTTTTTTCCCCTCTATCCTGCACACAGTGAACACACACAAGGGAGCAGTCAGTGTTGCAAATATTCAAAGAGGAAAATGACTCTGACTTGGACCGATGCAACTCACATCCGGCGTAGTCCGACCTTGTGTTCCTTCACAGATTTCTGAAACTGTTTTAACCGTAGCCGCTTCCTTAAATATCATCTCCTTGGAAACACATTCCAACACACGACATAAGGATTTTCAGTCAATGCCTCCGCCCGACCGGCGGAGCAATCTAAGAGACAGTGGGTGCTTGACTAGAGAGGACATCATGTAGAGTTTGCAGGTGGTGAAATACCTCTGTTAAAACAAATGCGAAATTGTTGACTTCCGCTGTTTCAGCAATTTTCAAATGTATTTATTTAGTTCATTTGGACTCTCTTCTCCTACAGCTTCATGTAGTCTCTGTGAAAAGGTCCAATGCTTAGAACTCCAGCTTCCATGATCACAGTCATGAGATTGGACTGACAAGCACACCCAGGTTCCTTCCAAATCATTTCTCCAACCCCTGCTGAAACTCTTGCATGTGATGTAAATCGAGAATTCACAGGAAGAATCGTGCATGCATGAGTGAAATCAAATTAAAATGTCACACTTGAAGCAAATTTCAGGTTAATAGCTTCTCCCGGACCACCTGAGTAGTACTGATTAAAACTACATCCCATCCATCATGCCCAACAGAGGCGGCTGGTGCGTAATGGCCGACTATCAGTCCGACGTCCAGTTTACAGGGCCGACATCGGCGTTACGTACAGCTCAGACTCACAGAGAGATGAATGTCTTCTGCTCACGTGTCTGTTCAAGCTCTTCCCTTCGGTGTGTCGGTGTGTGTTCTTTCCTTTCTTCAAGTGATAGCAGCTCAAGGTTAGAGGACCTTGTTACTGCACCCACTACAACGACTTGGGCATCATTTGCCGCCCACAAACCACCTTTGGGACGGTTGTAGTTTCTCTCAGAAGAGAGAACACAGTCCGAAGTCCACAGTTTTGGAGAGGTGCACCCCAGCAATGTGGCCTGTAGCGTGTGGTGATTCCGAGGTCAGGATAGAGTCTGTTCCTTCTGTTCCAGTTTGGGGATGATTCCTTCTGTGGAGTTCCCCAGGGCTTCTGAGATCTCCTTTTATTTCCCCCTTCATCGCATCACAATGTCTTTCTGTTTCCTCATCAGTGCTCCTGCCTCCTGTGTCGCCTGTGAGATGTTGCTGAAAACTGTAATAGCAGAGGAAACAAAGAAAGAAAATGATGAGGGCGGGAAAACAAGGTCATTTGCAGTTTAGCTCTCGGAGGAGAGTCGGGGGAGAGGGGAGCAGATGATAAAGGGGAGAGGAGATCAGAAAAGAGGCACAGCAAGTGAAACAGGACAGGATCAATAACCCTTAAAAAAATCATCTGAAGACAAACACAGACAAAGAGACAAACTTCTCTTTCGGCTGGTTTGACAGAATAACTGTGTCGATCCTCTCACCTCCGTTTCCCCTCATGCAAACCACCACCAAGTCCTCACTCTCCATCCCAGCCCCTTTTTTGTCTGCGCACACCAGTCTTTCCTGGGGGGCCTGGGGGGCCCCCCTGCTGAATTTTGACATGCCTCAGATCTGACTGAACTGTGAAAGTGAATGTTTGAACCCCGAACGTTCCAAGTGTTGACTGATTCCACGTTACATAAGAGTCTGATGCTTACGGGTGAAACTATGGGTCCTAATAATTCGACCATGAGAACGTGTCAGTGCAGACTGGTTTCAGAATAAAGAAATTAGCACTCGATCGCACGCAAATGTTAGTGATCATGCTCTGGCTCAGCTTGTTTGTGTAGCATGCTGACCTACTTGGACCAAATTTGAGTTGTGTTCCCATTTTTTCCCGCCTCACTGTGATCAAGTTTCCCCAAAACAGTTTTCTAAACAAGGCTGAAATGGAGTCATTGTAGATAAGACGGTTTTCTCCTCCCGTCTCTCCTGCTCTCTGCATTTCCCAGTCTCCCTCTCCGATCATTTTTTTCCCCCCTTCCTGCTTCAACAACCATCAATCAGAGCCAGTCAGAACGGTGCCTGCAGCCTTTCCTTCACCCTCCACAGTTGACTGAGTGCTCCAAAGCCCAACGCGCTGCTTTTAATTTGATTTGAAGCAATTGAAACCATCAAGTCTAATCAAATCCACTGTTGTTTTTTTTTTTTGTTTTTTTTTTCCCAGCGTGTTACACATACCGGAGGAAATCCTAATAATATTAGACAGAAACTGACACCCCTTGTGTTAGTATAATGCTATTCTTGAATATGTTAAATACATTATGGAAATAGTTTTTTTGTCATGGTTTGATTTCACTTCCATGTCTCCAGGTCCCCGAGGCATCTGACATATTGATTGACACGCAGAAGATGAGTCATGAATTAAGAATGAGTGGCCTATAGGATAAAGTATGAAATGAAAAAAATAAAGTAGTGTAGCTCCAGGCGAAAGACTGTTGACTGTGGAACAAACTCGACACACAGCTGATGTATATTACTGACGTGAGAAGTCAGCGACATCAGCAAAACAGAGGCTAAATAAAAGGAACCATCCATCATGAAGGTGTGAACTGAACTAATGTGAATGTTAGTTTAGGCAGGGAAGTGGCCTGTCACTGACAGGACCCCTCACGCTGAGACGTACGGTTCCTAAAAGGTTCCTTGTCGCCCTCTCAGGCCAGCCAACCTGCTGCTGGACAGGAGCAGCATAGAGGTTCCTTCGGTGGGGACGATGGGCGACTGGATGGACGGAATGAGGACCTTACCATGCAAGGAGGCCTTCTCTGGGGTCAGCTACAGCTCCTGCGACACCCTCGCCAAGACCTCCACCGAGTAAGACACACACACACACACAAACACACACACACACACACACACACACCTCTGCCGGTTCATGTCAGCAGCGTTCACAGGGCCCCCAGTGCCATGGCAAAGATGTACTGGGAATTGTTGATGCCCTTGATTAAGAAAACACTTTTTTCTCTCTTAGGAGGTTAAGAAAGCTATGGCTACATTACAAAAGGTGTTTAAATGACACTCGGGGTAACGCATCGTGACAGGGCTTTAGCCACGCTCTCGGTGTTGCAAGGAACGACCACAGAGGTAGAAAAGTGAGGGCGTGAAAAGAAGAGGAGATAAATAGGGGAACAAGACGGAGAGAGTGAGGACGAGCGAATAAAAGAGAATCTATTCACGGGTAGAACCAGAGGAGAAATTTGACAAGTGAAAAGAGCAGTGAGGGGCTCGTTTGAGAGAGCAAGCACAGACATGGTTGTCAAATTGGAACGCAGAACGTCCTCTCGCTCTCAGCTGTGGATCGGAAAATACGACGCAAACATGATGAAGTGATTGTCTGAAGTGTACGTGGATGCCAAAGAGGACAGCGCAGGAACAACAGTGTGTTCTCTCCCAGATATCCGTCATCAGATATCATCACCCCCTCAGCTGATAAACGGTCAAACACAGCAAATACAGCTGGAGTGTGTGTGTGTGTGTGTGTGTGTGTGTGTGGGGGGGTTGAACAAAGAGAAGAAAGAACAACCAGAGTGTGACTGACGCTGTCTGGAGAAGCAGTGACACAGAATATGTTGCCAACCGTCCCTCCACGGCACGGAGACAACAAACCCTTTGTTTAGTTTCAACCTTTTAGACTCCAATGATTCCTGGAGAAACTTGGGATGATCGTTCACCTCCAAGTCCCGTTTGTCCCGAGCTGAAAAAATGCTGTAAGTTTTGTACTGTGCTGTGTTACTATTCGTGTACCGGGCCAGTGTCAGAAGAACTTGAATTCAGGAACGCTCCCGCTGCAGTTTTCACTCATTTCAGGATGAACAAACTTCACTAAAAGCCGCCCTCTGTAACGGGTCTGTACATTGTCTTTGCGAAAATCAATTTCCTGTATCTCTTCTCCGGACCTCTCTCATGCTGTTTCATCAATGAAAATGATAATTCAATAAAAGTTATTCTCATTTAACGCCTCACAAAACATAAAAAGCTGACAGTGCAGCCTCAGCGGAGAACTCTGCTCCACATGGGTTATTGATAAAATACATCACAGATAAACTGTACCAGAGTCATCTTGTACTTGAAATCCTATTGGCCAACACTTTTTTTTTTCTTTTTTTTTCTGTGGCGAGACACTAAATTGGATCATTTCAGTATTAATCCACTGAAGGATGAGGCTGAGGCACCCAAGGCTACTCGGGCTGCACGGCTAGCAGCCTTGGCAAAGACCATCCTTTGCTCAATATAGATTACTGTATTGATTCGTAGCGACTTAATTTAGTCCTTGATATTCCGCACAAGGCTTGGCAGAGCTTTGACCTCTGTAGAACACTAATCATACTTGGCTGCAGCCTGCTGACTCATCTGCTCGAGTAATTGAAGCCTTTTTTTTTTTTTTTTACAGACAGTTTAGGACAGACTCGGAAATATCACTTCATTCGGTGTCTTCTGCTCGGCTGAAACAGAGCACGCAAAGTTCATGCTCATGTGTTTAAGTGATGCGCTTTGTAGTGACAAAATAAATGTAATCTAGGGATGAAGAAAAAAAAAAAAAAACGGGGGAAAAAAAAAAGAATCATTTCCTTGTGTGGAAGAGAGGAAGTGGTTTCAAGCCGCCACAGGCTTTGTGCTCCCCCACCAATCAGGAACGACCCTTTAAAGCATCCAAGGACAGACTGAACAAATGATCACAACCTCGCTTAATCCAGCATCCGCATCATTTCATGGCCTGACACAGCAGATTACCAGAGCTCAAGGATGGCCGTGTTCGGTAGAGAAATTGCTTCCTTCCACACGTCCAGCGGTGAAACCCCGTCCAGAGGGGCAGTCGCCCGCAGACAGCACAACAACATCGTGACAGAAAAACAGCCGTCAGACTGTGGCGTTAAAGCATCAATATGGTTAAAAAAAAAAACCACTTGTAACACACCTCCTATTTATCCTTAAATCAGATGGGCTGGTGGAGATTGCTGAAATGAGTTTCCTCCATAGGGGGGCTGGTCTGGGCCTGTGCTCCCGCACGCTGCTACACTATTGAACAACCATGTATCGCGGCTCTTGTGTCGTCCCCAGTGGCGATGGGGAAGAGTTTCCAGGAGATGTAGTTAGGTCTCCACAGACACTGTTAACTCTGTGAAGCCCTCGGGTATTACGTCCTCCACCACAGCGCATTTCAACCTGGACTTTGTTGATAAAATTAGGTTTTTATTGTGATTATTATTATTCTTATGTGTTAAAATACTTTGTAAGTTGATGTTAATACTTTTTTGTAAGTTGAGGTTGGGCTGTATCTTGTATTCTTTGTCTTTTTATTATCACTGAATTGTCTGACCGTACTGAACATACAACTGTTGGTCACAAGAAAGTGAGAAATTTAAAATGTAATTTGTGTTGTTTTGTTTTTTGTTTTTGGGTGTGTATTATCTTCATAACGGGGATCTTCTCTATGAGTCAACATGTACTCGGTGTGATTGCACATCGAAACGTTTCCTTTTGTTTCACGTGTCAGACTGTTCTTTATACACTAATATGTGATGAGTACCAGTCTAGTACCGCTGCCATCCGGTCCAATGTGCTAACGTTGCGGGGCGTGGCTGTGTCTCAGTAGAGTGGTTCTGACAGAGGTCCACGTCACGCCGGCCACTTGCCCAGAATGGGAGCCGTCCATGGGGATCACCACTCTCTAGTGCCCAGCTCCTCGCTCTCACCTCCTCAATGTCTGGATGGTGGGTGGTGCAACGGGGCTCAGGCCCGACCGACCGGGGAGTAACCAAACTGATGGGGTTCCACTTTGGACTTTTAAAGGGATAGTTAGTGCTGGCGTAACGGCTAGGTTTACATCCTGCTAACAGCTGTTACGACATGAAAAATAATAATAACAGAAAAAAACATATGATGCATTAGTTTATGCTGATACTGCACATGAAACATAAATGCAAACGTCAGTAAATGATAGTAGAAGGGCAGGACATGCACACCAAATTTCGACACACTTCAACTATCCCTTTGGAACACCGAGTGAAGCGACGTCTGTTGAAGTGTCTGATGACTAAAGCTGCTTTGCAAACTCTGCTTCCATAATAAATACTCGTCTTTAACTTGTTTTTTTGTACTTTGCACTAAACACACTAAAATGTATCACATGTGTTTGTCGTAGTAATGCCAACACGCTGCAACCCTCCTGCTTCTACTAATACATTGTCAAAGCGGACAAAGCGCGACTCTTGTGGAGCATTGTGGTATCAGTTGTTGATACTACGATGTTTCTGTCTGTATGTTGCTCTTCACGTGTATTTGTACAAATTGTAATTGACTTTGTTTTTGGATAAATGCAGCGTAACTTGATGTTCTAATGAAGCTGACTAACTACTACATTGTTTTATCTGTGTTATGCGTTAGGGTGAAACGGAAGCCATATTCTTCAACAAGTATTTTGTAAAACGGCGTGCATGTACGATGACAACCCTTTTACTGACTCGGCAGTGCTCCTTTCATTACACACGTTAAATGCGGCGTCCCACCTGTCATTGTTTTCCCCCGCTGACAGGCTCATCATTGAACCTGTCAGTGCTGAGCCACAGACCCGTCTGTCCGTCTGTTAGTGACGGAGAGTAGAGGGGATCCCTAACATCATGTCCAGAGATGTAGGGACCCAGTGGCCTTGTGGGAAATGCAGTGTATTGTGAATGGCAGCGGCACAGAAAAGCGAAGGGAGCAGTGCTGGGGGCATGTCATTAAATGTCACGAGGATGTCACATCCTTCCTCACTTTCGTTTTCTCTCCCAATCTCTCTCTCTCCCTGTCACTCTCTCCCCTGATTCTATCTTGTAAATGACCTCCCCCCTCCCTCTTTTGTCTTCTCTCTATCTGTATCCTTCACGCTAGGGATTTGAAAAAGGTTGGAGTGACAGTTGTAGGACCACAGAAGAAGATTGTGAGCAGCCTCAAAGCCCTGGAATCTCATACCAAGAACGGCCCGGTACCTGTTTAAAAGACGAAATCGGCAAACGAACGCCACCAGAGACGTGTCTGTTGGTCTGTTGTTAACAGATTGTTGGAGCTAACTGCGTGCTAATACAGTGACTGTGTACTGATACTAAAGACGAAGGAACATGGAAGAATGACAGGAACGTGAAAGTTGAAAGATAATACAACGGAAAGGAAGGAAGGCAAGGAACGGGAAGAGTCCAGCCCAGTCTACCAGTTAACTGGCTGACCCTCCGTTCCTCGACGCTCGAGTGAGACGCCTTACAGACAAAAGAGGGGGGTAGAGAATGAAGCGGATAAGAGACAAGAAGGTTCGACAGGCCTGGTCAAGAGTACAAAAACTGAGATTTGGTTAGAGACTGCACGAACACAGAGCTGCAATCTCTCCAACCAAAGTGCAGCTTGATACCAGAGCCGTCGGTCTACAGGCATTCTCGGAGTCTCCTCCCACTAAACCTGATTGGCCTGCGGAGCGAAGCCATGGGACGGCCGAGATGTCCTGTGCACCGTTCGTGGTGGACAACAGCAGCTGGCCCCGTTGTGGATCCTTTCTGGACGGAAGAAGTCTCGAGGCATGAATCCTGTTGAAACTACCTACATTCACTGTCTCTTTCCAGGAGAGAACTGAGCTGGCGTAACTACGTGGATACACCTAGACAATAACTCAGAGCTCTAACTCATAGCATTTGCGTTTAGTTGTCATATAAAAGCAATAATTATGATAATCATTTATTGGTCGCATTGTATGGAAGACACAAGTTAGTCACATGGGATTGAAGGTACAGGGGCCATAACACTCTTCACGCACAGATTTTCTCTCTTTGTCTGAAATGGTGACATATATATTCAACGCGCTTATGAACAGATGTTGTACAGTTACCGTGCTGTTCTCCCAATCCAACATGTGAAATCTCAGGATGTGTGCATTCAGCGGTTCATCTTTCAAGAGTTATCAAGTACAATTAGAGGGTGCCGCGTACGGCATGAACAAGACAAAGCCTCAAAAGCCTCAGATCGAGGTTTAAAATCAGAGTTGTTGGGGTTTTTTTGCCTGAGTGCGTTGGGGTTTTTTTGTTTGTTTTTTTTAGGGACAATGAGTTGGCATCAACAATCACACACAATTTCTATACCGTACGCAGTGCAGGGAGATTAGCACTGAAATCGTTGTCAAACCATATCCCCTCCTCTTCCGTCTCGAAACAACAAAAGCCATGTGGGATATATTGTGTTCCTCTTTGGTCAGGAATTACAGAAACATGACTTTGTATTTGATGCAAAAAGCAGAGTGCCTCGTGTGGTTGGGTTGGCTCACGTTGGGATCACCGTGCAAAAAGCTTCATCACAGTCCCGGTCTAATATGGGTTTCCACCTATGGACACAGGGTTTATCATCACTGCTCTAAACTACCAAGGTGTGAAAACCGTTGAGAGAGATGCAACAATAATAAATAATAAATGGTTGATTTTTCAAGATCATATGTCCAGGATGGGATTTCCTAAAGGCACCTCTGACCTTAGATGACCTATGGAGTGTAGCTGATGCAATGAATTGAAGATGTAACTGTGGTGCAGTGACGACATCCTGACGATCCCTCAGTGCAACACCAGTATTTGTTCAACGCACTTTACCTTCTACCGGGGGTGTGCATCTTGAAGTCTGTGCCGAGCACTTGGTACACAATATTTCAGCACTCCTCTGAAGGGGAATTGTCTGGTCTTGGCTACAAACGTATGTGAAACGGGGATGTTTGGTGCTTTTGGGAACCCCCAGGCCTGTTTATCGTGTCAGAAGGTCCTCCGTTACTCCTTCTACCTGTGGATGCTGCTGTTGCTGCTATGTGGTCTAATTAGCGTGTACATACTGTAAACCATCGTAATGATAGCAACTAGCCCTGCAGATCCCACTATATGTACATGGCCATCCCTCTTTGTACAAATTTTTTGTATGTATAAAAGAATAAATAAAAAAGTGCAACAATTTTAATTAAAAAAAGACAAAAATCCTCTGTATATTTTATCTTATTTTGAATTATATGTGTCAGCCTTTTTTATTTTCTACAATAAAACACAATATTATTTATTTGTTAACATTATACAGCACAATGATGTTTTTCAGCATACAGTAAATTATGTGTCAGTGTTATCTGTGTTTTGTTCAACTTACTTTATGAACCTGGGACATCTGAGAGAGCAATACTGTCATGCACCCCGAATCAGATCCCTCATTTTCTGTCTTGAGACTGACCCGTGTGTTTGTGTGAGAGTTTAAGTGTTCAATTGTAGATGGCCTTGTCAACTAATGTAAAATGATTTGTAGTGGAAACATTTATATTTTTATAATAAATATTCTCAAAATATTTTCCAAAAACGGATAATAGACCTGTTCCCGTGTTTTTATTTTAGCATGAGATGTCGTGGTCATGGGTGGCAGAAAGATGACAAAAAGAGTTAGTATTTAGCTACAAGAAAAAATATAAGAAAATGAAAAAATAATATTGAAAGGAAATGTTTGGAAATTATCAGTCCCATAAAATGTTAAAAGTTTGTGACCATACAAAAACGGCTGATTTAAAAAAAAAAAAAATGCAGAACTACAACAAGAATATGTTTTGACTGACAGGTAGCAGCTAGCGTTAGCTGCTATTGGCTTGTATTTCAACATACAAATGCTGAGTCATTGCAGTGTGATGTTTTGTTTTTGTGTCCATTTCAGCGTCTGGTTTGTTACAGTCCAATGCTCAGAAAATCTGACAACCGCAATGACTAAGAACACACATCCGTTTTGGCTTTTTACAAAAAAAAAAAACAAAAAAAAACTTGCATGGCGTTGAACAAGTAAATTTTGCTGAAGTATGTCGTTCAGACTACGCAGATAGTTTTGCCTCAACCAAACAGTATTTTCATGTCCAGGAGCCTGGATAAGTTGTAACGGACTGACCCAGATAAGTTTATCTGAGTAGATCATTTGTTTAGTCAAAGTTTCGGTTTTCTTAATAACAATAACAATCATAACACTTGTCAACTGCAGCTAAAGAAGTTGTATTCATGTTGCGCTCTTCATGTAGAAGTGTTACGTTGGTGCTCTTTAAAGTTCTCTGACAGCCCTCAAGTTTAAAGTATTTTAATTTAGCTGCAATGTTTTAATGGCTAATCAGTCACCACGCAATTGTAAAGCAAGACAAGGCACTGCAGGGATTTTTTTATTTTTTTAAATTATATTATTTGGTGTAATTGTATTCATTAAATTCTCTCTGCTGTGTTTGTGATGAATTCGCATGTCCCATGTCTTTCTAATTGCTTAAATACTTTTTTTTAATGCCTCAGTAACCATGTTTTGTTTCTTTGTGTTGCCATGTCATATCGGCGATGAGCTTTAAAGTAGTCGGACATAATTACAGTCTTCCTCCCCTCGTTGCATCAGTTTGCTGCGGTGACAAGATCGACAGTGTGTCCCGTCTGATTCAGCACGGAACCCATGTGTCCAAAAACCCTCCACATCTGTAAACCAGCACTCAAATTAACCACCTACGCCTCGCATTCAAATTCCTTCCAGAACGCAGACGCCTCCTGCTTTTCCCGGCCAAAAGCATTTTGTTTCCAATCATCTGCGATTAAAGTGCTTTTGTTGTGTGATTTTAATGTGTGTGTGTGTGTGTGTGTGTGTGTGTGTGTGTGTGTGTGTGTGTGTGTGTGTGTGTGTGTGTGTGT
>JBBMJM010000006.1:3512396-3532553 GCA_037832705.1 Centriscus cristatus | reverse complement strand
GTTGACCCAGCTTGTCCAGTATAAGCATTGGGTTCAGTGTTTGGGCTTCTGACTTGTCTGGGTTTCTTGTCTTTTCAACACATTTGTGTGTGTGTGTGTGTGTGTCGCTCCAGTTGTTGATTATTTTAACAATAGAGTATTCTACCAATTATTTCATTGATTAGAGTAATACCAATAGTTTTTTCTTTATTAAAACACAAAAATAAATATATAACAGAATTAGATGTGTGCTCTTTTATATTTGCAGAAGTCAAAGGTCAGTGCGTGTCAGTCATAACCATAACGTGTAATTGCTTATCACATGTCAACATTATTACCATATTCCTTCACTGACATTGATTTCCATTTATCTATATTATATATGTTGGGGATAAGCATCCATTTTTGGGGTGTTAGCGCCACACGGTCCCCCAAGCAAAATCAAATGTTGCCTCATTTGAAGCCCTTCCCTTCAATTACATTGTAATTGATGGGAATTAAACCGATTAATAGATGCTATCTTCCTTACAATACTTACTATCACTCTCCTGAGCGAAATTCACATTTGAGTTGAGGAATTTCTTGTCTCCCGTGCGCGTGCTTGTGCCTCTACACCTGTGCGTCTGTGCCTGTACGTCTGTGTCAATGTCTGGGACAAAAGGATGAAATGCAGTCTGAAGTACTGAGCCAGAACAAAAGAGCTGTCAAAGTAAAGGATGGGTCTATTAAGTCAATTAAAAGGATTGTGGCTGATCCACTGACGCCGATGACTTGTTTTCATCAGTGTCTGATTACATATCCAAACAAAGTCTTGTGTGTCTGTGCTACGACTGTCCAACCATTGTCCACGTCCCGTGTCCCAGCTGCCCGTGTCCATGGAGGAAGTGGTTGACCTCCTGAATGATGTGAACCAGCAACTGGGCGACAGTGGAGAGACCCTGGATGATGACGAGAAGTACAATGAGGGTCACAGAGGAACAGCCCACTCCAGTCCTGCTCGTCGCACAGAAGCCAGTGCCACCATATCCCACATTAAGTTCTCTACTCCGTCCCCAAACAAAAGCATTGTTTCTCCCTCCAAAAGACATCTGGTATGTCCAGCTCATTGTTGGCCACTCAAGATTTATAGGATAGATGTTAACAGTGTTTACTTGTATTGTAATTGTACTTTGTTCACAGATTTCTCCAAAAACACCACCTCACTGGGTTGAGGACCAGAAAAACCTCCTTCAAATGCTGTGCCAGCAAGTTGAAGCTCTCAAGGTCAGAATTTTAAACTAGAAAATCGTTGAGCGATTTTTGAAGGTGGGTCTGCCTCTGGTCCCAGCGCAGTCCAAAGGCCGCAGGTTGACAAACCAACCACTGGTGGCACAGCAGGAGTGTGTAGTTGTGTAGTTTATGGGGGTGTAGCCCCTGCATCGAGCTGGCAGGTCCTGCGCTCCCTTTTGATTCTAGATTTTGGAGGTGCCTCAAGGTCAAGGAGAATTTTATAAAGAGTGTTAGAAATCCATGTTTTGTCACAATCTGAGAGGGCATCATGTCCCTTGATGTGAAATATGCCTCTGCCTTGTTCAGGTCTTTGGCTTGTTTTGATGAGGAACACATTTAATGGCTTTTAAAAACTTCTCCGCATTGAGAGCTGCAGCATGATCTGGGTTCATTTTTGACGAAGAATTGATACAAATATATTATTAATAGACCATTCATTAATGACAGGATATCACTCTGATTTGATGGCAACTTTCATTGCTCAGTGTTCAGTATTAATTAATTACCTTGATATTGGCTTAGGGGATGAATGTTTTCCCAAAGATGTCGGCTCATGTTCGAGCCTTTCCTCAACACTTTCTGGCGGCAGGTATTGCAGACAGATTTTGGTCATCAGAGCATCAGGGTCGTTTTCATGAGCTGAAATGGTGCTGAATTACATGGTTTATTTGGTGGAGAAAGTCCTTCCAGCGCTACGTGGGTGTCACGTTTAGGAGACAGCGTGCAGGTGGTGTTCCGCCACGTCTCAGGCTCGACTACTTTCGCATGTTCGCCCTAAATCACATCACAATAAGTCTTGAGTTACTGTGATTCATAACATTCTTCATTTGAAATAGTCGTGACTTTCATAATTGACCCAACATTGATAGTTACCAGGTGTACGATGGCTCGATGGACATGCGGCATTAATCCTGCAAGAGCCCAAGTGTACAGTAATGAGATCGCCCCTGAATGTTTCATTGTACCAGTCGCCCAGGCGACTGAAGTATACATCTTTGGTCATGTGCTTTAATGCAACATCAAAGCAAACTTTGAAGCAGGTGTTCACAGGAGAGGCTCCTCCAATTTAGATGCATTGACATGTTGTTGCTTTGGGCCTGACATGTTGTGTGTGTGTGTGATTTCAGAGATCTCAGAATACAATAATTCCCAGTCTCTGGTATGATAATCCTACATTTCCCACCCGTCAACTCTGCCCGAGCTGCTGAAACGATCTTATAGGGTCAAATCTATTACAGAATTGGATTCAGTTGCAGGACGCACATTTCAACTTCCAAAGTGCAAACCGTTTTTCCTTACTTTCTTTCTGTCCTTGAAAGCGGCATAACAATCACCTATCAGTGGACATGTAGATCATGGGGAAGTAGGGATGCCACAATTATGGATATACTTCGTGTGATTATCCTCAAAGAAATTATCAGAGATTTCATGATTACTTATAATATGGATAATTAAACAGTTTGCTTTTTTGCTTTCCTAATTTTTTGTCACTATCCTCCTCAAACACTGAACACATGTGTGTTTTTTGAACAAAATAATTTTAGACTCAAATATTATTCATGTGAATCAGAGGGGGAGACGCTGCAAGCTCACCCCCACGCCCCCTCCTTCTCCTGCTCCGACCCCACCTTTGCCACAGTCTCTCCTGCCTTGACAAAGTGTGTGTCATACGGGGTGTTAAATATTAATTTCTTACCTTGATATTGGTGCAGAGGGCTGGATGTTTTCCCGGTGTCGGGTCACGTTTGACGTATTAGAGCCTTTTGCAGATGGATATCTGGCATTCATCAGAACATCCGGGTCAGTTTTTCGTGTTCATGAAATGGTCCCGTACAGCTACTGAATGCTTTTATTAGGTGGGAACAATGGTGGCAAAATGCTTCCATCTGCTTCTGAAGTGGTTCCCGCGCTTTTATTACATGACATTCAGGCGTTAAACGTAAAGTCTCTCGATCAACCCACAATGACTTCCATAATAGCGACCGTGAATATGGTTATTCATCAAACATCCCTATGGGGTAGATTGAAAAATCTGGCCTGGAGGACTGCATTGCAAGATGCATTTTGGTAAATTCAGCCGTTTTGTGTGGGAATTCCAGTGTGGAGGTGGCAGACATTGTGGTTTCTGTGCATTTCCCCCAAAAAACTGATTTCAGTCTGACATGGTCAGACGTAGTACAAAAAAATCATCATATGACTTTTCATGCGTGAACTGCCGGAGCCGAGCTCACAGTGACAACATCTGTGACACCCAGACAACTTTCAGCTAGCAGGCTGCACTACGGCCAAGTTACAGGGTGGTGAAAACACCCCGACATCATCATTCAGACCCACTGGAATGACATCCATTCCTGATGGTATAAATGTTTTCGGGGTTTTTGTCGTGATGATTCTTCATTTCTAGCAAGCACTCTGTGACTAGTTAGGCTCCAAACTTTTTGTCGTTGGATACTTAAATGCTCTAAATTTGTATTAACATTAAATGAATGTTAACTGTTTGTGTGCAGAATGAGGTTCATGATCTGAGACATAACGCATCAGGGAACATGGGCTCTCCACATCACAAGATGTATGGTGACGGTTACGCAGCTGAAGGCCTCCAGGAGCCTTTCACTCCAGTTCAGGCGTACCACGGGGCCCCGCTAACAGGTCAGTCACATAGCAAACATGTTCAGTTGGCTTATTCTGGTTTTATCACCAACTGAAAGGTCTACATGGCTGTTTGAAGTTTCCACTACAGGTTCTTCTGCATACTACAACCAGTCTCCAGCCTATAACTCTCAGTATCTCCTGCGCACTGCAGCGAATGTAACCCCGACCAAGGTAGTTATATCGTATAAATGTATATATAGACTTTTTAAGAATCAAGTTGAAAGTGTTTTGTTTCTCTTACTTTGCACAGGGCCCCGTGTACGGTATGAGCCGCATGCCACCTCACCAGCACATGTATGCCTATCAGCAGCCAACGCACACACCCCCACTGCAAGCACCCCCAGCCTGCATTTACCCTCCTCAAGAGCCGGTCTTCACTGCTCCTCTGCGATTTGAATCACCAGCCACTAGTCTTCTGTCCCCGTACAGCGAAGAATATTACGGGCAGAACATAAGCCAACAAACCACCAACCCTTCACTACCGGAACCTGGCTACTTCAGCACACCGGCTGTAGTCTCTATACCACCACCAAAGAGCATCGAAGGGAAGACGGTGGATTTTGGGAAGCTCTCCTTCAGCCATCAGGCACCTGCTGAAGTACCTAAAGTGCCTAGTTTTGGAGCAAGCACAGTTCCCCAGTCAACATCTTCAGCTGCATTTAAATTTAAATCCAACTTTAAATCCAACGATGGTGATTTCACCTTCTCGGCTTCTCAAAACAAGCACAGTGAAAGTTTGCTTGGTCTCCTTACATCAGACATCCCCACGAAAACAGACACTTTGACAGAGAAGCCTGCAGTTTCAGATGAGCCGTCCAGTCAAACTGGCATCTTCACCTTTGGCAATAAGACTTCATCCAGCTTATCCTTTGTGGATGCAGCACAAAACACAAGCACTGGAGCTCTGTTTGGAAAGGTGGAACAGCCATTTAAATTTGGGGATTTTACCAAACCCGTGTTCAGCATGGGTGCGTCTGCTGCAGAAGAGGAAAAGGCGGCAGAAAGTGACAATGACAGCACTCACGTTGAGGAGGATGAGGATGGTCCCCACTTTGAACCCATTGTACCTCTTCCTGATAAAGTAGATGTGAAAACAGGAGAGGAGGACGAGGAGGAGATGTTTTGCAATAGGGCAAAGCTGTATAGGTTTGACACAGAGACAAAAGAATGGAAGGAACGGGGCATCGGAAACATCAAAATCCTCAAACACGATGCAAAGGGAAAGGTCCGCCTCCTAATGAGACGGGAACAGGTTCTTAAGATATGTGCTAATCACTACATCACTGCCGATATGCTGCTGAAATGTAACGCTGGCTCTGACAAATCCTGGGTGTGGAATGCCATCGACTATGCGGACGAAGAACCAAAGCCAGAGCAGCTGGCCATTCGCTTCAAAACAGCAGATGAGGCATCTCTTTTCAAGGCCAAGTTTGAGGAAGCCCAGAAGATATTGCTGAGATCTCCAGGAGATCCGGCTCAATCGCAGAAGAAAGATGAAAGTGTTAAAAGCACTCAACCACCAGTGTCGTTTGCAGCACAGTTTGCACTCAAAGAGGGGGAGTGGGACTGCACAGTGTGCGAAGTGAGAAATAAATCCAAGGACAGTCAGTGTGTTGCATGTAAGAGTAACAACCCCAATCCATCGTCAAAGCCAGACACTCAGGCTGTCAGTGAAACTAAAAGCAGCCCGTTGGCTTTCAAATTTGGGACAGATTCCTCCAAAACCAGTAGTACTGGTTCTCCATTTTCTGGTTTTGGAACATCCATACCTACTACCTTTTCATTTGGCACAAGCGCTTCAAAACCTCTCTCTTTAGAAGCCAAGTTTGCCAAGAAGGATGGAGAATGGGATTGTGAAACATGTTGCGTGCGGAACAAGGGCTCTTTCAACAAGTGTCAAGCCTGTCAGACACCAGATCCCAATGCCAAAAGTGTAACTTCTGCTGCTCCCTCAGCCTCCAGTTTTAGTTTTAACTTTGGAACAAAGTCTCCATCAAGCCAGCCTGCTAAAACTACCTTTGGAGCTGGCAACTCATTTCAGTTCGGGCAAAACAATGATCAGGCCTCTTCCACTTCTTTCAACTTTGGGGCACCTCAGTCTGGTTCAAGTACCACGAGTTCTTCTGGCTTCTCCTTCTCAGTGGTAGTTCCAGCAGGTGGCTTCAAGTTTGGCATGAAAGACTCTGAAAAGGAAACTCCTGTGTCAGCTGATAATCAGGTGAGCCCATCAGGCTCAGCCTCCAGTTGTCTGAAAAGCATGGCTGACAAACACAGGGAAAAAGAGAATGCACCGGCACCCTCTGTGGCTCAAGCAGTGCAAGATCAAAATCCGTTCAATTTTGGACATTCTGCAAACTCCACTGGAGGCAAATTCCAGTTTGACCAGAAAGATCTTGGTTCTAAAGGTTCCTCAGAACAGGATGGTAATCAATCAATTACAGGAAAACCAAACACATTCAGTTTTGCGGTCTTGTCACAGTCCACTGGAGGAGATTTCCAGTTCGACCAGAAAGATCTCGGTTCAGAGCAAGATGATAATCCATTATTTACAGGAAAACAGAACACGTTCAGTTTTGCAGACTTGGCACAGTCCACTGGAGGAAATTTCCAGTTTGGCCAGAAAGACCCCAATTTTGAAGGTTTCTCAGGGGCTGGTGAGCAGCTCTTCTCATCATTCCAGGTAAAGCCCGCAAAGACTGATGAGTCAAATGAGTTGGAGGAAGATGACATGTACAAAACCGAGGAAAATGACGACATACAGTTTGAACCGGTGGTCCAAATGCCTGAAAAAGTGGACCTGGTCACAGGAGAGGAGGATGAACAGGTTCTGTACTCTCAGCGTGTCAAGCTTTTCAGATTTGATGTCAACACCAGTCAGTGGAAGGAGCGTGGGGTAGGAATCTTAAAATTCCTGAAAAACATCAGTAATGGAAGGCTGAGGGTCCTAATGAGAAGAGAGCAAGTTCTGAAGGTGTGCGCCAACCACTGGATCACCACCACCATGAATCTTAAGCCATTGGCTGGTTCCGACAAAGCGTGGATCTGGATGGCCAATGATTTCTCGGATGGAGACGCTCGCCCAGAACAGTTGGCTGCCAAGTTCAAAAGTCCGGAACTTGCCGATGAATTTAAGCAGAAGTTTGATGAGTGCCAGCGGCTTCTCTTAGACATCCCGCTGCAAACCCCCCACAAGCTCGTTGACACTGGCCGAACAGCACATCTCATTAAAAAAGCAGAAGAAATTAAGTCTGGGTTAAAAGATCTTAAATCCTTTTTGACGTATGACAAAACAAAGACCACCGATGATGACAGCCAGGCAGACGTGACAACATCGAGCAATGTTTCAGGACTTATAATCAAACCTCACAACGAAACCACTGGTCCCACCTTGGAGTGGGACAACTATGACCTGCGAGAAGAGGCTTTAGATGATACTGCTGACTCATCAGTCTACGCCTCTCCCCTGGCCAGCAGCCCTTTGAGAAAAAACCTCTTCCGCTTTGGGGAATCCTCCAGCGGCTTCAGCTTCAGCTTCCAACCGGGCATAAGCCCCTCGAAGTCTCCTGCGAAGCTTAACCAGAGCAGAGCCTCAGTGGGTACAGATGACGAACAGGATGGAAACCAAGATGAGGAGAGAGATGGCCAGTACTTTGAGCCTGTGGTCCCTTTGCCCGATCTAGTTGAGATCTCCACAGGAGAGGAAAATGAGCTGGTCGTCTTCAGTCACAGGGCTAAACTCTATCGCTACGATAAGACAGCTGCTCAGTGGAAAGAAAGGGGCATCGGTGACCTGAAGGTCTTACAGAATTATAACACAAAACGAGTAAGGCTGATCATGAGGAGAGACCAGGTCCTGAAGATATGTGCCAACCACTGGATCACAGCGGCCATGAAGCTAGAACCGATGAAAGGGGCTGAGAAAGCCTGGGTCTGGAGTGCCATGGACTTTGCTGAAGTGGGAGAAGGTAACATTGAGCAGCTGGCTGTGAGATTCAAATTGCAGGAAACTGCAAATACATTTAAAGAGGTTTTCGAAGAGGCCAGGGTTGCTCAAGAAAAGCAAGAACTCATGACCCCAGTGACACCCAGGGTTGTCCCACCCCAAGAGAGTAGACTGACAGAATCGGGTCAGACTGCTACGCCTCTGTGTGGGAAGGCAGCCATCGCTGTTTTGGAGGAGACAACAAAGGAACGTACTGTGCTTTCAAACGACAACAAGCCTTGCACACCTGGGAGTCCGCTTGACCCGTCCAAGGCAGTGATGTCGCCCCCTAAGTTCGTGTTTGGCTCCGATAGCGTTCAGAAGATCTTTGGCAGCCCAAAATCTCCCTCTGATGTCCATGAATCCAGTTCAAAAGCCAAAGATGCTGGAAGTACCACCAAGGCTTCATCAGCATCACCTGCATTCAAAATTCCAGAGAAAGGTAAAGTAGTTTAACTTTCTGAATGTTTTTTTTTCCCCATTTGACTTTTATTCCATTGTCATGTTTCATTTGCTTCTGTCACTCCCGTCATCTTAGCTGAGCGAGCCAACTCTTCTTTTTCAGTAGTAAAGTGTGTTAATTAAAATCATTGACCTTCAGCTACTAAATTCTCACAGTCAACATGTTACCATAACATGAAATATACAATTTACAGTAGGTTCCAATGTAGCTACAACACAGACATAAACATGATGAAAGACATGCACACATTTAAATTATAGTTCCTTTTGAACAATACGGTACTTGGCCTTGTTTTTAATATGGCACCAGCCTCACAATTAGTTTCTCTTCACCCAACAACCATCATCCTTTAGGACTGGATTTTAGGCTTTTCAAAGATAACCCAATGGCCTTTTGGACCAGCACATCAACAACCCAATTTGAACCCCCAGGTACTCTAATCACCGCAGTGTGTGTTAACACCTCTCAGCTGTCACCTGGCCGGCCCGTACTCCTAGACAGAAATAACCTGGATGCACGGAGTGGAAAGCAATAACGCTGTGTGTTGTGTTGCATGTGTACCGTTTGTCAAGATACAGATTTTTTTTGTTGGTTTTGTGTAAGAGAACTGCACATTTTCCATTATATGGTTCCAGCACGACTCAACTCTACTAGGCTTTTTTGTGTTTCAATTGGGGATGGAATCTGGTGGGTCCTAGCAGGCTGGGGCAATACAAAAACGTGATTTCTACAGAATGCTGCCCCTTGATTGGTCACGAAAGAGACAGATGTCCCCAGCACCACCGTCAACACAAGGGTCTGCCAGCGGTTCTATCAGCACCAGTGATACAGTCCTTAATTCCTCGTCTCATGCTCATCTAACAGGGCTGCAATGCATAACAAATACACCGTGGGTCATCAGTACGGTACAAAGAACTGGACCCAGCGACCCATGAAGCAGTTTCTTCTCTCATTTTGATGTAAATCCACAAACAAGCAAGTTCGCTGTCTTACTTTTTTCTGTGTGTTTGTCACGGACAAAATGCTGTCGTGACAGTATATTTCAGCCTTTGCTGTGGGGTCATCAAGGAGGTACAACCTTTGGATGGAAAAGGACGTGTTTGGAACCCGATGGAACTGAGTTGAGCTTGAACCGTGCAGTGGAAACGCGGCATTAGCTGTACAAATTCATGCAAAACCACCCAAGGATATTCCAGCTATTTAACCAAGGACATTGTGGTACCTCATACTACCACAGCATTTTGATATGAACTTCTGCTTGGAAAAATAAGGTGTATTAGGTTGGAAAACATTCAGTATTTCTATCGTCGGGACAACAAGGTTCATTCTTGTTTCGGAAAACTGAACATGATCTAGAAATTAGAACCACTTTTTAATCAGAAGGAAAAATAAAATACACATGGTTTGGATAGCTACAAGGAAGGACGTGAATTGAAAGTGGAGCTGTCTCCACTGAGAGGAATGTGCTACACAAACATCACAGTCCATTTTTAGTGCCGTATGCGTAGCAGCATGAAAACCCATCCGCTGTGTAGTCTTGTCCCGTTCCCCTCAGTGAAGGCTACTTGGAAATGAACTGAAGGTTGAAGCATCTTCAACATGAGGTGAACTCTGTCAGCTACGTTGTAAAACACCAAGACATGTATAGAACTTAGGAATGAAAATGCATGCAAATGTAATGTTCCGTCTTGCTGTGCATGATCATTTTTGTGTGTGCGGAATTAACACGTCTTCTAAACTGAGAAGCAAATCTGACTTCATTGCCAGCGGGTTTCTCACAGTGGCGTCTACGTAAATGTGTTGTCTGTCATAGGACCCCCACAGGCCAAAGGAGGCAGTGCAGGGTCAGACGAGGACTTGGAGGTGGAGGTTGTGTATGTCAGAGAACCCACTGCAGAACAGGCTGCGTTGGCCCGTGAACTCCTGCTGCCCGTCACCTTCTTCTGCTACCAGAATGAACCAGGCTACATCAGCGATGTGCAGTCTGATGGTGAGACCTCAATAATAACAATCCATTTTTAAATTACACTTATATATACACTTACACAGCGCTGAACAGGGTAAAACTGCACAAACCACACAAATTCTCACAGCTGAGTAACAATTTGTCCAGTGTGTGAAAATAAAATATGCATATCAGCATTTTTTTTTTTAAGAAATTCCAGCTCGCTGATTCTAATCACAGATCTATGCTGAATTGTTTCTTTATGTGAAGCAGATGTTGTTAACAATTTATCCAAGAATTTGATTTGATTACTGAACCAACTTCTCATGACTTAAAACTTTTTCAATTTCCAGACGAGGACTATGACTCAGCAGTGAAGGCTCTGAATGGAAAGCTTTACCTGGATGCTCCGGAGAGGAAGGAGGCTGCATGTGGAGACGGTGTGTTCAATGCCCGTTATGTGGAATACATCACTCTGACATTCATGGCTGTGATTGTGGGTTGAGCTTTAAGGAATCTGAGTATAAAATGCTGTCACAGTGGATTCTCGCAGCCGTTGCTATGACGTCAGCACTCACATCAAGGAGTAACTGAGTTGTAACGGGAAAGTACGAGTCTAGAACAGATCTGCCCACAGTGTTCACGCCTACAAATGTGTCCATCAACAGCCCTTCACTTACCAGTCGTGTGTATGTGCTTAGAGTCAGACTGCCAGGTGGTCTGGGAAAAGAAGCCCACACCAGAGGAGGAGGAGAAGGCCAAAAGTCTTCAGCTCCCTCCCACCTTCTTCTGTGGCATGAGCACCACAGACAGCGACCCGGATCACGACAGAGCTGAAGACTTTGAGACAGAAGTCTGCAAGGCTCAGCAGGACCTGGTAGGAGACAGAACATCATGTAAAACAAATAGGACAATCTTTACTGTTACTGTGTTACTTGTGGTCAAACTGTAATTTGTTTATAACTTTAACTCCTGAACTCCTGAAGGACACCTATTTAAACAAACCTGTAAAGACCCCTGTCAGCCCGGCCGAAGAGGCCGAACCCACCGTGTCCTTCGACCTGCAGGGTGCAGATGACTCCACCACACCAGACAGCCAGGGAACACAGCAGCCGACAGACACACAGAGCGCTCGCGCCAGCAGCAGCTCTCCCATCGACCTGTCAGCTAAGAAAGAGCCGGTCGCTGAGACCACGACTGCAGCTGCTCCTGTGCCCACCACTGGTATGTTACTGGTCGGTTGAATGTTCATGTTAATACTGGTTTGTTAAAGGTCCTTATCGCAGCTGTTTGGTTGCTGGTATCACATGAAAACTCATTATATCCTCGCTGTAATGTCATGTTTATCCTGTGTGTGGCGCTATGCCTTGTAAGCCTGCTGTTTTCTGTTCTGTGACGTCAGCACTTAACTGTTGGGTGTATATTTCCTGAGACAGGTAGTCATATTTGATGACTACCTCGGCACAGTGTGAATGAAAACCTTCTCTCCTCTTTCTCTACAGACTCCTCTGTCTTTGGCCTCGGGTCATTTGGCGGCTTCTCTTTTGCCGACTTGGCCAAAAATACGGATGGGTTTGCGTTTGGAACTAACGGTTAGCTTCCTCACACGTTCTGCCTTTGTTTCCTCGTATCTCATCTCTGAATAACAATAATTTGTCCCCATCTCTTTGTAGACTCAAACTTTTCGTGGGCAAACGCTGGAGCAGTGGTGTTTGGCTCCACGGGGACTTCGGCACCAAACGGTGGCGGCGAGGGGAGCGATGAAGAGGACGCTCCTAAAAACGTGGACATTCACTTTGAGCCAATCGTGTCCCTGCCAGAGGTTCGTCAGTTTGTCCTACACATGGAAATGTGGGACTTTTGTACAGTTTGTTTGATTCTCATAGTTGCCATGGCGATTTGCTACTTACTACTCACAAAGATGGCTTCGCTGCCACCTGGACATGGTGGTCAAAAGTGTTACTGCATGTGTTTTCCTTCTCGACAGTAAACCGACATTTAACCCTTTGAGGGTATCGCCTGCGACGCGTTTGCACCAGAGCACTTAAGGGTACCATAGTCACACAACTGTCAGCGCTATCAGAAAACAACCGACAGTTCCTGAAAGCTTTGAAGTGCAACTTCACAGCTGAGTTTCAATCATTACAGGAATGACTTGCTGGTGTCCTGCAACAGAGCAAATGGGATTACCATAATGACAGCAACTTGGCTGTAAAGTGCAACAGAAAAACATCAACAAAAACTAAAAAAAAATCTCAACAAGAGAAAACTGTAGTAAGCAATAAACCAGGTGTTTGAGGTTTTTACCAGTTAGTTTCAGCTGCTGCCAAACATCCGTCATTGTTTTTATACCCACACATATTCAGGTGGAAACAAAGTCTGGAGAGGAGGACGAAGAAATCCTCTTTAAGGAACGCACCAAGCTGTACCGATGGGACCGGGACCTCGCTCAGTGGAAGGAGCGTGGCATCGGCGACATCAAGATCCTTTTCCACCCAAGTAAACGTTTCTACCGAATCCTGATGAGAAGAGAGCAGGTTTTTAGAGTTTGTGCCAACCACACAATCACACAGGCGATGGAGCTCAAACCCATGAACGCCTCCTCTAGTGCTTTGGTCTGGACCGCCACTGACTACTCAGGTAAGTCTTAGCTGTCTCCACTGTCCGTCCAGCTCCCCGCCTGCTGACTTCTTCTTGTCCCAGACGGCGAAGGCGTCGTGGAGCAGCTGGCGGCCAAATTCAAAACCCCAGAGATCGCTGAGACGTTCAGGAAGACCTTCTGCGAGTGTCAGAGTCACATTGTGTCTGACGCAAGCGGCGACACCTGTTCCTCCACCTCACCACAGATGTCGAGAGTCCAAGAGCATTCCAGAGACTCAAACCCACTGGTGTTCCTCACTGTGGCCGCCGACGGCCAGCCGCTGGGCACCATCACCGTGGAGCTCTTCTCACATATTGTCCCCAAGACGGCAGAGAACTTCAGGGCTCTCTGCACTGGCGAGAAAGGATTCGGGCTGCGGGATTCCATCTTCCACAGGATCATACCGGACTTCATGTGTCAGGTACGGAGATATGAGGCCTTCCACTGGAAGCAGACGTCATTTGATGTGAATTATGTAACATGATGGGCAGGCAAAAAGGTACTCTTGGGTTGGTTGTTAGTCTGTAACAGCACATTGTGTGGTATTGGACATAAAACAACACAACATTCTCACAGACAAGAAATCGACCATTTTTTTAGTGTTTGAGTCATTGACTAATATGAAACTAATATGGTAAAATACAGATTATACCGACAGATAATATGGACTACAGACTCCATCTTTGACTGATCGGTCCACCTCAGTGGAGCCTGCGTTTGGAATGTCATTTCCCTGGTTGGGAAAGCGTTCCATTGACCAACTTCCTTTCCACAGCTCAGAAAACAACGTGAATTCTGATTGGGATTGTGGAACGTACCAATACACAACGCTGGACGTTTGCTGAATGCTAAAGAAACAAAGTCAATATGAAACGCTCGCTTACTGATTGTCTGCTCAATCTACAATTAGGCATGAAATGTAATGGCAACCTGTTTTTTTCTGGTTCATCTATAAAATCAGAAGTGTCTGCTCCATCCAAAGTGAACAACCCAACCAACTTGCTAATTTGCATACAGCTGTTTTTTTAACCCACCATCCAAACAATTCTAAGATTCACTTTCCCACGAGCAGGGAGTTACATCACACACTATACAGAATATTTTCCTGAGTCTTGAATGGAACGACTGCGTGTAACAAAGATGCTTTCCCATTGGTTCCTCAGGGTGGTGACATCACCAAAAGTGACGGCACGGGAGGCAGGTCCATCTATGGCAGCACGTTTGAAGATGAGAATTTTGACGTCCGGCACACAGGCCCGGGCATCCTGTCCATGGCCAATCGTGGGCGGGACACCAACAACTCGCAGTTCTTCATCACGCTGAAAAAAGCAGAACATCTGGACTTCAAGCATGTGGCTTTTGGTTGGGTGCGCGACGGCATGAACGTGGTGCACCAGATGGGGGAGCTGGGCTCGAAAGGAGGGAAGCCCTCAAAGAAGCTTGTCGTTACAGATTGCGGGCAGCTTTAGGCGTCTTAATGTCATCTTGTGGTTTCACAACCTGGCTTCCATTGACAATAAAAGGACTTTGGATAATGACGTGTTCTCAAACCTTCCTGCTTAAACTGAATTCATGGTCTTCAGACGTGGAAAAGAACTATGGGACAAACGTCATCAGTCGCCCACGAACAATGTTATTTTGCTTTCAAGGTGTTTTCTGTGGGTGCCTTTGAGGCAGACCATGCTTTTGCTCCATTGCACTTGGATCTCTATCATTGTCTATCAATCAATTCAGTTTATTTTTGTGTGTATAGTTGTACATTTACCGCTGTATTTCTGTTGCATGTGTTGAATGTGTCCGTACTCACGCACACCACTCGGGTATTTTTCCCTCTTTGAATATGTCTTAATTCTAAGTGAAAGATAAGTTTGTTTGAAAGGACTATTGGTTTGCATTGCAGTCTTCTCTCCACCTCCGTTCCTGCTGTAGCTGCTTGCCACTGATGTTTCCTGTTTTTAAAATTGATTGCACAGTGAAATAATTGGACTGCACACTTGCCAACACTAACATTAGTCATCTCGTGGTGTTGGAGGAAGAGGGTGGATGGTTGATAAGAATGCGTTACAGGTTTTAAATCAACAGTTTCAATGGTGCAAATAAAGTTGCTTTACAAATGAACAGATTGCTGCGCTTTTTACTTGAATATTTATTCATTTTCTTGCTTCAGACTGATAAATAGGCTGTAAAGTGTGTTTTATTATTACTGTATTAACAAAACTGCAGAATTATATACTCGTTATATAGATTCTCATTCTGCTCTGTCCTTCATCGAGACACTTGAGATATTCAGTCATTAATCTTTTCAATAATAACATGGACCAGTGACTGCATTCTATACTTTATACCTCATTTTCTGATCTACAACCCGTATGCAAACAATTTGCTCAAACAGGAACAGGCATCTGTGTCTCACTTCCAGTGGTGCGTATTTGCTTTCATGCAGGTCTTAGACCGTATTACTAAGCCTTAAATGACTTTGGGAGAACCTAAATAGGTTTTGCTGAGCATAAAGTCTTGAATGGTTTGTTAAATCCACTGTACAATTGATGCAGTTCCACTTCCGACCACCATGTTCAGGTGGCAGCAAAGCGCGCGGTTCGAGGAGCTGTACTATGACGTCAACAGGATGTAAATAGTAGTCCTCGCTCCTGCAGCGGCCTTTTCCCTCTCCGTTCAGTGTGGGGTGGTTGGTCTGTTGTCTGTCTCGGGAAGACTTCGCAACGAACCGGCAAAATGATCATCTACAAGTGCATCATCAGCGGTGAGTAGACATGTTCTACCTTTTGTTCCATTGACCAGGGCGGCGATGATGTTGCCGAGACGTTAGCGGCTGTTTAAAAGCGTTTACAGGCGGTCGCTTTAGCAGTGGGCCCGCCAACTCGTGATACGTTAGCCCTAAGCTAACGGGCAGCTAACGGTTACCAAGCCCTAACGTGTCGGCCGGCCGGTAATGTGTAGGCCGGTGAGACATTAGCAGTACGTTAGAATGGTCAATACGTTCGCCGTGAGTGTGAAATCCTATTTTCTTTGCTTCAAGACACAAAAAAGTGAAAAGTGAAACAGAATCGTCGGTCGCCATATCACGCAGTGGTCCGTTATTACGTGGCTGCACGTTTTTTTTTGTACAGGGACCGGCTGTTAGCTTTAGCGTAGTTAGCCTCCTAACGGGGCTGGTCGTCACCGCCTCATGAGTATCTGAAGTTAATGTGAAGTGTTTTCCTATCATTTGCTGCCACTGAATATGCTAACAAATGCATTTCGCAGGTGACGAAATGTTCTCGGACATCTACAAAATCACGGAGAGCGATAACAAAATGTTTTACATCGTTCATGGAAAGGTGAGTCAGTGACGTCACATTCGTGAACTGCCACAACCCAGTGACTAACGTTAGTCACGTTCCAATCCACTTACCAACAGAATTCTATTTAAATGCTGCTCATCTACCATCATGTAATATACTACCTGTTTATTCTTAGTTGTCGTGATTTAAATTAAAGAGATTTGGTGTGCTTTGACATCTTCACTTCCATTTCATCTCATTTTATTTAGCCTTGTAGTTTTTATTGCTGCAGCACCCCCGACTATGTATTTGGTGCCGACAGTTAAAGGCCTTCTTCTTTGTCCCCATGATAAGACGATCACCAGGACAGAGGGATTCGATGAGGCTTTGATTTCAGCCAATGCCTCGGCTGAGGAACAATCAGAGGCAAACGAGAGCAACTCCGTCAGCGGTGTCGACATCGTCTTGAACCACAATCTGCAGGAAACAGGCTTCGAGAAGAAAACCTACATGGTCTACATCAAGGATTACTTGAAGGCGTGAGTATATTCCCCAGTTGAATGTCTGGCTACATAAGGAACCATCTGGAAGGGATGTCAAACATTCTAGTCCAGACTGTTGATATCCTGCCACTAATGGATGGTCTATTAGTAGTTTGTTTGGGGTTTTTGCCAAAAATGAACCCCGACCATGCTGCAGTTAAACCAAGTGTGGAAAAGTCATCAAAGGCACTTAATTGTACTCCACATCAACATGAGCCACCTCAATTTATTTTAATATTGTGAAAGACTGAATTGTTTCCTCGGAAGCGTGTGGATAATTTCTATCCGGGACGTAGTGGTGACACACACCCTACAACGTGGGACCGTTTAGCCACCGTATCTTAGGAACAAAAATACATGTTCTGCAGCTCACCTGTCTGATTGGTTTGCATTTCCAGCATTAAGGATAAGCTGAAAGAGACCAACCCCGAAAGAGTGGAGACCTTCATGGCTGATGCCCAAATTGAGGTGAAGAAGATCCTTGGAAACATTAAGAACTACCAGGTAACATTCCGACTTCACACGTCGATTGTCGGTGGTCCGAGTGGTTTCTGTGAGGATGTCGAATTTGACGCTAACTTCGGCTCCCTCTCCGTCATCTCCCTGTAGTTTTTCACAGGCGTGTCGATGAACCCAGAAGGCATCGTGGGACTGCTGGACTACAAAGAGGACGGCATCACACCGTTCATGCTTTTCTTCAAAGACGGACTGGAGGTCGAGAAATGTGTAAGTGTTTTAGAAGTGGCACAGATCAGATCTTGTTCATCCTGCGTCAGGCCGTTTCTTTTAATCGCTGTAATGTGGTTTCATGGCTGCGTTCTAAGTTCTTCCCCTTCGGAAAAACATCCACAAAAAAAATCGCCGTCTGTTTCTTTACAGACGTGAAATGTTGTTACACTTATTATTATTTTTTTGACAGATTTCTGAAGTTTGTGCTTTTGTTTGTGTTGTAGTAATCACCTGGAACATCTGCTTGGCTGTGACCAGCTGCTGCTATCCCAACTGTTGGACAACTACTTTGCATCATGTCTGAACAGAAACCGGTTCTATGTATTCACACTGAGCGCCACATCACCAAAGCCCCTGCCACTGAATACAATTTTAACTTTTTATTTTTGCCTCTTCAGTGTTGGGTTGTCTCAGGATTTAACCTGGTTTCAGAACGGCTGAACAGTGAGTGAAGTGCGGACTTTGTTGCATGTTGGGGTAGTATTTTAGCAACGACCCTCCGACAGGTTGACACCCCCCCTCTGAATATTGGGTTTATGTTTGAACAGAATACAGTTCCATTTCCTTCTGGATTCATTTGAAAATAAAATCTAACACCGCCACTTTGTTTTTCCTCGTTCTTGCTTTGAGCTGGAATCTTGTCTTTTTATCTCCTGAGAGAATTTCACAAATCTACATTTACTATCAGGTACTTTTGTGTTTCGACCACTTTCCTTCACAAATGCAATTACGTTGTGACAAATCAGAAATGTGTTCAGGAAACTGACTTCTGAGGAACAAGCTTTTAGGAATTGAACCAATTGTTCACTGATCTCACCCTCATCACTGCCGACAGCTTCAGCTTTAACGCTCAAACTAGCTGCAGTGATTGAAGCCTGATTCAGGCAAAGGATCATTGATTTTCTTTAAACACTAAAGACCACTTTACAGTTGTGTGTGTGTGTGTGACGGCGCCTACTGTCCAATTTGAGATGTTGGGTCATAACTTGTCAGACGGCCTGGCACACACAACCGGGAGTGGTTTGGGCGCAGTCACACATTCAACGCTTTAAAAACCTGAAAGGCGTGTTCGATGTAAGGCTTGATTATGTTGCCATAGTGACAAATCTTTATTTCTGTGCAAAAAACAAAACCAGTAATGTTTGCTACAGCTCAAACAAAAAAAATCTCAACAGCAGCAGCTGTTCACGAAATGTTAACGGAATGTTTAATACAGTACAGCTGATAGAGAGAGAGAGGCAGCATTGGTGCTCAGAGGAGCGAGCAGGAACTAGGTGGTCTGTATCTCCTCCTCCTCTTCAGCAGACTGGTAGGGTCGGTACTCTGGCTTCAGCTCCCAGGTGCTTTTGTGAGCTCCCTTGCTGTTGTACGTCCCAATTTCCCTCATGATCTCTTTCAGGTAGGTCTGAACCACAGAGAAACAGGTGTCCAACATGTCATGTGACCAATAACACGTGGATATAGTTATTTTGGAAATGTACCTGGTTTGAATGACAAGTTTGAAATGTAATAGTCTACATACAGTATTCCAATGACTTCATCAAAGTAATGCAACTTATTCAACGGTTTGTGTTGACGCGTTCCCTCCAACAACCACTAGGTGTCTCTGTTGCGCCAATAGACCCAAACCTGCTGCCTACACAGACATGAATAACACGTTGAAGACTTTTTACAATGGGCCTTTTCGCTTACTTCGGTTCAGTTAATTTGAGTGTTTGCCAAGTGCTCGGGGAGAGAAATGATGGTGTGGAGTGTATTGCAGCATTTGTCTCCCACTCAACCGATGGTTATGCAATCAGATGCAATCAGAGGGAGAGGAGGACCTCAAGGTCTCATCAGCACCTACACATCTCTGCTCACTGCGAGCTGGAACAAATCCACCTCACTGTGGATGCATGACATGTGTGTGTGTGTGTGTGAGTTGGCCCACATTTCAGCCATAACTGTGAACAAGCATGAACGTCATGCTGTGGGCGATTTGTTCACATTTAACAAAGGAAGGTGAAATGTGGGCAGGTGCATTTTCTTTCTTTCTTTTACAGTTTTAGGTTAAATGTGTATTTGTGTTTGTGTGTGTGTGTGTGTGTCTGCGTGTACCACAGGTTGCTTGGTGATGTCCACGAGGTCTTTAATGTTGTAATACTGGTGTTTCTCAAAGGCAGAGAAGAGCATGTCCAACACGACCTGCCGCTCAGCTCGCACCATCTTCCCCTCCGACTTTTTCTTCTTCTCGTACTCCACCTTCAAACGGCAGAAAAACACGATTACAAATTACATCACAGTTCAGGTGCTGAGGCGATGAAAAGCCGTTGAGTATTCAACCAGAAGTCCAAAAAGAATAAAATGCAGTTAGGTACAGACAGTACATGAAAAAGAGACTATAGGAGAATATAAACAGAACTAGGATTGTTATATAAACTGTGTTTGTGTGTATAAATACTGTGTGTGGACAGAGACAAATCATGAGCTGCAGATGAGTGAGTGAATGAATGAATGTCATTGATCTTCTCACGTTGAAGTCGTGGTTGGCCACCGGTTTGAAGACGGTCGTGATGGCTCGTTCCAGCTGCTGCGACAAACGCTGAGGCTTGGTCAGTTCTCTCATCTGCACCCTGACACACACACACACACACACACACACACACACACACACACACACACACACACACACACA